>CM060659.1:25216627-25736627 GCA_030686955.1 Odontamblyopus rebecca
ATATATATATATATATATATATATATATATATATATATATATATATAAACACTGTGTCCTATACCAGTGATCAGGAATCAGAGTTCCCATTTGGAAAAAACAATGGGTGGATTTACAGTATAATGGGTATTTTTTGCAGTGGTTACAGTTCTCAGCAGTTAATGTGTCCTATAGACAGGCCCAGAAAAATTACATGAGGTTATCATAATTCAAAATATGACATATGGATAAAGCAACACTGAATGTTTGTTATTTACAACAACTCTTTGTAATATAGTGCATTATTTTCTCATTATTTTTCAAAATTTCTCTTTATGGATTACCAAAGAAAATTTCCACCTCCATAAGATAATGCTAAATTTGAATAGGTTGAGGCTTTTCTTCAGATGATCTTTTTGTTATCCAAACTGGTAATAGACCTAAATTATTAACTCTGATGTATTATTTTATGTTTTCTCATGAACCCTGACTCTCCCTGAAGGTACCAGCTGTAATGACCTTGGTGGAAACATGCAGTCTGGACAATGTTGCTGAGTTGGTGAGTACCTCTGCGCATGACGTGAAGATTATATCCGTTTTGTGGTTTTGTATTTGCCAGGCCCCTTCAGTCATGATGTAACTGAAGCGGGAAGGTCACTGTGATGCTTTCGTTGATGTTAAGTTTGGACCTTCTCCTCGGACAAGGCCGCTGACACTGCACACTGTGCTGAAGCATGTAAAATGAGACCAATTCACAAGGGCAGACACACCAGAAGGACTGAAATAATGTTTATTGAACTATAACTATAGAATTATTTGTAAATACTATTTGAAACAACTAAAATCATCTCAGTGGTTAAATTAATTGCGTAATATTACTTGCCCAGTAGTAGTAGTTTATTTAAAGTACAAGACCAGAAAGCAGCCTCTGCAAAAAATAAAAAAAAATAAAAATAAAAAAATTGCCTGAGATTTATAATTATAATATAGTTTTTACAGTGTGTTTATATCACAGCTTCCCAAAGTATACACAGAAAAGTTGAGAGTTTAAACAAGATAATATGATTTGTTCACCATTCACTCTCATACGCCTGACTATAAAACTCAAGAATTTAACTTTTAAACATGGCGTTATTCATATATTTATTCCACAGAAATCATAGCAATACATACAATAGAGTATGTTACTTTATGAATGGTAACGACCCATAGCAATAAATAAACATTAGACCAGTTCTCTTTAATATTTATTTACTCTTGCTTTAACAAAAAAAAAAAGAAAAAAGAATCATGTGAATGTAATCTAAATAATAAGTAATAAAGTAAGCTTCTGTTGTTAGACCATTATTCCTGGTGTTGGACTGCTTCAAGAACACCCTCTATTGTGTTGTACTGTCATGGTTTATGAAGAGAGCTGTCAGCAGCTAAAGCAGAAGTACATTTATTTGGCCTGAGTTTCACAGAGACCATTTGTGGACTTCCACAAGGACGAGGAAATTATGGACATGTCCTTAATTATTAAACAAGTGTGTCAGCAGCTGGCCTGATGGAGGTAATGCAGAGGAAGTGGGCCAGAGAAGGCCGTGGGGGTGGGTTTGGACCTGGGAGTGGGGTGTTGTGAGGCCCCAGGGCTTTGGCTCCAGTATGAGGATCCAATACTGCTGCCAAAGCTATTTTTCCTATTGTGCGGAGCCAATATGAGGCCTTTCACAGGTACACCTTGGATCAACCAGCTGCAGTGGGACACTTGTGATTTGATCTGAGGCTCCACCTGATACTGTGCAGGGCCAGCTGATCGGCTCTGAGCTGTGGAGAGGTTTTCGATGAGGTTGACAAGAACAGTATTTTCAGAGGATACAGGATAAGTCCATCCTCGCAGCATTGATCATGGAATATCAAGTGAACAGAGTCTGACTCAGGAGAATCAGCTGTTGTTTGTGTGTGATATATGCTGGCCAATACATATTTAAACACAAGTATGACTGCAGTCAGTCACACCTTCAATGGGGCACAATGACTCTACAATAGCTGTGGAAACACCATTAATCATGGGACGTGTTCAGATGGCAGCTACAGCCAACACCAAGGCGTTCGGTTCGATAAAGGACCAATGCATCACTGACTGACAGCACTTCAACTAGTCCAACATGCTGATCTGGGATTACCACGACAGGAGCCTAAACCACACTCTCAATTACACCTGTCTGGGTGACAGTAGACAGACACCTGTCACCAGCATAACATCACATGATGGAACACAGAAGAGTATCTCACACAAGTAGATGTGAATCATCTCACTTTTGGAATAAGTTTGAAAGGTAACTGGAACTGAGAAGACAATCAGCAGGTTATTATCAATTTTAAAATCAATCTGTTTAAAATTATCTTAGTTGTGATAATAAGTTATCACAAATATGTATGCTGTATGTACTGCAGCTTTATGTGTAAATTTAATTTTTTTAAAGATGCCACTTGTATTCACCTGATTATACTCCTCCCCTATAGAGGATAGTTGTAATAGTTGTAAAATAAAACTAGTAAACAAAGGTGTGATGTCTTTTGGTTGATAGGGCAATTAACCAAACCACCACCTTGTGTGAGATTTTACTGTCCACTGTGCGGCCCTCGGGAGAGAGACACAGAGAGAGAGAGAGTGGATGGCCCGGCGCCAGCACACCCCACCCTTACTGCTGCCTGCAGAGCCACAAGTGCTGCATTTCCTGAGGGCAATGCAGAGGACAAGCCAGATAAGGTTCACTTCTGTTAAGGTCATGGATACCTCAGAGTGGGACAGAGGACAGACAGACTTTAGATTCCACCATAATGAATCTGTATAATGCAGTCATGAAAGACCATCAATGTTGATTATATATATATTATATTATAACTATTTGCAATATAGACACACTTACTTACATCAGTTGCATTGCATTGTTTACAGAAAACAACAGCAGGTGATTATTACATTAAGCTACCAAACTGCATATACTAATAAATGAAATATCAATACTGGACCTGAATATCTCTGAAGTTTCTCACTACATTATAGCATTTTAATGCAGTTTTCCTTGTAGATCATAGACAACTTCCAGTTTACATGTGATATTTATTGGAATTTTTACTCATTCAGAAGATGCATACATAATGCAGATGTAATGTCGTAATGTAGAAGATATAATGATTAAATTGTTAATCTGTGTTCTTAATAAAGGTTGAATTGCTATGGCTATATGTTTATCAAACTCAAAAATAGGCTACTGTATTGAAAGTCAAGGTTGCAGGAGTTCATTACCAAGGTGTCCATTTTACATAATTTTGTGCTAGTTTAATGTAATTAAATTTTTACGTTTAATTAAATATGGGTTACCTGCCACCAATAGTCCACTGAGCAAGTTGTATCTAATGCTGAAGAATTTTTACTGGGTGCCATTACCTTTGCCAAATGAGCATAAAAGCAAAAGATTAATGAATAAATACAACTGGTGACAATATTATAATATTATATTATAGAAATTGAATTACAGATTACAGATACATTGTCTACATAAAAATAATATATTTTATTTCCATAGTCTTGTTGTAATGCATAATATAGGACATAATATGGGATTGTGGAAGGAGCTACATTTCCAGTGGATGGTCCACCACCTGCTTGTCTCCATAGAAATGTTATTACTTTGTCTTTTCAATGTTCCACAGTATAGATTAAGTGTATGTATCACAAAGGAGACACTCAGATTACAGCACTAAGCTACATTACACTTCAGATCTATAGAGTCACCCCTATTCACAGAAATAATTATTTTATTTTTGAGGAATAGAAACACGCTCAATGAATAAATGCTAGATATATGTTTAGTGCCATACCATAAAACATCCCAGGCAAAGAATAAGATCTCCACAGAGACAAGTAGGTAGTGATTTGTCCATCAGAAAAGTTGTGCAATGCACCTTTAAGAATGTGGATCCTACACGAGGCCTGGAGAGGTGTGTAACAACATGCATGACAGTGGTATAAGCCCTCCTCTCCTGGGATGTCCAGATTAGCCGAGGACCATTACTTTAGCCCTGTGAATCACCGCTAATGGGCTGGGTGAAGGGACATGAGGCAGAGGACACATTAGGATTGAGACCGTGAGGTGGGTATAACACAGCACACTGCAGCACTTTTCCGCTGTCGGCGCATTACAGATACTTCTGCAACAAGGCTCTTTGATTTATGCCCGTCCGTGGACCCCCCCCCCCCCCCCCCCCCCCCCACCCCCACACACACACACACGTTGATTTCCATGCTTCCTGGGGGCATTACATTTACTTACATGCATTTCATTGTAACCTCAGTATTATACTATTTATTACACTATTTTCTGATCTTTGTTATAAAGTTCTTTTCTCATCGCAAAGTACCTAGAGTTGTGTTTTGTTTCATTCTTACATGTCTGCATATTTAGGAGTTCTTCTCTTGAAGAAAAAAAGACTTTGTTCTCTGTTCACCTTATGATGTCATGTGGTAATACAGGAAGTGCTCCACTGTGTTTTTAAGATCCATATACCTTTATTGCTAGAATCATTTGAATAATTTTAGCCCTACAATTGCCAAGCTCTACTAAGTTAACAGTAAAAAGTAGCTGGCTGTTAACTTCAAAACATCTTGAACTTACAACATGTAAATCACACGAAACAGAACATTTTGAGCTTTGGAGATGTTTTCAGACTAATAAGGTTACTCAGACATGTGTGAATGATGAGATAACAACATTTTAACATGACTTAAAGTGTGCAAGAATCAATTTTGTGTAATATAAGACCTTTCACCATATAAATTTAACCTAACCCCTAATCTATTTTTTTTAAACTCACATCTGATCTTTAAACCTTATAATAATGATGCATTTATATCATGGGGACCTGATTGTTGTCCACATAAGGGAGGAATGTTCCCATGGTGTGAGTTTGTCATGTATACAGATGTTAGTCTCCACAATGTGATTAAAACCTGCTCACACACACAAGCACCTATGCCATGAATGGAAAATGAGCGCACACCAGCAGATCCTTAAAAATTTATTGAAGTTAATGTAAAATCAAAACTTATGTGATAGAACAAAATATATAGTTACCCTTGCATAGATTGCAGACCATGCCATGTCATTATCGGACAAAAAACAAAAATACAATTTAAGATGACATTGATGGCAATAGGTTCATTTGACAGTCTGTTGACTAAAGCAGCTTAAAACATCTTGTAAACAAATAATAAATAAAATCAGATGTTGTTTTATGTTTTATAGTCCGAACGAGGCTTGTGGTGAGTGAGGCAAACACTATGCCAATATTCAGCTGTGATCCAAGCCTTCTCAGCAGGCAAAAATCTCAAGAGCTCTGGTTAGGTATTTTCCAACATACAACATTCCTACAGTCAAACAGAGTCTGTTCTGAAACCTTTGAGCAAGTAGTATATATTGTTTAAGGAACTAGCCCTTGATGTCCTTGCCCACATTCAAGAGCTCAACACAACTTGTCGTCAATGCCATCTTAAGACCTGGAGGTCGGCACTGGTCCAGCTCTGAACAGGGCTGTGCACATGAAAGCAAGGGTTTCTTCTGACGTATAGTAATAGTTGATCAACCATTTGATAGGCTAAAGCTCATGCAGTCTTCTCTTGACCATGCAGGTTTTGCAATTTGAAGAGTAGATTCATCTTTAGAAGTTGGCAAGATGTAAACATGTTATTTTTCACATTATTGTACATTATGCTTTCAATGAATACTAAGGAATATACTGGGCTGCCCGAGAAGCATCGTCTTTGATAAGTCCTATTATATGGCATGGCCTTCCTAAAGTTGCATTATTAGAGTTTCACACACACACACACACAAACAAAAGCAACAAAAGTACTATTGATTTGGTTTATTATATTTCAGATGTGTTTAAAGTATACATATTAACATATGTATACATGTTAAAGTACAATATTTTGTTGTAACTTAAATCTATCTTATTGAAGCTAAATGGAATTGAGTCTTTGTTCATTTAATATTCATCCTCGTGCTTGTTTGGAGAAGCAATGAAACCCTAATCACACATTTAGACACCCTCTTCCGCTGGTGGTTCAGTAGTCTCACAATAGCGAATTCTTATTTTACCTTCCCTTCAAAATGGTTCTCCTCCACTATTGCATATGCATGAATTCATTGGTAACTGTTAAGCTACTACAAAATTCACTCCTAGTATCTGGGGTCTAGTACTTGCTCACGTTAATTACAGAAAGATTACCAATTATAAGCAGCTAAAAATGTGTGCACATTTTGTAATATTGCTGATAAGAGTCAATGTTGAATGTTTATGCATAGCACCACCCAAAGATGCAACATTAGGAGCAAGCTCACCTCACACTAAGCTGTGTCTTATAGGACACACCCATAGGGTTAAGTACTCATCCACAAGGAGCCCGGCTATAACCCCAGCACACTTTCTCATAGCTGCATTTTAGACAGATAATATGATGTAATCCTTATATGTACTATACTATAACTATAGTGATATAATGATGTAGTGTTGGTGACGCAGATGGCCATCTGCTGTTCTTTTTTGCTCTTGTAGAGAGATACTGACTTTGAAACAAGGTTCCTAAACTGTAACCTTGCCTGAGGCAGAATACAGTACAAAGATCAGCTCCAATGAGCACCTCAAACTAATGACCCAGCCACACAATTCAAAACACATAGAGACAAGCTCAAGGATGTAGGCCCGAGCTCTACAACACCAGACGACACAACAACTATGATCACAGTCTGTGCTAGAACCACAAAGGGCTTTAGGAGCATCACAGACTATGACATTCAGGAAGCACTGCAGGATGTGGAGTGTACAGTACAGTCAAGTACCTGGAGCTGTGCAGCAGCTCAAATTATTCAAGTACTCATCATGATTTTATGTTTAAAGTCTGCTAGCTCTATAAGCTAAAGCTTTATGTAAAGGGCCACATAAATGTGGCAAAAAAATAAAATAGATTAGCCACACCCCCTTTACCCCAATAATGCCCATAGGACAGATCTCTGACATATTAGACGCAGAGACAAACTAACTAAAATCCCCTCCTAAAAACAAATTAGTGAAGGGAACTACACTGCACTACTAATGAACACTCTGATTGTGCGTAGCTTTCTGTGAAACTAGAGATGTGAGATTTGAGAGATTTGTTTGACTTTATGAGCTAAAAATGTTTTGGGAAGATCACATTCAATACTGCACAACTGCAGTTTACACTTTTGGTTCAATTTTGCATTATAGGAGAGGAAGGCGCATGCATTGAAGCTTGCACCTCTGCAGCAAGTTTGCAATAACCTCACTGAGGTAGAAACCTTGAAGAAACAAAACCGATGTCAGCAAACAAGATTGTAAAAAGATTCAATAAAATAAGATAGAATTTCCATTTGCTTGTGTAGCTAATTCAAAAACATGCAAATACAAGACGCTTCTGCTTCATGGATTAATTGAGTACATGATAGTCATGGATCAATGCTTGTCCGACCACAGTCGCCTGCTGTCAAACTTTCTCGGCTGTCTCTAGAACATCTATTTAATCTGCTAAAACAGACCGTAAATCATTTTTGCTCAACCAGTGTCTACCAATATACACAATAGGCACTTACACTGGGCCTGTTAGTGAAAGGGATAAAGGCACTAGCAACTTATGTAAAAATCTGTTATGAAGTTCATAAAATACCCTCCTCCACAGAATTAAAAATTAAAACAATAATTTATGACTTAATGTATGTAATGTTTCTGTTTAAAGAAAGTTCATGCATTGCACTATTGACATAATATTGGTATTTGGTGCCTATTGTGATTATATGCATTTAATACATTGTATCTTGACTACTTTTAAACTACAATCTGCATCCTCAGAATCTGCTGAAATATATTAATCACAATTCAGAAACGGTAGTTTAATTTCCTTTCCCTGACAAAGGGGCATTGAAGTGTCTGAACTGCAACAAGCTGTATACTCAGGTCATGCATTAAATATACCAGGATACAAAAGTACCTTAGTGGATAGACCATAATGCAGATTATTTTGTCATGCTATGATCTCATCTATGTACTGGTTCCGTAAGATTTATCATTCAATTTTACATGTAAGGCCAAACTTTAATAAAAACTCCAGTGCACTCAATACTGTATGAAAAGAGATGAGAAGTGGACGCAGGTATCCAAAAGAATATCCTTTCCATTGTGTGAAATATGTTTCATGCATGGCATTATCAAAATGGAAAGTCTGGTCATGCTCGTGGAAGCTCACTTTTCTCATTGTGCTGTGGTGCATCAAAAGGGCATGATGGTGAATCACTTGGTGATATCATAATTGTGGTATCTGCTTGAAAACAGCAGCATTGCAGATGTCCCAAAAAGCAAGTAGAACTCAGTCTATTACATCCACAGAGACCAGTCTTCCTCCTATAAGGTGCTTGCTGTGTAGTTGATCTTGGAAGGTGAGGAAAGGTAAGGAAAAGTGAGGAAAGGCAAGGAAAGGTGAGGAAAGGTGAGGAAAGGGTCATCTCAATGTCCTGATGCATACATCGTAGTTGCAGATGGCTGTGTGTCTCTGCAGATTAGTCTCCTACAATGTTGTACAAATGTAATTCCATGCATAAGATTTCATCTCTTGTCTGATGGAAGAATACAAGTTGTTTTTAAGTCCTCTATGGCGCTGTTGATGGATATGCTTCCTCTATTTGATTATTTATACATGGAGAATCTCTAGAATTAATTATTCTATCTACCTGTAATCTAAACAACTGTTGATTTTCTGCTTCCATTCTACATAGTTTAGCATAGTGTAGGCCTAGAGCCAGAGAGCGGAGGGCAGGTTAATATTTGGCTCTCATATTTTTTTATGCTTTTCCTAAACATCTGTAAGCAGCTTGCTTTTATTCACACAGTTTTGGTTGGCTATAGTGCAATTACCAGTTCTTAGATTTGCCTCCCTAAAGTTGTCAATGCTATTATTAATGTCTCCATCAATCTCCATGTATTCTGATTTGCTGATAGTGGATGAACTGCGGCGACTTGAGTTAGATTCAGAAGGGATGTTGGGGTTGCTAACTTTGAGTAGCTGGGCCTGCTCTTCTCCCTCTGTTTCTCTGTGGTAGAAGTAATTGAAGTTAGACACAATGACAGGGACTGGTAGTGCAATTGTCAACACTCCAGCAATGGCGCACAAGGAACCTACAATTTTGCCTCCTATGGTGACAGGGACCATGTCCCCATAGCCCACAGTTGTCATAGACACAACAGCCCACCAAAAGGCATCTGGTATACTGTTGAACATGGACCCTTCCTCCTCTGCTTCAGCAAAGTACACGGCACTGGAGAATAAGATGACTCCAATGAACAGAAAAAAGATCAACAACCCCAGCTCTCTCATACTGGCCTTGAGAGTCTGGCCCAAAATCTGCAGACCTTTGGAGTGTCGGGACAGCTTAAAGATCCTAAACACTCTGACCAAACGGATGACTCGGAGAATAGCCAGAGATGTGGCCTGCTCCCCCACGCTCTCATTGTTTGGGTCTTCAGCCAACTCAGTGCCCAGTGTAATAAAGTAAGGAATGATGGCCACTATGTCAATCGTATTCATCATGTTCTTGAAGAAGGCAGGCTTGCTTGGACATGCCAGGAAGCGCACTATCAACTCAAAGGAGAACCAGATAATACAGAGTGTTTCAATGACAAAGAAGGGGTCTGTGAGAATATTTGGCTTGTAATAAACTGTAGTGTTCCCCACAGTCTCCATCCGCCCCTTTGGATCCTCCTTGAGCTGTGGTAATGTTTCCAAACAAAAAATAACTATTGAAATGAGGATGACCATGACTGACACAATGGCAATTCCTCTGGCGGTGCTTGAGCTTTCAGGATGCTCAAACAGGAGCCAAACCTGTCGCTGAAACTCCTTCTCTGGTAAAGGCCGCTCTTCCTCTTTGATAAAACCTTCATCTTCACGAAATTTCTCCATTGCTTCTACACCCAGTTCATAGAATTTTATTTCTTCTGAGAACATATCTAATGGGACATTCACTGGTCTTCTAAGGCGACCTCCAGACTGATAGTAATAGAGGATGGCATCAAAACTTGGGCGGTTCCTGTCAAAGAAGTACTCATTTCTTAGTGGGTCAAAATATCTCATCCGCTTTTTGGGGTTTCCAAGTAATGTCTCTGGGAATTGAGAAAGAGTTTTCAACTGGGTTTCAAAGCGGAGACCAGCTATGTTGATGACCACCCTTTCACAACAGTCATGGTCATTGTGGTCTGGGGGGTAAGTGTCCTGAGGATGACCGGGAACAGCCGAGGTCTCATCCATGTTGTCTCCTGCTATCACGGTCATTTTGGGGAGAGGAGTTGCTGAGCAGGGAAACTGGTAGGTCTTTCAGTGAGCAAGTGGATTTTCCACTCCTCAGCTTCCCATAGCACTTAGATAGTTGGAGAGTCCCCTGATGAGAGGGGCTGGCTACTCTGCCTCAGTGCGGCTCCACTGCAGTTCTCGCTGACTTGACCATTGCTGCTCCCCAGTGCATCTGCTGCCGCTGCTCGCCCGTAACACAGAGAGGGGGGGAGGAGAGAGTGAGAAATAATGGGATCAAACAGGCAAGATTTCTGCTGCCTCAGCACTATCTGTACTTTATTTATTTAATAACCGGCTTCTTTCTACTACAATTAAGTGTTAAGAAAAACATTATACATCTTCATTGTTTTATCTTTGTATGGTTTTAAACTGTATTGTCCTTTTAAGCTATTTCACACTTACTTAGATATTGTTTTTATATATCAGCTGTAAAAACCTCAACAATTGAGAATGTGTGGCTTAAAAGTACCTCTGTGATGTATTTTACACTGCTCATTTTTGTACCACAATCTACTCTAAAGTGACGCATACATTTTTTACAACTACGTTTCTCCATAAAGACTCTAGCAGATAAACATAATGGAGACAACATATGTTATCTGCAACATAAAGCTAAAAGTGAATGTTCTGCAATTCTTACCAGTAGCTGATGTTAGAAGCTGCTGAAAGCGTCTTCTATACTCGAGTAAAACCATCCAACCGCAGGGCTTCGGCTGCTGTCATGTGCCAACTTCACATCGCACTCCGAAGAAAATACGCGGCTGTGGCAGTCATGCTGGTTCTGCCCGGCGTCCCTGACAGACTGGAGCGTGAGAGAGTCAAGGGACTCTCCGATGCAAAGCCCAGCACAAAACAAAGGGAGAACCGCAGCGTCCGAACGCTCACTGTCAGCCGCAGGAGCAACTCCGGTTCTGCAACTCAGGGGGGGAGATACATTAAGGGGCAATGAGCAAGCCCTTGGCATTTCCAGACATCACTGCATCAGCAGAAATCTGCTGCCACAATAGACAAAAGCCCATTGCTTTCCGTGAAAAGCTCAAGAAATATAGGTGTTGGAGGACTGTAGAGCGCAGCCAACGGGATGCCCAACTGTTTTCTCACCAATGTCAGACATGTTTTGATGTGCACTAAACATACAAGTGCAAGGAAGTGAATGGAGCGAGAGTTGGGGAGGAGATGCGAAGAGAGGAGGGGGGTCGAAGGAGGAGGAGTTGGAGGCTTTCGACGCAATGCAGACAGGCTCCGTACTAAAGCACGCCGCCACAAGTTCTCCACACACCACACAAACATCTTCACAGAGTGCTAGCACTGGCGCAATCGCTGCAAAATGCAGAAAATAAATCCCATGCTGATTATTTTACAAAACGTTCCCATCTGTGTAGTCCCTCAGTCATCCAGTTATGATCCATAGCAAAAGAACATTTTCTCCAGTTGACAGAATTGAAAACGTGCCCGTATACGAAACCATTTTTCTTCTTTTCGTTTCTGCTTATAAGTAGCAAATATTCATGCACTGATTACGCTGAAGTCTAAGTACTTCATTCGATTACTGGTGTAGCATTAACCTTTTTTATCTAGAATACACACCTCCCTAATAAGCTACGAAGATGTGAGATCTTGTGTATAGATAGAATATCTGGGTCCCAGGCTTTAACTTTTAATAAACCATTGCTGCAGTGCAAAAAACTAAGAAGATTTAGTTTCAGCACCAGGGACAGCGAAGGAGAAGCTCGCAATTAAGCCTCAAACTGTTGTGTGTATATCTATCTATATCTATATCTATTGGTATCTAGCTATCTATCTTTCTATCTATATCTATATTTATTTCTCTCTCTCTCTCTCTCTCTCTCTCTCTCTCTCTCTCTCTCTCTCTCTCTCTCCCTATATATATATATATATTTATATATATATCGAAAATGTGAATTATTTGTATTGACTTTTTCCACTGTTGTGTTTATATATTTATATAAAAATAAGGACATATCATTTAGAAAAAATAATTTACATTTGCTTCACAATGCTTATATGACATAGGCTACAATAGGCCTATTAGCCTACACTTAACTGCAATAAATGTTATTAGGAACAATTACATTTTACCCATTTACAGCAGCAAAATAATAATTTATAATTTACATAATTTACAAAATGGCTACACAATTCATACTTTAATACTCATACATACTATACAATATTATCAGGTAAAGAATCTCTATTCGTTTCAAAGGAAAGCTCCAAAAGGTTTTAGTTTCCCCGAAATTTAGAAGAGCCAGACGAATTATCTTCTCATTGAGACTATAAAGGTGACGCGTCAAATTAAGAACACATTTAGACTGAATTTAAATGCGTTGAAAACGTAGGCCTGGCTTTGGCTGACCAATATTAAACTCTTATATGAGTTAAATACCACGATGAAGCATCATTCTTTTTAACGCGATCAGTGTCACGTGATCAATGTTTACGCGGGATCGTCAGGTTAACTCTGCGGATAGCACTTCTCTCTGTAAGCGTAGGGACTTGGGGCTTAAAATGGGACAGCTTGTGTTGCTCGCACACTTAACCACCACTCTGAAGTAACGGTGTGATCCAGAGGCTTAAGTTTAAAACATTCCTGAGGCTGGCAGCTGCAAAATCTGATATTGCTTATTGCCCTTAACAGAACTGTAGCGCGCAGTGGCATTTTCTGCCACAGAGAGGCGCTCGAAGCTCGTGTATGTTTAGAGGCCCAATATAGTCCACAAAAATGATAACAACCCATTTTATTTCTGTGGCATTACTGGCAGTGACTTTTACTGTACAACTGCTGTCCAGAAGCGCGTAAGGACTACTTTGAATAAGTCATTTGAAAATGTCAAATAAACAGTGGTAAAAATTATTGCCTATAGCCTATATATCCGACTCTGACTTTGAGTCGCGTGCACTGTGAGCGCGTCATGGGCATTTTGGCGCACATTTCTCTTCCCTAAGCTTGTAGGCTTGTGCGGTAAAGGAGCTACCCGAAGTCCTGCTGAAGCCGATAGTGGGTTTCGGAAAGTAGTATTTAAGGGGTTAAAATAGCATATCAAGCACCCAAACCTGCTGCATCCAAATCTACGAGGTATTTCCCTGAAACGTTCCTTATTAAATGAGGCTCCACAATAAGCTCATTCTAATAAATAAGGATAGCAAAAGGTAGTGTTGAGGTAATATTTGCGTCTGTAAAAACAGCGCTCCACTGCCTTCACATAGGCCCGCATCACATTAAAGTGTTTCTCAAACAACAGTCAATTTCCCTGTGTAAGTCTCTTGTGGAGTTGAATCTGGATACGTCAATGTCTCCAGGTCTCCTTCGTTGTGGTAGGACTCTGACTTCGAAAGCGACAGTGTGCTTTTATTAGAGTCACTATCGACAAATGATGGCTGCTCTTGTTGCCCACACGTCACATGCACATACTGGACGTTTTCTTCCTCTTCGTTTTCTCGATGATAAAAATAATTGAAGTTAGACACTATTACCGGGACAGGCAGAGCTATTGTTAGGACTCCCGCTATTGCGCACAAAGAGCCCACAAATTTACCCCCAATAGTGGATGGGCACATGTCCCCATAACCCACTGTTGTCATAGTCACAACTGCCCACCAAAATGCATCAGGTATACTGGAAAATCCTGACTTTGGGTCCTCCACCTCTGCAAAGTAAACCGAACTGGAGAATAAGACCACTCCTATAAGCAGAAAGAAAATCAACAGGCCCAGCTCACGTAGACTTGCGTGAAGAGTCTGCCCAAGGATCTGGAGACCTTTGGAGTGTCTTGAGAGTTTAAAAATCCTGAAGACACGCACCAAACGAATAACCCTCAGGATGGCCAAGGATGCTGCTTGCTGACTACTGCCTTGGTGCTCCGCCAAGTCAAGTCCCAGTGTAATAAAGTAGGGTGCTATGGCAACTACATCAATCAAGTTCATAATGTTTTTGAAAAAAGCTGCTTTACTGGGACATGAGAGAAATCTCATTGTGAATTCAAATGAGAACCACACTATACAAAGTGTCTCAACCATGAAAAATGGGTCTGTGAAGGGATTTAACACTTTGCCCTGTGCACTGCCATTGGCGTTGTTCTCTGGCAACGCTGGGACTTCTCTGAACTCAGGTAAAGTCTCCAGGCAAAATATAACAATAGAAATAAGAATAACCAAAACAGACACAATAGCTATTATCCGTGCTGGTCCTGAACTCTCGGGATATTCGAACAAAAGCCACAATTGTTTCTGAAACTCATTGGTAGGCAGTGGCCGCTCTTCTTCTTTAGCCAAGCCCTCGTCATCACAAAATATTTCTATTGCCTCTTGCTCAAGTTCATAGAACTTTATTTCTTCTAAGAAAATGTCCACGGGAACACTGACAGGCCGCCGTAATCTACCTCCTGATTGGTAATAGTAGAGTATGGCATCAAAGCTCGGTCTGTTCCGGTCAAAAAAATACTCATTTCTAAGTGGATCAAAAAAACGAATCCTTTTACTTGGGTTTCCCAAAAGTGTTTTGGGGAACCGAGAAAGTGTCTTCAGTTGTGTCTCAAAACGCAAGCCTGAGATGTTGATGACGACTCTCTCACTGCACTCTTGATCTGCTGCCTCCAAATCCACTGCATCTTGCAACACAGGAGTGACGACCACAGTGTCGTCGTGATTCTCCTGAGACACAACAGTCATTTTTTCCACCTAAAGGGCAACTGTTGCTCACTTCCTCAGTGCCCTTTGGGCAGGTGTCCTCCAAATTTCTCCTCGCATGTAGGCTGTATAAGTAAAATCCAGTTATATAGGCTACCAAAGAACCAAGGCTGCAAATTTAGAACGGTTGTTGTTGTAAATAGTCCTTTTGTCAAATTAGTGCTCTGTTAACTTTCAGCAGAGCACACAGACTCCACTTCCATGAGCAACACAAACGGCTTGTGGTGGCTATCATATTCACACCATTTTAAACTCCGAAGCCCTCCCCGGGTTGGCAGACCAAATGACACTTGTTGCTGTTGCTGTCCCTCTCACGTTAACCGGAGCTCTGCACTGATTTCTTGGTTAACAGTTGAATTCAGCTTAGGAAGTACAAAAGTACAGCTTCACAGCAAATTTGAAGGGAAGAAAAAGGTCAGATTTTCTATCCAGAGGCTGGAGAGAAGTGCAGCCTGTCACCCAGCAGGTCCCTCATTCATGAAATCACAGGGCTATTCTTGTCAAAGGGAACCTCCAAGACCCAGCCCATGGCTACTTTGGGTCACAGTCAACCATTTTAGAAACACAGATGAAGCCGACAAATAGGTCATGAGAAGGCCGTAAAGCACAGTAAGTCATTTATGCAGCATATATACACTATCAAATAAATACAATAAAATTAATCCATCAGATGTCAATCCCCAATAGTAAACATAAGGGGAGGCAAATGAGTAGGCCTACTCCAAAAATCTTGGGTGTGAACTCTGTTTAAAATAAAAATAAAGATGAAATAAAGATGAGACATTTTATTTGGCAGTGAAATGTCTCGGAGAATGGTGATAAACCATTCTGAATGTATGAGCCGATATTCTGTATGGTAAATATATGGCGCTGAGACCTAGTTATATATGCACCAGGACCATAACCTATTATTAGGCAAGTTTTTTCCACTTTCATTTCAGTCATAATGGTGAATCAGTTTCCCCAGTGAACATATAATAATAGCACTGAGGTGATAATCAGTGTTACTAAAACCAACCTGGATGCTTTGCATTATAACACAGACGAAGGCAATCGTTCACAGGCATCACATACCATGACAACCTTTTTTCAAAGAATTAAATTTTAAAGAGATTTAATTATTTTTTTTTGCCAGGTTAACAAGCAGAGGATCTGAGAGTTTGGCCTTGTCTTTGCTGAACAAAGGCTTATATATCAGAGTCAAATGTCAGTGTCAGGACATTGCTGCTAATGTGTTAGCATACAGCTCTCAGTACAAACTGGCTATGGACTCGTCGCGTTAAGGCATGGTGCCCCTTGACCGTATCTATGGAAACAGCAATAACAAACAAGCTGTGGAATTGACACCCAAGTCTTATATGTTGGACAGGCCAGAAAAGACATAAAATGTAGACATTATAAAATATCTACAGTCTCCTAAGTTGTACACAGAGATGGTGTGTGTCTGTGTTTTTCTCTGTTCTGTACTTGCATATTTATTTATACAACGGACTACATGTAATGACAGAAGTGTGTGCATGACAGCAAGGGATCACTCGAGTTATTAATGGCTCAACTTGTGAATCGAGGAGACCCTACTGCAACATGATAAGATGGATTAACCCCAAGAAGAGGAACTTTCTGGATGTTTTTCAAATATTTGCGCTTTCACCTTTTGATCTTTAATTTCTAAAGTGACAATTTAGGATAAAATATAGTTCTGCATAAAATGTCTACTGTGGTCTTGTTCAGGATGTTTAAATAGACCTCCACTGTCTTTTGATGGATTACTTCTCATTCTCCTGTTTAAATATAAGCACCTCTATAGGTTTTTACAGACATGAGATAATTTATGTCAGTGGCTCCTATGCTTACATGAATTTATAAGGAAAAAGAGGAATAATTTGAGGAATAACACCGCAAATCATTTAAAATGACCAAGTTCTGTCTTTTATGTTTTTAAGACATAAAAATGAACTGCCCTCTTATGCCGTTTTCTGGGATGTAGCAATGGCTTATTAAAAGTTAGCAGCAATTAGTTCCTGCTAGCTTTAGAAACAGGTTTGAGCCACCTGCCAAACCAGTGGTGCGGGACGAAAGGGCAGATACCTTCAACAGCCTTGCTCCGGATTGGCTCTTTGGTTGATAAAATACTTGCAGTCTGAATTTCAAATATGGAACTTGGCTCAAAACTTGCCCGTATAACTGCTAGTCTCAATTACCTTCATTTGACTGGAGCCAATCGCTATGGGTCACACAACCTTAGTCCACTTCTTTATACAGTTTATGCTATCAATAGAAGAAACATAAATTTCACTTAATGAGAGAGTATTACACTTCTATAGATTATTAATTGCTAACATATAACATATTTAGATCACCATGTTACCTTTTATTGTTTTGAAAATGCCATATTATCGAAAAAAAGGTGTTAACATGGTTAATAAGTTTTACACGCTGCGTCCCACCTCCCTTTGATTTCCGACCTAAGTCACTCCCCCAGATTACATTACAGTTAGTGTACATTCCACTAATGAACATCGCATCAGGTTTGCAAAGTTGTAGTGTATTGTTTTGTATCTTGCTTTTGCATGTGGGAGCATGGGTGAAAAAGACCTTGTGGGCTGAGCATTAGACAGAATCTTCTAACTATTAGGAGGATTCGAATTGGACCTGAGAGAGATTGCTAGATTACTCAAACATGCATGGATGACATCCAAAACCTCTTCATGTATGTTTTTGATGAGGAAAAAATCATATAACAAGACATCTTCACCCTTAGTACCATCTCAAAGTACACTATAATTTTTGCCCAATAACACTTTTAGATGCTTATTAATCTTTATGTTTGAAATTAGATATTGCAATGTTATGCTTACACATAGCACCTGCTTCTAATTAATAGTGGGAAAGTGTTATCTGAGGCACTGCACCCAGTGTCCACTCACAAGCAAACCCAGCCCATGCCTCCTGAGGTAACAGGGCTTCCACTCTGGAAAGAGGAGACCACAGCCAAGGTCCTCGCCACTTCAAGCCTTTGATAGCCACTAATTTTAGCATGCTGTCATCTGAAGTTGATGTCCATGTTTTGCTGATAGGTAACGTGGCATGCAGAAAAAGTTGACACTGGATACCTCAGATCCGACGGGAAAGGTTCCTTGGAATTACCGCTGCTCATCCCGACCCATGGATTATCATTTCACGCCTTGATGAAGACATTCCCCTTTTAGCAGACAGTGTTGTCTTTAAGTCAGGATGGATGGAACAAATAAAAAGGTCAAGAAAATAAACAATATTATTATTATTTCAAAAGCTAATTGAACTAGATTCTCTTATTAACCTGCAACTCAAATATGTATTGTAAACAGCTCTGTTACTTCTACAAATAAATACAAAAATCCTACTATGTGTTTTCCCACACTCATTGGCAAAATGACCTAGAATAACATCCAGTTGTATTACTTTTAACATACAAGATAATTCAAGACTATTGTTATCTAACAGATTTTTGAAAGGCTGTGTAATTCACTACCTTGAATAAATCCCATAATTTGTCTTTGTTTATTTGACAGCTGCATCCCAGGTCTTAGTCTGGTTGTCCTATGACTGGAATCTTGGTGGTTTGATTCCTGCTGCTAATTCATATATTGTATTATTATTATTGTACGTTATTGTGTTATTGTATCCTTGGGCATGGCACTTCACGTTTCTGTATTCTGCACATCATAAGCTGCACCCTCATCATAGCTATTATCTTAACCAAAAGCCTAAAACAAGGTAGGTAGGTAGGTAGGTAGGTAGGTAAGTAATTAATTAACAATAATAAAACATTTTATAGCCCTAGTTGAAAACATTCAAAATGGTTAAATATCACACATTTCTAAGCCACTCATGTTTGCTTGTTTATGTCTGTATAGGTAGGTGCTATGGCCTATTTTTACCTTTCACCAGAGCTGTAATTGAAACCAGCTGAAAGAGCAGACCACTGCTGTAGAACCTTAGAGAGACTCCTATAAATAAACAGGCAACACTCCTTCAACACTTGCCTATATGGCACATGGAATGATTAGGTCATGGCAGGAGCCCTCTGATCTTACAGTGTGTAGCCACAACTATTTTCTGTCAGCTATGTGCACCGCTTAGCTCATAGACTGTGTCAGGAATACTGTCTCTGAGGAATTTACAAAATCTGGACAACCTATCCTAACCTTACACATATAAGTGGATGTTTCATCAGCAGCCCTGTGTGATCCTTAAACTAGAGTGACCAGATTTTCAAAATAAAAAAACTGGGACATCCCCATTTTTTGGATGGTTGGTAATAATAAAATTGTGAAATGTGTGCGTAATTAAGGAAAACTGTTATGCAGAGACCATTTATGACTAACATGTGAGTCAGTATAGTCACATTTTTTGGGGGTTTTTGACATTTTTAAGCAGCTTTTCTGTATTTTACCTAAACAAACGACAATTTATGCCTCTCTTAACTGTTGGCAGGTTTTAAATTGGTCAAAATAGGGACACCTGGGACATTTCTTGTATAAATCAGGGACAAATCAATGGTTTTGGATAAATCTGCGGGGACAGGGCACACAGGGCTCAAAACTGGGACTGTCCCAGGTAAATAGGGACATCTGGTCATACTACCTTAAACTTGACCTAAACCAAACATTTACACAAAGGCATGCTGCTCAGTGCTAACTAAAAATAACATTAGGCCTAGGGAGGAAAAGTGAAAATTTGTGCTTACAGGTCTTAGTAAAATCATATTTTTTCTGATGACACAGTCCCTTCAAAATCATTTGTCTCCTCGTGTCCGGATTTATTTTATACAATATTTGCTCGTGTCCCAAATGTAAATGACAATTTCTAGACAATTTACTAACCTGCTACAGCATGACATGTGATTAGTAAGGATTGACCTCATGGGATGTGACAAACACTGGCGTTAATGCAAACATGCTAAAGCTTAAAGCTATGTCAGCTAATTTGAGTATTTTCTCCTTGCTTCTGTTGCTCAGGTGACCGCCATCTTTGTTCACTTTTAATCAGATTAGCTACTGTAATGCTAAAGTAAATTTTGTTCAAAGTTACTACTCAGCAATATTAACCCAACTAACTTATTAAATCACCAATAATTTATAGTTAGCCTAATCTTAAACCATTGGTGCTTACACTAAATTTAGCGCTAATTAAGGCATATTATGATACTTAAGTGTGATACATGTATTTACCAGATGTGACCCAGCAGCATATCAGGCTGTTCACAACCAGGTCTAGCGACTACTGTTAATGCATCATGAGAGAACATCACAGATCTATAATTAAAACGTTTTATTTTATTATTGATTTTATTATTGATTTTATTATCGTTTTATGGAGAACAACTATTGATATTTTGCAGCTGATGTCATCAACATTCCCTGGAGGTGCAATGGTAACTAAGTAGGATGACCAGACATCCCTATTTACCCAGCAGATTTAACCAAAACCATTGATTTGTTCCAGTTTTATACAAGATATCCCCAGTGTCCCCATTTTTATCATTTGATACCTGCCAACATTAAAAAGACCCATCAATTGTCATTTGTGGTATTTTGCTAAAATACAGAAAAGCTGCTTAAAAATGGCCAAAGCACAAACAAAATGTGACTATACTGACTCACATGCTGGTCATGAATAAGCCAAGTGCACAACTGTTTTCCTTAATTACGCACTTGTTTCACAATTTTATTATTATTAGCTACCTCAAACCGGGGGTGTCCCAGTTTTTGATTTTGAAAATGTGGTCACTTTATAGCTAACTAAGGCACTGCTGTGTCAAAAGCTCTATTAGACTGATTTTTAATGTAAACACGATCTGACCAGACAGAACAGTCAGTCGAGTTGGTTTGTCCTCTTAAAGTTCCTCTCAAATACCATTACTGTCACAAACTAGCTAGCATTAGTCACCAGTTTTTCACTCTCCTTTTTTGTTGAGGACCAGGAACATTCGTATTGATCATGGATGTCAGCCCTATGTTCCCACAGCCCACATGTTCCCACAGCCCTATGTTCCCACAGCCCTATGTTCCCACAGCCCAATGGTCCCATAGCCCTATGTTTCCTCATTTCTAATATTTGTCTTATTTCTAAGATTTTTCTCAAAATGAAATTCTTAAGTCAAGTCATTTTAATTTTTATATCCCCCAGAAGCTTGTTTTCCCTTGCTCGAACGGGTTACATGCTGCTCTTCCAACATTGACGTCTAATTGTCGGAGTAGCGCAAAGTATTAATGGGATAGCCTATTATACTTTGCACTCTCATATATCATAAGATGCTTGGGCTGGTGCAAAGCTCTTGATCAGAGAATTCTTCGGCCACATAAGATATCAGACAGTGGAAAAATGTCTTAACTGATAGCCATGGGAAACAGTCATGCATTTTAAAAAAGAGCATAGACCAGTCTTCAGGAAAATATCTAAAACAGAGGCTGCATGGGCCCTTTGATGTTTTGGAATAGCAATACTAAAAAGTGTCGTAATACCATCATGTCTAAATAGAGACATGTCATAATGAAGGGATGTTGAAATAGGCAGCGGACCCCATGGTCGAATTACCGCTATTAACCGAATGGCTTAACACAGGCCCTAATGTTGCCAAATGTATCTATCTATCTATCTATCTATCTAAAGAATTCTAGAAAGGTAATTGAGTGCTGTGTCTAAATTGCTCTAACCCATGGAGGTGAGTTTAATTTTGGTATAAGGGTTCTTTGCTCAATCCTATGTTGGAGTAGCTGTGTTGGAAGGGGTCAGACCTATGTTCCCACATGTAGCTAAAAGCTACATTACATCTGTAGTCAACCACTTCTGGATAATAGGTTGGTGTAATTGACTACCAAAGAAGAGAAATGGGGATAAAATCTGATGGAAATTGATGATAAAGGAAATGTGGAAACATAGGGCTTAATTTTGGAGAAAAAAAACTTAGAAATGAGGGAACATAGAGCTGAGGGAACATAGGGCTGGGGAAACATAGGCACGCTCCCGATCACAGACTCCTGAAAATGTCTTGTTTGAATCCATTTTATATTTAATTAAATTAATTTATTTATGTATTTATTGTTTTCAGATTATCATTTGGCAGTCTCTGCTAACGTGTGCATTGTTTAGGTACATGTGGAACACCAATAGACTGTGCAGTCTATGGGAACACCCCCATCATGATGTCAATGCAAAGCATCCATATTCCCACAGCCCTGTCTTCTCACAACCCTGTTTTCTCACATTTAAAATATATTTTTTCAAGTATATTCCATAGCCATAAAAAAGTAAAGTCGGGCCTTTCTGTGTGGAGTTTGCATGTTCTCCCCGTGTCTGGATGGGGGTACTCCGGTTTCCCCCATCAACTCAAAACATGCCCGCACCCCTATGAACTAACATCAAGGACCATGTTGTCCACCCTCCTGTGGACTCACCACCTGCAGAGGGGTTTATAGGGGGGGGTCAGGTGCTATGAGGACTGGCAGCAAACTGCCCCCACGACCCACGCGGATTAAGCGGGAGAAGATGGATGGATGGATGGAGTTTCTGTCAACTAATGGCAGTCTGGATCCTTAATTTATATTTTGTAGACAATGTAGATTTTATAAAGGGCAGTGACGGTTATATGCAAATAAGTGTGAAAAGAGACATTTTTTGAGCCCTCAAGCCTCAAATGCAGGACATTGATGAATTACTCAAACATTCATGAATCAATTAAAATACAACTCAGAGTAAGTTAATGATTATGTCCTTGCCTTGTGAGTCCCTCTTACTTTGAACACAGAAGGGTAAGGGACCACTACAGTGCATCAAACAACCATCTAAGTTTGTGACAATCCAATTCCAGATGCTTATTTATAGCATATGTCTCACTTTCAGTTGGCAAAGACATCTCTGAATACTCTTTCAGAGCAAAACCAATTTTTAAAGCAAATTAACCTAGTGTAAGCTAGGTTTATTTATTGCTTCATTGTATAATGCTGGGTTTACACCTAATGAGGCCTGGTCACCAAGTCATTCAAAATCAATATGTGTTGTCACACTAGTTTCGAGGGAGGTGCTGTTCTGTGTAACGAACCTGCAAGGAATTCTGGACACCGCACTAGTTTATAGAAGTTTATAGATAAACAGACTTTTCTGTGTTATTGCAAAAACCAACATGAACAATGTTGTTGGTGTTGTGACAGACACTCTCAAGGGCTCCACCCCATAACGTGTGTAAACTAGGTGTCAGAAATGGAGTGTGTGCTGCCTACTATGGTTAAATTCTGCTGCTGCATCTTAAGAGGCCTGTGACATCACATACCTCTGCTCTGAAAAGTCAGACACACACCTGCAAGGGCAGAGTTTGGAGCACAAGTCAAACTGTTCCTTGTTGGTCCTGATCCTGCTCCTTCTCCCCTCTCGCTGCCCTGTTTAGCCGTCCAGGCACTGCCCAGTTTAACAGCTCATTTGGACTGTGACTGTGGGTGGAGTTTAGGTGTTAACTTATTTATCTCCATGGAGACAAGAAGGTTATACCAGCAGGTCAAGTCAGACCTGTGGAGCATCATAGTCTCATAGTCTTTTGAGGTGTTGTTTTTAACATGCTTTTTTAACATACAACTGTAACTGAATAATATGCAGATAATATGCCATTTGCAGATAATATACTATAATACTAAAAAAAAAAAAAATAGTTTTTGAAGCAATGACACCCCCATTGTAATTACCACAAGCCCATTACAGACCTAGTTATACACACTGTGTAAAATCAAAACGTAATTCAGCAGTATGATTCTCTTAGAATAAATAAGCATACTCAATCAATCATTCAATACAATTTTCCACAAAATATGATTGATAAATTTAAGAAGAAACAGTATAAATACATGTCATAACATAGCTTTTTTGTGTGTTGTGCTTCTTTTTGCAGTTTTTTTCTCTGGGAACAGTCAGACGGAGTACACTGTGTGTAGACATACTAGAAGAGGCACGTGTTCTTTATTGCCTTACCATATCTAGCAGATGACCAGCTTGTACAAGTCATGCCAGCTGCTTTGAGTGTATGCTAAAGAGAAGGTCAAAAGTCATGGGGTGAGTTGACTGAAGGGAGTTGGGTAGGGCATGGTTGTCTCCAATTACTACTAGGGCTCAGACAGCCTTGTTTTTTCTTTTTAACCTCTTCAGTAAAATAACAAATATCTACTACTGTAGATTTATAAATGTAAGCCTAGTAAAGTAAATCACATTTGTTTTAATATTGTTTAATGAGAGACATTATAATAAGCTTTAGTGGTATTTTTTTGTTTTACAAATGTGTAAAAATATTTAGACAGATAGTGGTTGCTTGATCACATACATTTATACTCTATATATGTAACTTTCATCCCAGCCAACTGGCAACTGATACACTAAGTAACCCAACGTCAACATAAATCATTAGCAGTACTACAGTAACACATCTACAACACATGATTTGTCTCTTATTTGTGCTCAGTTATCAAGCCAAAAGTTTTACGCAGTGATGATGTTATTAAAGTGAGGATGAAAGACTGCTATATAAACAACAGTTTTTCATTACTGCCTCTGTCTTGTAATATAAGCAGATAATCTATCTCACTTTTAATAGCTCTCTTTTTAGAGCTCTGGGTTGCTGCCCTGGTGAAATATATAATCTACAAAAACGTATTTAAGTTTACGTCATTTACGTCATAACTGATACTAAACTGATAACTTAACTCTTACACTCATACATATACTCATATACTAGATTAGATATTTATAGAAAAAAATGCAACGTTAAGCCTAAATTGAGCTAATGACAGTTAGAAACTATGAAAACACTAAGATTGCAGTAATTACAAGTAATTTAAAATATAAAATCAGTAAAGATATTTCTTTTTTGTGTGTGGCTCTAGGGCACTTGCAGAACGTGGTCATGTCTGAGACTTTGATCTTTCATTTACCATATTTTGTGTGCATTTATCATTTTAACCTAATACATAATACTTGACAAAGATGTGACTTAAATCCAGAATTAAAATAACAGCCTTATGTTTGAAATACATTTGTAAAATAACTTGACATGACACATTAAGAACCACAAAGATGCATCTGATTGTTTTGAGTCTAAAGGCTGTCAGTGACACTGATGACTTGTGGCTGTACTCTGTTTCTGTTGCAGTTGAAGAGACACGTCGCCCTCCGGTGGCGGTAACGCTTTGAGAGGAGCACATAGAGCACCGGGTTGATGCAGGGGTGCAGATACTGCAGCACTGTGCAGATGAAGTAGAAGATCTCCCAGGCCTGTCCGTGTCGATACTGTCCCAGGTAAACACACAGCTCCAGAACATAGCCGGGCAGCCAGCACACAGAGAAGGTAGCAGCAGCCAGGAACACCATGAGAGAGGCACGCCGGGTGTTCCTGGCACTTGACACTGACATTACAGGGCTCTTGTGAAGAAAAACAGCCAAGCGTACATAGTTGAAGGCAATGACCAGCATTGGAATAAAGTAGTAAAGTACAAACTGGCTGAGCACCACTTGGTAGTGATGCTCATGAATAGTTGGAAGGCAGAAGGTGAAGTTGGCCAGACTCGGACTCAAGCTCTCTTTGGTAGCAAACATCCGCAGTGGCAGGCTAATGAAGAAGCTTAAAGCCCAAACCAGAACAAACATAAAGATGACCAGGTCCATTGTGGGTGGCTGGTAGGGGTTTGTGATGATCATGGCACGCGTCATTGACACAGCACACAGTGAATAAGTGCTAGCTGCCAAGCTGAAAGCCATAAGAAACTGGTACACTTTACAGGAGACATCACCCAGAGGCCACGAGTAACTGACTGCTGAATGCAGGGTGAAAGGGATCAGCAGAAGGGTGAGGAAATCTGCCAGACCCATGCTCAGGAGCAGGATATCCAGTCGGTTTTTACGTAACGAGTTGTGTTGGGCAAACAGAGAGAATACCAGCAGGTTGGCGCAGAGTCCAATGCCCAGGATAATGCCACACGTACAAGCAAAGATGAGCCTATAAGTGTCGGGGAACGCCATATTCCCGTCTTTACACCTTACAGAAGTGAAATATAATGTATTACATTACAACATTTGTTATAACTGTGTGTGTGATATTTTAATGCTTGCTTCAAATACTCATTTAACTCACTAAATGATCAAACTATCAAGAAAACATTCTTAGCTTACACTGTAGCTAAAATCATCTAAACTGCATCTAAATTAGATCTGCACTGTTGTTACTGAATTATTATTTAAAATTTAAATTACTTTTGTATTTATGTTGTGTAATCATCTAACTCAATAGCTTTTAAAGTGTAGTAACTCTAAGGTAGAATAAGACTCTATACTTACCATTGTTGTTATTAGTACCACACTGTCACTTGTCATGAAGAAATGCCTTCATATTTTGAATGTACGTTTTCGATGTCTCCCATTCTGTTACTAGACATTAGCAAGACGACATCCTCCCAGGATTCGTTTCAAAGGGTGAATGTGAAAAAAGGAAGGCAAACATTGCTTGTGTCACATTGATTATGGTTGACTTGGCTTTAAGAGATCAGACCAGCTGTTGAATGAACAGAAACTTAAAAGGGAATATGTGAAGACATATATGTATACAGGTACATATATCTGTTTATGATATATGATCTATATATGAGGTGTTTTATTATTTCTCAAACAAACACACACACACACGTACACCTGGGCTGCTTATAAAACTAGATGCATAAAACTTGATTTTGATCTCTAACGTGTGGCATAATTAATATGTTTAGTCAAATATGTGAAAAAAAAATACAATACAACAGAAGATAAAATAAGAAAAAGGCTTGACTCCTGTTCCTCTCCCTGGAGATATCAATCCCTGCGTTCATTGTTTGATTGATTTCTTCAGTGTGGGCTGCAGGCTCCTGACGACAGCTTTATCAGGCTGTGCACAGTGTTTATGACTCTGTGTCAGCTAATGGTGCTTGCTGCACTGCTGCTCTTAGTGCAGGATATAGCTGACGCTGATGCATTTGTTTCCCCCTCCGTCACTGTCAGTGTTGTTTAAATGGCAGAAATTCTCACGTGATTCTATGATTTTATATTGTTCATTTAACGTTTTACAACTTTTTTCTATATAGAAAAGTTTGCTTACAATTTGTGTGCTTGATTTAAATACAATGAGTACCCCGCATACAATCCTCAGTCACTATATAAATTTACTGGTAATATGAGACATACTACTCTGATTGGTGGATGATGTTGCTCACAGCCACCCCCCACCCATGCCCCATTACTTATACACCGCTGTCCAATTGTATCTTTAAAAACTTGACACATAACACATAACACACATATGTATAATTATACATTTTACTGTTTTGATTATTTACTGTACCTTCAGTGCATTAAACATTATTTACTGACATCTCCAACATTGGGTTTAGTAGATAGAGATAGAATTAACAGTCCAAAATTACAATGGCAAAAGAACAATAGAAAGTTGTAAACGTAGCCACAAAAAACAGTTCAAAGTAAAGTGCACATTTGTTTCAGTCAGCAGCACCACATACATTCAGAAAATAAATACACACATTAGAATGATTTAAATTACTATGTTGAACAGATGATGGTGGCAAATAATTTGTCCAAAAATAAAGAAGCATATTGGTGTGCATCATGTATTTAAGCACCAGCTTTACACATTTGGATTAATCACTATAAATTCAAAAAGTGTATTTTGAATTAAATATTGACCAAAGATATTTACCTATAAAGTTACACATACAATTGGCACTTAGTCCTTCTGCAGTCACTTATTAGTCATAGACTGAATGTCTTCATCCTCAGTCCAGCTGAACTTGTTTCATTGTCAATGCAGAACTCTACTGAGATTTATCCAAGACCCAGTGTTCTAACTGACCGTGTTTTTCGACGTTTTTTGTCACTCTCCCTGCGTCGTCCAAGGCGCACCTTTTTCTTCTTTTTGATGGCCAGCTTTAGTGTTTGGTCCTTATATGCCACTGCCTTGTTGGTCTCTTGAGGCAGTACAGAGCTATCTATCCCATACCTATCAGAAAGGTCTTTGGTAGCCCCCTGGGGCTTTTGAGGGACAGAACTCCCACTATATGTTTGGCTTGATGTCCTGCTCATGTGTGGATCACTTTCACCAGCTGTATGCACCTTCTCTAACAGGTCCTGTATCCACAAGCGACGCTTCAACTCCTGCAAGGAGCGCCCTTTGTCATGCATTAGTTGAACATGACTTACTGACCTCCGTCTAAACCAAACAGACAGACAAATCAGATTAAATCTAAATCATATTACATAGAACTCAGCCCATGCTTTGAGCTGTGCCTACTGTTTAAAAGTCAAGCTTACAAAATTACATATTGTTAACAAGACAAAAACAGCTACATGTAATATGCATGTAGGCAATATAAAGACATTTCTAAGAATCTTCAAAGTTTGAACTCAAAACTTAAAAAGAATCAGAAGAAGTGAGATAAGGATAACTATGTAAAAACATAAAAGTTATAATATATGATGATGTCTAATGGCATTACATTCTACTCACATTCTGCTCCGATATGTATCAAATGGCCTTCCATAAAGAGTCAGTGGAGCTAAAAGCAAAAAGAGAGCCAAACTCCACTGATGTAGATTGCTTACAGTGCACAACCTAAAGATACAAGAATACAGAATTATTGTTTTATTTTTTCAAAATTCTTTAAAATCCAAACATTATAAGCATGTTTTATGCTCCACATTATATACATTTTACACTTGTAAATTCTGTTAATAAGAATATTATCATCCAAACAAAGAACATGAACTTACATGTTTGTCAAATTGTTGATCTTTCAAAAAATTATTCTGTCCAACATTGTTCCATTTTTAAAACAAACTGAGATCCACTGATGTGATGAAAACCCAGGGAATTCTCCTGTGAAGAAGCTCCATTCATTTGCCTCCCAACAGTGAGTGTTGCGCTATTTATGTCCATCCAATGCCCCATTTAAAAGTAAGATATAGATAGAAAGAGCATTAACAGCCCCTCAGTTACAGAGCAGCTCCTGCAGTCGTCTCATTAGGTGTAGTGCAAGCACTTTGTGTGTGCCAGACTTCGAGAAGAGCAGAGAGTGAGGTTCAACACTGTGAGCACGCTCTTTGACTGTGGGACCCACAGAAAGTTTAACTGCTCCGTAGATGCTCCTGCCCATTAGACCTCGTTCTAACACCTCCCCAATATCCCAGCCCTCAAGCCTTCATCCACCTTCAATCACACCTGCTGTGACAAGAAGGTGGTCCTTTACAGCAACATCCAAAACCTCAATCATTATTGGGTGACTGATAGTTTTAAAGATTGATTTTCATGGTACTAATTTGATAGAAGTCTGAATGGAGAAGGAGTAATGGAAGCAGCCATGAGTTACCACACAGGAAGGATTCAAGAGGAGGGGCAGGGTTACTCCAAAATAAACAGGAGCCTAACCACTTTCCCAGGGGAGAGTGACCATAACCTCAGAGAAAGTCAAGCCACAGTCGCTCACTGCAGGTCATTCAATTCTCTTCACTTTGCCTCAGCAAACCAGCTCACCACCGAATGGTTACAGTGGGTTTTGTGGCCATGCATACTCCTAGGATACAGAGCTTTGCTCTTACCAATAAACATTTATATTTAAAACCAGTGGTTTATAGAAAAATGGATCGACAACAAAGCAAATATGAAATAAAAATCTGATAAGCATATATTGGTATTGTAGACAACATACCATTGACAATGGCCATTGACAATGCACCCTTAAAATAGTATTATTATTACCAGGAAAAAGAGTTTATAGCAATACAAGCCTATAATATAAAGTTTCAATTTTAATTAGATTCCATAAATATGCAACATTCAGTGATGATTTGTGGATTTAGCCACTTTTTTTAACAGTTAGAAGCCAATAACTTAATACAGGGCTCACTATTTACTCGAGTCAAGACCCAACATATTCTGCAGGAGGGGGTGGTATAAATATGCTTTGGCTCTAAAATACATCTTGCATTTTTCATTTTCATTGAGTCTGCCCTTAACATCCATGACTTGAACATTTGGCTATGGAAGAAACAGCTAAATTGATTCCATTTTGCAAGTACCTCACCTGAAAAAAAAATCCCAGTTCCTGGCAGACCAAACCATACAGGGCAGGAGCCAGGAATGCAGCTTTTGATTCATGATAGCAAACACTAAAGATGATTTTATTTGATCTGTTTCACATATCTTACCACTATGCCTCCATCAGGCTGAAAATATTATTCTTAAAATACAAAATATATAATTAGCAATGTAGTTGTCAGAGTAACACATCACATTAATTTGTTTATAGCTTTTACTGCCTTAATCTATACTGGGAATGTCTGGCATTTGACAGATTCAACCAGTAGTTACTGATATAGTACAAATTTAAAAAGTCATTATTTACTACAGCACAATAAACTGTAATATAATCTTACAACGCAAATTTTTGTATCCTAAGTCTCACTCAAGGCTTTGGTTTCTTCATCTCTGGTCTACACTGTTATGATGGCAAACCTCAAACATTTTTTTGTGGTCTTAACCAATGACTTTAATGGTTTTTCAAGTTACAGACCATTTCACATAGCTCAATATAGACATGTTTTAAATTTGTATTGTGGGCTAATCCTTCACACCTACCAATTATAACTGTTGCCTCAGGAATGCCCCTGTATCCTCTTCTGGCTAATTTCAGCACACACGTCATAATTTTCAGAGGTTTTACATAAAATGAAAACTACTTTTACCCAGATGATTAGCCAGTGCCAACTGATGGTAGAATAGATTAAATGTTTGGGCATTTACTCCATAAAACATCTGCCTTCAGCCACTTGCCTTTTTGTCTTCAAATGAATTCTTTATTCTCTATATTTGTGTAATATTAATCTGATGTGAATCTTTTCTGTTGGTTTATTGCTTTAGTGATTCATAGTAAGAAGTAGTTTTTTGTTGTTGTTTTTTTTACTGAGAACTATAGTATAGTAGCAGCAGTGGTTTGGTACAGTATGAGGGATAGTACTGAGAGTCAAAGAAGGCTGCTGCCTGCTCTTTTTAAGGGACATACATCCTCAGCATTACCTCACCCTTCTCAGGATTATAAAAATGTTCAAACATTTGTCTGTTACTGACTCTGGTTTGATATATGATAATATTGCAGGTAAAGCTTTGGGTCTCATTTTTTATTTCTTTTTTTGTTAACCATAAATGTCAAGCTCTTGGAGACAGTAAGTCTGGGAGGTCTCACTTGGACAAAAGCATGTTGTCCAGACTTGGTCGTGAGTGTAGGTACATTAAATTATTATTTTTCAGACAGGAAATATCTGCCATTGGACATTTTGCCTGTAAAATGCATTGCTAAGATGAAATGATTCCCACCCAACAAAGCTCTGTTCTCATCTGAGCACATTTAACACCTCAGTTTTGTGTGGTTATTTGTTTTTCAATCCTTGTCCAGACTTTACAAAATGTCCACCAGAAAACCATCTTTTATATATTTTATCTTTACAAAACTAAAATAAACATCAGTGTATTATCTTTCCAAGAAACTATTGATATATTTTTTTCCTACTCTTTTTATAAGAAGAGATAAACAAATAACACACTATTAAGGGTGAACAAACCAGATTAAATATAACTTTTACCATGCCAATTTGTTTGTTATGCAAGATGTATGTCTCTTTTCTCTACTCCAGAAAGTCCCCACACACATTTCTGCCCCTGACCTATCACCCAAAACATTACCATAAACTTGTGTGTGACTGCCAAAGATCACACAGCACAGCTTACATTTTCACTCCGCTCTGCTCCTCCTTGCAAAGAGAGTTCTGTGTCGGAGGCAGAAAGGGGCTAATGGCGAGGAGTTGGTTATGGTGGCATTTTACATGCGGTGTAAAACTAACTGTGCTGTTTTATGTTTTGAGGTTTGTGGTGGCTTTGGCTGGGAATATGTTTTAGGCTGCTGCCACTACCAAGAGGGTCAGAAGCAAGAAGCAAGAAAAATGTGAACCATTTGGAAGCGTGTGTCTGTGCTGCACATCTTTTTTCAACAGGCAAATTGAAGGGTTTCTTCTTCTTCTTTTTTTTTTTTTTTTTTTTTTGCTCTAGTTTCTGTGAAAATTGAAGAATCAATAGAGGTTTAATTGAAAAGACCACACACACGGCGTTACGGTAATGACGGGCTCAGCCTGTTTGTTTACATAAGTGAAGAGCAGGCTCAAATCATTAATGAGTGCTTTGCGTCCAGCGTGCAGCCACAGCTTAGCCACTGGGTCAACAGGGTTGGCCAGACAAACCACTGCGTGTGTGTGTGTGTGTGTGTATGCGTGTGTGTGTGCAGAGGTTGGTAGTTACATTTTCTTAATTACATTTATTTAATAAATTTTAAATATAAATAAATATAATATAAAAAAATAAAATTCAGACATAAGTTTTCAGACCGCATACTTTTACTCCTCCTTACACTTACAGTACACTTACTTAAAGGAAAGTAAAAGTTTTGATTACTCATACCATTTGGAGTAAGCTTCATTTTGACAATATCAAAGGACTTTTACATTTGTGTTTCTTGCACTGCTCCCTTTATGATTTTATTATTATTTTTCAGCCTCTTAAAACACCATTTTTTAAACTCTTAAAATGCCAGTTTGTGACAGTATTTTTTTATTTTTTTATTTACATTTTACTTTATTTGAGGACTTTTTTGGACAACTGTTATTTTACTTCCATAATACTATCACGAAGTAGCGGTACTCAGTTTTTGATTACTCTACCCACCTTTGTGTGAGTGGCTGTATGTTTGTGTGAGATAGGTTGTGTTTCTGAATAGATGTTGAAAATGTAAAACAGTCAGTGCATAAGTATTATATAAAATTACTACTCTAATTACTATTTTCTTATGCAATGTGCTAGAGAATATTTAAACATGCAAAATTTCCAGATCACTCTGATTCTCTCTCTGAGCCAAGTGCACTTCACCAACTCAAAGCTGATCCATTTACTGTAAATGAGCTTGTCTCTGCTGGTTTCCTGACCAATTACTGTACAGTGAACCTGGGTCCTGTATTTATTTATCCATTAGTTATTTTAAATGGACTCGACTCAATGCATAGACCTTGTTGAGTGCTCTTGTCCTCTCAGCCGACCCTGGGACATGCTAAGAGCTAGCAGCTCTTGGCAGTTGAATATGAACATTGAAGACTGCCTCTGGACAGCGTTTTCCTGCTTAAAAAGGGCCACCCGCCTCGCACTCACCAGGGCACAGGGACTGGCATACATATTCCTCGGCCTCACTTTGCACCTCTCAATTTTCAGCTTTTCAAAATGGGAACATTTTCATAAGATTATGGCTGTTCTGAGCCAGAATAGTCTCTTAGTGATCAACTCTAACTCATAGTTTTTTGTCATCAAATCTCACTTCTACAAGCAAGATAAAATAACCACTTATTCTTAATTATTTAACACATAATCTGTTATCCAGGTGGACAAATGTGTTATACTATAGATGTGCAATTTACATGTTGGGCATATGGTAAATGAACAGGGAGTGCCACCTTGTTTTTGTCAAAGATTTGCCCATAACATCCAGTATATATTTCTTAAAGCATCCTCTTCTAAAGCAAAGGAAGGAAGGAGTATGAAAAGTCACAAATTGCAGGAATGTGTCTTGCTGTGAAAGGTAACTGACAACCTTGGCACCTTGTGCTTTCTTTGTCCCATATGAGTAAGAGGAAATTAGCTCTGTTTGTTTTATAAGACTTTTATGTGTCACCTTTTCAGGCTCAGATCCTGTTCTCATAGATGGCTTGTGTTAGCTGCATTGGAAACACTGAGGCAGTCCTAATATGTTTATATTTAAGTCTCCCCAAGGAGTGCAAAGCTTCAATGTAAACCAGGATTACAGGGTGCAAATACTGTTGTAAACTGAGTGTTTATGACGGGAGAAAAGTGGCTGCATAGGTGTGATTGTTTCACAAAGATGTATGTTTAACTACATACTAGTATTTAGAGGAATGAAGGGTTAAAGCAGATTTTAGCCCTCTAGCCGACATGTTCCATATTCACTTTCTATTGAATAATTGTTGCCCCTTTCTCTGTAACTACTGCTGCCAGGCTCATCATTTTGGTCTTAAAATTTTCATTTTAGACTGCTCTACATCATTGTGATGTTTTCATTTTGCTGTTTTGTCTGTAAATTCTGACTATTAATATCAGACCAGTCAGGTTCCTTCTTTCCCTGAGCTTAATTTTACTAAATTAAACTGAACTAAGATATGTCTAATCCGTCAATTATCCAGGTAGGGTCCATACCAGAAGAAAAATCTGTTCTTTCAGCTGGACAACCGGCTTCTTCAGTTCTGGTCAGGTGTTTGGAGGAACTAACTACACTGAAACTAACTAACTCCTCCTTTCAGACAAAGACTGTGTCCCACTTGAATGAGTGGTGAAACATCTTCACTCCAAAACTTTTGTCCAGTTGACAGAATTAAATTTTCTTCTGCTGTAAACTGAACTAAACTAAACATAGCATGTGTTATAATGTATTTTTAAAGACCAAAATAAATAGCAGTTCAAAGATGTTAATAATATGTCTTAACTGGACTTGTCCTCGTACAGTAATGAAGCTCCGTGGGCACAGGTCTGTGCTACTTGGATGTAGCAGTACATTAGTGTGTGTGGGCGAGCATGCCTGAGGTTGCTGAGCCATGGCCTTCTCTTCAACATTAATAAGGACTTCCTTCCTACCAGACAGTCAAACACCTGATCACTTACCAGAGAGGACATGCCCACGCATCCCTCTGAGCTGGCAGTCTGCACCTTCTTTATACACTAATATGTATTTGCCTGTGTTCTCTAGTCGCCCATCCATCAAGCTGTTCACATGTTGGACATCCATACACAAATCATGTTTTCTCTGCTTCCAGAAGCCTTGCTCCACCCTTCATGTGTGAGGCTGTGTTTGCTGTACCGCTAGACTTAGATATCATGGGTGGCGCCGACAAAATTGGAATAATTCCTCCAAAGTACCAAAAAGCTCACAGCGCATTCTCCATTGCAAATCTGGCTTCTTTTTGAAAACTTTTTCCAAGATACACAAAGTGAAATCTGAATTTTATGATGTATCTAACCTGTATTTTAACACTTAAAATATCAGGTTTCCAACTTTATAATATGATTACCTTATAATACATTATAGATGGTAAAAAAAAAAAGATTTTAGATGCATAGATGTGCAGTATGTATACACAACCACAAATTGATAGATCTCAAACCTCAAATGTACTATAAAACTAGCTCTTTATTAATTGAGCAATATAAAGTTATTTTCACTTTATGTTGTCATGTCCCTTGGTAGGTTTCCATGTGGACTAATTCATGTGTAACTGTGCAGTGTGAAGGTTCTCAACTCGGTTTGATTAGAGCAACACACAGGAGGTCCAGTGGGCTGTGTTTTCTTTAGCTGGGCCCATAACTCTTAAAAACACACAAACACTTGAGTTGTAAATGACCTGTTCATCACACGGTGACAGGGGAGGAGAGTCTGGACTCTTGGTGGGCCAGGTGTGCAGAATGCAGATCGGGACATGCGTGTGTTGCCAGGTCCTGTTGGCATGGCGACGTGGGGCTATGGAAAGTCATGGGATCTGTCGCTGCTGAGTGGGACGATGTTGGCTTTGCCTCCAGCTGTTTCTGTATAGATGCAGTGAACGCCAGCAGTGGTTAGGAGCCAAGAGCAGCGCTGCGTGTCTGACCACACACGGGCCACTTACAGCCCTTTGGAGGCGCATACAAACAAACACAAACCAGCCTCTTTGCTAAAATCTATTTTTTATTTCTTTCTTATTTTCAAGGAAATTATGACGGCAATTTATTAATCAGATGAGATTTAATCATTAAATAAACATATGAATATAAAGATAAATTAAATGCATATAAAAAAGCTTGGAATTCAGTGTGCTCGCCAGGTTTGCTGCACGAAACCCTGAAGCGATGTTCCTTCCTGCCTTAAGCAAAATACACAAAATGTTTCACTAATTGTAATGTGAAAGTGCATTACACAGTGCTGTAATGTGCCCTCTCTCAGTGGGGCTTGAAGGCCTTGATTGAGGTAACTTTGAAGACGGTGTAAGTTAATAACGGCTCTGTTGAAATGGTCTCACCACAGGAAAATAAACTTGCCATCTTTTGTTTTCTTTGTGGTCAGAGGTAATTCATTTTATAAAGTGGAATTGGACTGTAACTTCTGAGACATTGTTTGCTAATTCATTTTGTCCCTAAACCTTGGGAAAGTGGCCTCAGAAATGAAAATTTCTAGAAGTATATTTTAACGATAAAGTGGTTATGTTTCCTAAATTAAACAGTTTGAAATGTTGGTCAAAATAATGAATGATCAAGGAATGTTTTATGTGGTCCACTGGCTAAGTCCACAGCCTAAGTTCAGACAACCATGAAAAATAGCTGTCTGTTACAGACAAACTGGTCTCTCCCCCACACCTAAAATCCATATTTACTCATAGTCACTACATTGTATTATTCATTCACTCTACACCAAGCTGTGTTACACATCTATTGTAGCCACACCTGCCCTGAGGTAGACTGACAGAAGTAAGGCTGCCAATCTGCTTCATTGACCCCTGCAACCACTACCAATCATTCCTGTACACACCACATAAGCCTGGTGGGTTGTGTCTTGACTAAGGACACAACAATAGTATGCACTAGACTAGTGTCCCACCACAATACTTCTTATTCCCAGTGGTCTCCCATCCTCATACTAACCAGGCCCACTGGCCCAACCCTGCTAAGCTTCAGACATCAGATGATGCTCCTTAACAAGTTCTTCTTTGACAACTTTCTTCACACACTAGTTTACAAAGTGCCCTCATTCACACTGAGCCCTTTCAATCAAAGTGCAGTTCCATTCCTGCTGAAATGAAGTATGTCCTGGCTGACTGAAAGACTTCCTCTTCCCTGTCCCCTCACAGTGGGTACATCAAGGGTGGAGTGGTCATAACAAACATTTTTCAAAACCATTACAGTATGGTGACAACCACAGATACATAGTACTGCACTCCAAAAAGTCTGTCCAAGTACTTATGTGGGGCATTAATTTTGGATTTTGTAAAAAATAAAAAACATATATGGAGTCATTAGCCTGTCATTTCAGTTATAGTTTTACGCGTTGCACTTACGCTTTAAAGCATGTGGTTACTGCACTTACAGCTTTACCACAGTTCCATGTCCACTGCTTTACCTATGAATTGATTTCAAATATTGTCTGCTGTTGATGTAAGTCTACCACTTCCATGCCTGAAGTAGCTGCCAGCACACATCCCCAACCCACGCACTGAGGTTGTCATTTGTCAGTCAAAGAAGGCAAGCGCCATATGAAGGTGACAACAGTTTTTCCTCTGAGTTTACGCCTCTGAAGGGTCTGACAAGCTGCTGAAAAATAGGATCGCATCAGGTTTCAGCCTCAGAAGAATGTGCATGGGCTGTGAGTAGCCCTGTGGTCCGCCTCGGCATGTTTGCTCTGGCTCCTCTTAATATCATGTTGTGTGCCATCGAAGGAGCCAGGGCATGGAGACCAAAGAGAGGTGTTGAGGGCGTTCCTACTTTGGTCGCAAAAATCCAGACTCTAATAGTAGCGCTGTAATCAGTCTTCCCCTAATATTAGCTATATGCCTGGGTGGCACTTGGTGAATTTGGCTCAAAGCATCCTCTCAGAAACCTGAAATCTAGTCCAATCAACAAAGTAATGAAAGTACCTTATATGCCCTGTGCCAGTGTAATACCAGTGATTATGAAAGCCATATAATGTGTAGACATAGATGTTGGAGATATAATGACAAAAAGATTTTTTATCAAATAGAATGTCCTGCTAATATTATTAAATTCTTCCAAAATCAAAAAAGGTGAATCAATCCATTTTGTTTCTGTCATGTTATAGAATGCCTTTGTGAGATATACTGGCCATATGTTTTTATCACAGAAATCTGAAAGAACAGTTTTCTCTTCAATCAAAACCAGAGGTGCTGGAGGCAGCCTGCTGATGTAGGCATAATCAAAGTGTTAAGTTACACTAAACTCAAAGATAACTTACTCAATGTTCTTCAAATAATACTTGATATTCAATATCACCCCTACTGGCTATTGTTGCCCTTATGCACTGTGGGTCGCGCTATAGTGTTGCACCTGTGCTGAATTTGCAGGAGAGCTTCCCCTATCCTTACCGTATAGAGGAGAACATAGCAATTAAACTGGAAGTCGATCTACGGTCAATCAAGTCACCCAGTATGCGCTCTCACTGTGAATTAAAATAAAAATTGATATCCACGGCAATGCCAATATTTTTTGTTCAGCCACTAAATGTCGTTGATTTATCATTTAAATATCCTAGGGTTTTCTGTAGGTACTCTGGGCCCCAGGTACAGTGGTTTTGATGCTCAGCCAGGGACAATATGGAAGCCTTGCCAAGAGTCCAAGCTGTGAACGGTTGTTGGAGAGTTACCGTAAATCCTCCTGCTCAGAGCGCTAAGACGCTCAGAAAGCCACAGTCGTGCTATTCGCCACCCCTGTGGTCTACGCAGGTAGCCACTGAGGCTCGCCATATTGTGATCTGTGTTTATAAGAGGAACAGAGCTCAATGGATAAAGGGAAAGCTGGTACCCCTTATTTCTTTCCTGTGGATAGAGTCTGTCAGTGGTCTCTTTGTGTTGATTAATCTGGCACTTTATTGGATATGATCCTGATGATTAATGCCATATTGTTGAAACGATTCCTCTGTTGATTGAATATACAGATTTCAAACAATTCCAGATTTATACCAACATTCCTGGCACAATCACCATTGACAGGTTGTAAAAAAAAAAAAACATCAATATACTTTTTATTTTTGTAAGTAGAATTGCAGACTTTTTTCAGTAGGTACTATCAGGTACCCCTCAGAACCTCCATAGACCTGTTGCTTCTCACACTTGTATCCTCAAATCCCAGCTCAGGCCCCTGTGACTGGGAAGGTTTGAAGATGGAGTGGGCCAGAGAAGACAACCTAGCCTCACAGTGAAGTCTTTCGTGCCTTGCCATCTTGTTGCTAACCACAGGACTGTTGTGTTTACATAAGAGCCGGTGCATAAGAGAAACGCAGACCACCTTCAGTCAACCTGGGGTTCATCTTTGCTGCTCTGTACAACCTGCCGCCTCCCACCGGGCTGACCTAAATTTAGTCTTAAACTGAAACATTTCTTCAATCCTCTAGAGCTGTAAAGGTTTTTATTGTCTATTAAATAAGAGTTTGTTTGTAATTCTGCTCTCCTGGGATCTCAAAGGTGCTTGTCACTGCCCTCAACTCACCTGCACTGGACATGTAGATTTCAACAGCCTAAAATGGAAACAGTCTCTGAAGGACAGCCAAGAGATCTGGTAAAATTAGAAATACGGTCCTGGGAAATCTAATGGGAGACTTGGTAATTACCTGGAGCACAGAGGTGCTACAGTGCACTGGTGTGGAATTTTGTAAAGCCTCCAAGTTTGTATAAAAACAAGTTCTGCCTCAGTGTTAATTCATGTGGGTCTCTAGCTAAACAAAGTATTACACACAGCTGTTTGCAGCCATTTAACCAGCCCTGATGATGTTTGAAGAAAATAACAATATATACAATTTTGTCTATATTTTCATAAAACGTGTTTTAATTTGTAACTAATCCCTAACAATGTTCCATTTTTGCTAATTACAAACAACTACTGAAGAACTAACTTGACATAAAGCTAACAAACTGTGGAGGCCTGTCTGTGAATACTCTCAGTCATCCAGACAAAGATTTAGAGAATAGGGAACAAAAGTCATTTCAGTGATGTTAAGAGTAGGTCTGTGATGTAGCTGAACCATATCTTTTTAATTATGGAACAGGGGCCTGGTTCTGTCTTAATTGAGATGGTTCATTGATGAAACCTGCTGACGATGTATTTTTCTATTTTTGCACCATTCTTTTCTTCCTACTTCTCAACGACTCATTGAACTTGTGTAAATCCAGCACAGGACATAGCCTTCGTATTACATGTTTTCATTTGCCCCGTGTATGCCCGAACAGTGAAACAATCCCTCTTTTCATGACCGGGTCTTTCATTCAGTGGGTGGTGAGTATGCACCTCTATGATGATTGGAGATGAGGGAGCTGGGTGATTTTTCCAAGGTGAGTACCTCATGGGAGATGACTGTTCACTGCCATTTAGTTTAAGTGCAGGAGTGTCAGTTAACTCGACACTGGCACCGGGAATACTTAATGCCAGATGGAGGGAGCTGTCCTTGAAGTCTTAACAAGCAGCCACAGAGAAACAAGCCTTTATTCAGTGTGAATGAGTGCAGAAAAAAATTGGTAACTTTGCAAAGTTACCACAAAGTGTACTTTAAAACCCTCATAGGAAAGAGAGGGATGAAGGAGACCAGCGGGGGTCGAGAGGATCAAAAATGTATGGATAAAAACTACAATTTAGATGTTGCTGACTTTAATTTATTTTTATTGCGTTCAATATAACCAAATGGCAGTTGTCATGCTCGAGCCTCTAGCTGCTTTAGAGGTGTCAAATTATTGTACCTCCGCTGGATACATTGGAATTGGAATCCAGGGGGCGAGAAAAGAGCCAAAGCCTCCAGACTTTGGCACTGCCGTTCGTCACCGCTGGCACGGATGGACCTCTCTGGGAGGCTTCAGAGCTCCGATAGGCCCCTGGTGTTTTTTCACGCCGAAATATGAGGCATAGCTACAAGAGTGTTAGCATCTAGACTACCTCCTGGAAAGTTAGTTAACACTACAACAAGTGCTTTTTCCACATGGTTCACTGACAAAACAAAGGCAGGCCAAAAGCAGTGGATTTGAGCGTGAAGAAAGTATATATAATCAGAGTTTTCTGAGAAGACCTATTCTTTAAAATATCTGAACTAACCCAATGAAGAATATCTCCAAAACAGCTTTTGAAACATTCATCAGTGGTAACCCTGTACGCAAATACCACATAACACTGTATATCAGGAGTGACATTACTTGGCTGATTGTGTGTCCAACATATCTTCTCAGTTCATCTTTGCCCCGCACACTTTGTTTCCCAAAGAAGTAGGCTATGTTATTGTCAGTTATGATTAAATCCACTCTTTTTTTCTTTTTGGTGCTCAATTGTTTTTGGCAGAGCTGTAGTTCAATTTTCAATTAAATGCACTATACACTGTTGGCGTGCCTCTTGTTCTGGCTCTTTGCTGGTATGAGAACCTCTGTTGATTCTCTACTTCTCATTCATTAGGTTCGTTTACTGCTGACCCTCCCAAACTGCTACTCGCTTGAGTGAAAGGCCCAGTGAGCTCAGGACTCAGGCATCCGGCAGAGACAGGAAACAGTCGCGGTGCACTCCAGTGTCACCAACACATCACAGGACGCTTTGAGGGAGTACTGGCTCTTGCCACACTGTTACGGCACTAAGCAGAGCAAGGTCTGTTGAGTTTGCTGGCCAAGTTAAGCACGGAAATATTTCTTTCCTGTTAACTCAAGAGTCTGGCAGTCACCTGTGTAAGGTTGTCCTGGCAGTTCACAATGAGCCACCCGCCGTCCAGTGAGGCGGTGTGCGGGCTAAGTGCTGATGGACCCTGACCAAATCCAAGGGCTTCTGAAAGTGTACAAATTCATTGACACGGCTTTATTGTGTCAGTGGTGGAGAATTGAGTGACAAATTCCTGAAGGCCTTGTGATGAGGAAGCTATGTGTTTGCAAGTGGGAGCTTTGAATCCATGCTTTATTTTGGCAGTGTATGTGATTGTATTTGGCTCAAATTGTGGACAGGTCCATCTAATTTTTTTGTGTTTTTTGCCTTTTCTCTCATTACTGTAACAAAATTTACAGTAATTTTAATCCAGGTTTTTGTCCTCTTTGTCAGTCCTTGTTTAAAACTATTGTAGCACATGTGTAGTACTATTTGGGATCTGTAATAGTCCCATTTTAGACCTGGTTTAGAATTGGTGGTACTCAAATATTTTCTTAAGTGGTAGTGTAAATGGTTTGAGAACCCCTGTATATCTTTAATGGTTAAAACTGTTACATTTGGTTTTAATTGTGCTGCTCCAACCTGTTGACCTCAGTTATATAATTTTGAATCCTTCACACAAGTAATAAAAGTGCTTAACATTAGAATATGCTAAATTCCCTATCCGCCACTATTCACTTGAAATGCTTTTTACTATAAAGTGCATGAGTGCAGCAGTCGCCAATAGCCTCTCCAAAGAGTACATTAAGACTAAGTGGTTCCAACAGATAAAATTTATGTTGATCCCGTTATGTCATTGCCTTGCATGCTTCAGAGACGAATGGCCGGTGTAACGTTTTCCTACAATGAATCCAATATGGCATCCGCATGTGTGCCTCAGTGGAGCCTCAATAGAAATACTTCATTTTACTGCCTAGACGTTAACACACAGTAATCTTTGCCCCAAGTTCAACAAGGGCACAGTTAAGTGTGGCTTTGTATTCAACAGCCAAATAAAACGGGAAAAGCCCAAATCATAGTAGTAATACAAATAACATGGAGGAGGACCATGATACAAACAGTGTACTGGCCAAATGGGCATCAACAACGGGCCAAGGAGGGAGTCTCATTTCTCCTCTTGACAGAAATGTCTACAACCAGCTCTGTGTCCTTTTAGTGCAGTTTGGATTGTCAACAGATGAAAATATACTGTGTGAGTACTACTAAATGGTTGTGCATGCGCCAGGACACACAAAATGAGTTAAAACACCACTTCTTACTGCCCGCATCCTTCCCTCCACTTTGGACTAAAAAGCATACTGGCCAGTGGTTTAATTAATTTACTAGTGGACACAAATACCCTTGAGCACTGGGAGATTTTTGTGTTTAGTTCTGCAAAACATGTAATTTTTCTTTAGCAAATTACATTTACAATTACATTTTGGCTTAGAAAGTCATATTTAAAATCACCTTTTGTCATCCTTACCTTAAATTGTATTTTGAGTGATTTGTGCATTTTTGAGTAATCTTGTATTGTTCTGCATTTGAGGCACAGAAAGCTGTTTTCAGTGATGCACTATCTCTGCCCATTTCTTTGTAATTCAGACTCAGGGTCATACAGGTAGGGCTGAAACAATAAAAATGTTTAACTTTAAATTTAACTTGTCACAGTGAAATTACTGGCAGGTCAGTTCAGCTGTTTTGAACCGCAAGTCAATAGACCCAATTATCAAGCTGTTTTTGATCAATATTACAGTTTACAATAAGCAAAGTGTAAAATAAAGATCCATGTATGTTATAGTTAAGTTAAAATACCCCACAAATAGCATAATATGTCCTCTTTAATAAAAGATCTGACATGGCTGTGATTACAATGCAGAGTATTTATTACTTTGATTAATTTTGCAAGTGCTTATTTTGTTGTGTCAGTGCAATTGGATCAGACGTTCTTTGGGTGGTGAAGGTTGACTTTTCCTAACTTACTCCTGTGGTTGGCTCAAGTGGGATTCAGAAAAGGCCTTAAATCCAAGACAAACTCTAAACCAAGTAGAGCATGTTTTAAATTTACACTGTCCAATCCACTTTTAGAACATTACTATATAGGTTTTTCTTCACAATCATTTTTCTCTAAACACTCCCAACTTATAGGTTCGTTAATTGATTTATTATTCAGAGTTATTCCTTCTTGTCATTTCTCCTTAATATGACAGCAGTAAAGACATTTTCACACAGGCTGTTCCCGTAAATAGTTTTTAGCCGTGTTCCTGCCAGATGTTTCATTTGTTCGAAGGATCTATTTTACAATCATCTGTCAAAACCTGTTGTCAGTTCAACCACCTGGGCCACATAAGGTGTAGCATGTCCTTGTTAAATGACTCATTTTGAAAATGTGAATGTTGACGATTAAATGGTGGACTTTGATCATTTTTCAGAGGCCATGACTGTTATTCTTAAAGAGGCTCTCTCTATGTTTCTTGGCCCGTGTCTTATTTTCTGTATAAATTACATACAAAGAAAGCTTAAGAGGTGTTTCTCAAGGGCTAAACTTTGTATGCTTACACTCTATTGGCAAATCCACTATGGAAAAGTTGAACTAAGCTTCAAGTGCAGTGTTTAGTGTGGTTTGGGGCTTAGGTGGGGATCAATTGCCTTCATTTTACAGCGGCACCCCAGAAACCTCCAGAGGCTGGTCTGAAGGACAGGTGGGCTGGCCCGACACGGTCCCACACACCACTGTCCCGCGTAAGTGTACAGACCAATGACAGCAGACCCGAGCCAGAACAGACAGGTGCGTAGAGTATGCCATTGAATGAAGGCCAGTGTTCCTATTTCCTGCGTAAGCTTAACAAGTGTTGTAACAAGACCTATACATAAATAAAGAAATTACACAGTATTAGACATACTTCAGAGTATGCTGCTTTACAAACTTAAATTAAAATTGTAAGTTAATTTTTACATTCTAGTGGCCAATAGGGCAGTAGAAAACACAAATATACTTATGTACCAAAAATTATTTAGTTAGAGATGTAGGCCTAATTGGTTATTCAAACCATCTAACCTAGATGCATATAGGCCCGTGTTAATTAATCATACTATTAAAGCCACACTGAAAGCAGGTGAAAGCGTAGACGTATGGTTGAAAGTAATCAGGGCTTTTGCTGCTGTAGGTGCTGCTGCCATCTTCTGTCACCGTCTTAAAATCACAAGACTTGGTTCGTGTACTTATGTACACAGCCCAACGAAAAACAAATTTAAATATTATTTCGGTGGCAATGTATACACGACTGGTATTCAATTTTTCATGAAAAGATATTGGAGGCTTTTCTTTTCTGCAGCAGCGTATCCTACTAAGAATTGTAGATTATGTGTGCTATTAACTCACATCTATTTGAAAATGTCTATTGTGGTAACGCAAAAGGGTTTATTTGTTGAAATGTTTTGAGTTTTGGTGTTCAGTTGTTTTGAATGGGCCTTGCTGTTTCTTTGTGGCGGTGGCTGCTGGGAGTCCATTCATAGCAGCCAATCAGAAGCCTCCATGCTGCGCCCCTCTGTCCAATCGCGTGGCGTGTTGGTTTTTGGCCTTCTTCGACCGCGGACAGACGTCGGCAAGTGGACCGGTTGAATGCTAAGCTAATTCAGTCAAATTACATTTAAGTATTTCTGATTTTTTTCATTGCTTCGCTGTTTTCGGACGTATGCACAAGATCCAGAAAATTAAGAGCCCTCTTGCTCTTGTAGAATTGTTCGGCTAACAATCTAAATTGACTTTGCTAAATCGCTTTTTGTGTTGCTAGCTAAAACGGCGGTGGTGGGCGCCAGCCTTGTTTGACAACAGCGCTATTCGGTCACGTTAGTAGTGTTGTTGTTTGTAGCTGCAGGGTGAGCCATTCAATTCCCGTTAGCTTTGGGCGGCAAAAAGAAAATAGCTCAGTGCAAATAGAGGAAGTTATGGCAGAGTTTCTGGAAGATCCGTCGACTTTAACTAAAGAAAAGCTCAAGACCGAGCTTACGGCGAACAATGTGCCACTTCCGAGCGGCGAGCACAAGAAAGAAGTGTACGTTCAGCTGTATCTGAAGAACTTAACCATTCTCAACAATAAGAAAAGTGCTCCTACAGACACTTTCTCCAGCGACGAAGAGTTACCTGCACCCGTGGTCACAAATAAAAGTCGCTCAGGAAGGGTAAGTGCATTTTATTGACTTAAGTTTGGTTTTCCTTGTGATGCGTATCTCGTGATGAACGCAAAAATCTCTATTGCTTTAAATCACTTAACGACTTAATCAGCTTTACTTCTCAACTATGTGACATTGTTGTTTTTCAGAAAGCCACAAAGAAGACTGACAAGCCCCACACAGAAGAAGTGGAAGTGACAGAACTCACAGACGAAGATTTAAAACAACAGCTGGCCAAGCACGGGGTGGAATCGGGACCCATTGTGGGTAAGTTTCTGCAGGGATTAAGACAGAGTTTCACTCCTGGAACTCAATGGTCACGTTATGGTTGCTGTGAACACAAGCTATTTGCTGAAAGAATGCAACAAAAATGTTTGCAAACTTTAGTCAATTATATATGATAACTTATCTGATGAATGTTTAGATAATACATTATATACTAAATTGTTATATTAATATATTATTTATTCTCTGTTTATTAGACTAATGTAATTGTTTATTTAAAGTCAGTAAACTTGATGCTTTATCTACTTTACTGTAGCCTCCACCCGTAAAGTCTATGAGAAGAAGTTGCAGAAGATTTTGGACCAGCCGCCACCTGAGCCCGAGGCCACTGCAGAGGTCACAACCCTCCCAAAGGTTGATAGTAACCAGAATGGCAACACCAACTCTGACCAGTACAGTGACAAGGAGGACGGTGAGCTTATGCCATATACTGCCACATCAGCACTACACCCAGGAGCCAGAGCCTTTGTGGACACATGGCAGTTACTCTTAAGGGTAATAATGGGGTTTCAGGATAATTGGAGAATAACCAAGTCAAGACGTACCACACTAAATGCAATGTGTGTTAATGAATTAAAGTATTAACACATGTAGCTTTTCACAAAAAAATATTGTGTGTCAAATCCAAACGCAAGGATTTCATTTATTGCAAAGCAGCAAAAAAACACAAAAATATTATATATTTTGACTAAAAATGGCATGCTGCTTACATTGTTTGTAATTAATAAATGACATAATTAATTTTTGTTTACACTCATCAGAGGTGCTTGCTGCCCCTGAACCAGAGCCGGTTCCTGTTGTTGAGAAACCTGTGCGCAGCAGAGGAAAAACCCCCACCACCGTGCGCACCAGCAGCAGACGACAAGCTAAAGTAAGTCCAATAAGTCACAATAGACAGTAAAAGAAAAAAAAATAAATTCTCAACTCATACTTTTTGTGTCTCGGCAGATAGTGGAGGAAATTACAGTTACAGAGGAGACACTGAAGAAAAAGTCTGCAGAGAGTGCGGTTGAAGATATTCTTGCAAATGAAATAAGTTCACCAACTGGAATGAGGTAAACCTAGTAATTTATACCTTATCCATTATTGTGTATTTGTCAAACAACAGCCAATTTGAGAGTTTTACCAGCTAACAGCCATTTAGGGAGGATTTTTATGTTTTACTTTATGTGCTGCTGCACAGTAGTTTCTTAAACGTATCCAATGAAAAGTTAATTGGTTGATTGGTATTTTTTTTAGTGCAACTTGTCGGCGTCCGATTCGCGGTGCAGCAGGCCGGCCTCTGAAGCCCAGTGAGTACTGGCTGGATGAATCCCGTGTTCAGACCACAGTACTCACCGAGACCCGCACAGAGTGTCTGAAAGCAGGCAGTTCTTTGGCCGCACCACCTGCGTCACGGGGCTTCTTGTCCACCCTCCTCAAGCTCCTCTTGCTCATTGCCATCGTCATTGGTCTCTACTATGCTTACCAGAAGCTGGACGCCAGTCACATTGAGGCCCTCAAAGGTCTTGTGGACAGCGTCCTGGTCCCTCTCCAGGGGGCAGTGGAAAGCACTGCCACTTACCTGGGCATTGGTGGAGGAGAGGCCCCGGTCGCAGTGGAGCAGCCTGCAGAGTGAAGACCAGCAGCCCCCTCATGTCCACTCCATTTTTTTAGCAACAGCACATCACAACCCAAACAACAAACTCGGCATACATCTTTCTTAATTTTCCCGTCATGGTTGGACAAAAGACACAGATTAAAAAACTTATCACCTCTCTTGAATTCAGTCTTTTCTCCTGACAGTTGGAGGGATTCAGCAGTAGCTTCTGGGTGACCCCATCTGAAGTGACTCATTTTATGGCGTTTTTTAACCTGTGAAATTGTTTGTCTTTGTGAGCATTAACCGTGTATGTAGAAATGTGAGCTGATTTGGGAAGGCCACTTTATCCATGCATGATAGTATTTTTGAAAGTCATACTGTAGTTTTTCATACTTGTGCCAGGTGTGTTTTCGGATGGTAAAGTGCCTGGATAAATGCAAGCACTTAAGATGACCTCCCATTTCAAACACATACTCTGCTTCTACTAACTCCGTCGTAACTGTTTTTGTGCAAATTTAACCATTTGCTCTGTTGGTAGTAACCGATTTCTATGGTGCTCAGGTAAATCTCTTGATGTGCTCTGTGCTGGAAGGAGAGGTGGAGCCAGGTGACATTGCCACATGAAGAAAGTTATATATACATTTTCATTCACTGCTTGAATCATAGGCTTTGTTTTTATAATTTGTATTCTGGTCACTCTTATTGTATTTAATCACTTTTTCAAATGATTTAAGATAGATAATATACTGTACTTTTATTGTATCAGTTTTGAAAGAAAGACTGATCAAGTTTTTAACTAAATGCTTTCCAGGTGGCTAATTTGACAATTCCTTATTCGGAAACTTGAGTGTCCGATCATAAATTTATTTTCTGCCATAGTAACCATTTGAGTTTACATGCTTTGGGTTTTTGTGCTTGGTTGTGCTTTTTCATCATATTTTTGTTTTTATAATTATGCTTCTAATCCTTCAGTCCTCCATGTCTTAGTGCAGGACTGGCCAATGCAGTGCACCCACGTAGCCCATTAAACTGACTGCATTTGTCCATATATGACAGATCTGCTAAGTTAAATGTTTTTAGTAAATGCAGAAAATGATCACTGAAGGTGAAAGGTGAGGGTGGGACTAATTCATTTTGATATTTTTTCAAAGTAAATGTAAAGGTTTTTATAGCACATCTTGGAAAAACATGTGAAGGCAATATGCAATACACGCAGAAGCCAGATTTAACAAAACTTCACAACAGGCAGCTCTCAGCAAAATGGACAGACAACATGGGTTATGTGGGTAAGGATTTGTGGTCCGTTTATTTATGATATTGTAGGCTGTGTATCATGGAATAAACTCAATTGTCCCCACATGGACCTGTATTATTTTTGTCCTGCATCATGTATATGAAATTCTGAATTAAATGTCATTTTCTTAAAGTGAGTTTGTTCTGATTTCTGCTGCTTTGTCAGGTATTTTCAGACTTCACTTGTTGCTGTTTTGGAAAGGAATGGACCAATACCATTGTCTAGTCTTTTTCCCTGCAGCAGATTTTTTTGCTCTTTCCTCTTTATTAGAGATACTTGACAAAAATGTGATTTTTTTTTTCTTTTATGTTTTCAGACAGATGGAAAGAAAACAAAGTGAAACGTTTGAAATTAGTTGTTTGATGAAATGTAGTTGATATTAACCTTTGTCATAATTTGTATGAGGAATCAAATGCTTCTCTCGACATAATCCACCCAAAACAGTTCACAGACTGGAGACCTAAACATGGATACAGTTGTACAGTAGTAGTCTTATTTTTCCTCCATGTGTTCACTTAAATCTTCTCTGTCCCATACTTTTTAGGTTAGTATTGTGCTAAGTACTGCTACAAGGAGGCGTTGTAGAGGATGGAAAGGCTTATTCAATTAAATCCACCAAACTGGTTTAAGAATGAGCAGCAGGGACCAGACCCAGACAGAGTCCCAAGATCAAATCTGCACTCGGATTGGACCACAGCACCATATTTATACTAGACTCTCGCTAAACAGGTGAGTGAGCTTTCATTCAGTACTCTGTCATTTGGGTGGAAGTTTGTCTGTTCTTAAAAACTTGTGCTCAATCATCACTATATAAACAGTGATGTTCAGCTGTACTACTACTTTGTGCCTTTAACTACTACCTACCAACAGCTGCTCAAAAATGTATGGTATGTCTACAGAGATGACAATCGCGTTTTGTTGCTTGGTCACTCAGGCATTCTATATAATTTGTACATAGTTTAAAATCTTTAAATTCCTATGGAGCTTGCACAATATGACCTGTTATTAGCTGCATAGTACCTTGGTCTGAGCTATGCTGTCAAAGGTGACTGCCAGGTTTTAATAGTTTTTATGTTTATGTTTTTCTACAATTATTATTTCACCTAAAGACAAAATATAGTTACCGGTAGTGCTTCACAGAAAAATTAATGAAACCGCATGTATAAATAAGTTAAAAACTATGACCCATAACATATTTAATTGAAGGTATTGACCATGTAGAAAACTCTCCATGTATCTGGGTATATTCTTTCCAGTAATACCCTTCAAGTTGAAGTGTACTGAAGTAGATGGAGTTTTATGACATTACTGTTAACTTGTTTAACTGTAGTAACTGTAGTCAGGAGGCAAGTCATTATTAGCCAGGTTAGGTATCCGATTATACCCCTCTATCCTCTGTTTGTGGTATGGGAGGGGTGCATACACAGAGAGGAGGGGCACTGCCTGCTCCCCAGTCTGGGCCACAGTCACATGAGCAATGAGCTAGCATCTGACTGGATACTGTCTCCTACCGGATCCACTGACAGTGTTTAGGGGGGCCTGTGGTTGATGCCTGCTATTGCATAGGATCTCTACATAGTGTGCCATGCTGAGTATATGGTGGTACATATATTTCACTGCCAAGAGCCTCGTCAGGCAGAGCAAGTATCCACAATGTTTTTATATCAGTGTTTTGCTTCAAGGTGATCTCTGCAGAAGGAGGACATGTCAGCTTCCTTGACTCGTTGCTTAAAAACTCTCAAATTTGACTTATTTTAGTCTAGTATATTCCATTTTGGCTTTTATGAGTGAACTGATCTGTGAATTGTGGTGTCAGTATATACCTTTATGTATGTTGTCCCCATGTTTAATTGTTTAATTTAATTGCCAGGTTCTTTTCCCATCCTAAAGATGCACAAATGTAACCTTTCTGGTAGAGTCTGCCACCTGCTTTTCATACTGAAATGTTACTGCTTTGCCTGAAATGTCCCACAGTATGACATTAAATAACCTGTCTTGTGTTTATCCAATTTCAGATGCTTGTATTGTTCAAAATACCTAGTAAAACTTTCATTCTTACTGTGAGTGAGGTCAGACTGTCCCAGCTTGTACCATCTACCACCAAGCATGACATGATTTACATATTCATCTAACATAATATGCAACATGCTCTTTTTTCCCCTTTTATTTAGGCTTAGAGTTGACAAAATTGTACTCTTACTTGTAGCTAGAAATGTATTTCGTGTGTGTGTTTGTTTTGATAATGTCTTAATGATTTTCATTATATGTCTCTCCAGTGAAAATGTCTGCAACACTCCAGAAGCTCATCACCCCATTGTTTCAGGGCCTTCCAGAGCCCCCAAGGAACAAGGTGACAGTGGTGGGCGTGGGGCAGGTGGGCATGGCCTGTGCTGTCAGCATCCTGCTCCAGGTAAGTGGTCCTTTTTAGGTTAGTTCTATATTTCCTTTTGCAGAACTATTTTAGATGCAGTTTAGTCCTGTTATAGATTAGGTTTCCAAAATCTTGAAAAAGCCATAAAATTAAATTCAATCTTAAAACTCACTTCACACTTTTCCAAACTAGATTCAGCTCCTGCGAAAGTTTGCCCAGTGATCAAGATGAGTTTTTTATATGTAGCGAAAATAACAAGATACACTAAGACAAACTTAGCTGTATAAACCAAAAAGTGGGTGAATTTTGAAGGTGGTACTTGGTGTGAAAAGCATTGAGAACCACTGTTACGAGTTACAATCCACAACTGCTGCTGCTCCTCTTCATGATGATAACGCCAAAGTGAATCGTGCACCAGATTACTGCCCTGCAGTGTCTGAGTTGCTCTTAACCCTCCTCTGCCCTTGAGTTTTTGGACAGCTGCAGCAAATGTAAATGCGCTTCTAAATGTAATTCCTACAGCTCCTTACACAAGGTCCTGCTGTCCCACCTGCATTTTGAGTTTTTGTTAGTGTCAAACTAATAGTGATAAGCTAAAAAAGGTAAATGTCTAAAATAGTTATAGTGCGATAAAGACTTAATTTCTAAATCTGCTCCTCAGTATAAGAAATGTATTATGTATTTGTACTTTGGGAAAAACAATTCTAGACTTTTTTTTTTTTTTACTAACCAGACAAGCTCCTTCTACTACTGCAGCTGATCCACTAATTGGAGGATTAGCTTAATGTTTTTAACTGTTCTGCCTGGAGGGGCACACTGACACTGCTATGAAGGGACATCGGCACTCACCTTGTGTGTGAGAAGTTCATGCTAATCAAGAGCATATTTAACCGTCTCATTCCATATGCGTCAAACAGGCTCACGTGCAAATGAACCAATAAGCAGGTGTGTGTAAAGTCTGCTGCACTGTTCACTTGTTTGTTTTATTTTAAGATACCATATGACATCAAATTTATTCTTTTGAACTTTGATTTTGCTACTTCCTCAAAAACATGAATTGTGTTTTGTATTATTCACACACGTTTGAGTAATTCTTTTATTAGTCTGTCTACATTTCCAAAACTCAAAATGCTCTGTTCCACCTTGTGATGTCATAAAGCAGTAGTTTTGAAGCTAATAGCGACTTTTTACCTTTGATTCAGTAGAGACTGGCAATTTCAGGGTTGAAATTATCCAAATAATTCTAGTGAAGATGTATGGAGTTTAAATACGCACTGAAGCACTTCCTTTTTGACATCACAAGGTGGAACAGTGTTATCCGTTTGAGAGACGTAATCAGCCTAAATATGCAGGGTTTATGTGAATGAAACAAAACACAATTCCAGGTATGTTTTTAATGAGGAAACAACATAAAAACAGTGTAATATGGGCCCTTTAATCATATAATAGTTTTGCTTCAGATTACGTTCCTGTCTTTATCTTGGACTGTGACAGCATACACGCGTTTTGCTATCTGGACTTAATTTAAAACGTAAACGTTTTAGTAAAACATCCTTATTTCTGTTTTTCACCCATTAGAAACATTCACTGTTATGTTGTCTTGTGTTGTCTGTTGCAGGAGCTGGCAGATGAGCTGGCCTTGGTGGATGTGGTAGAGGACAAATTGAAGGGGGAGATGCTGGACCTGCAGCATGGCAGTCTGTTCCTTAAAACCCCCACCATAGTCGCAGACAAAGGCAAGTGCATCAACTGGGGTTCAAACAAGGCTTTATGCTAAATTTCATTAAGAGGGACAGCTGTTTGTGTCAAGAATTTAAAACGACATACAACTAATTCAAGTTCCTTAATGATGCTTCTCTGGTGGAGGGTCTGTCACCTGCTCTACCTTACATTTATTCAGTTACAGGTGTTTTTAGACCTCAAAAATACCTAGAAAAACAGGCATTCTGATCATGAGCGGGGTTGCCTCTCCACAGATCTGACCTGTAACATGATCTGGTTTGGCCTCCATGAAGGTAGAAAGGTTTAACACCATACTGTGAAACATTCCAGACAAAGCAATAACATTTCCATGGAGAAATGCAGTTGACGAACCATACACTAGAAAATTTACTCAACCCACCTTTAATTAACCCTAAATTCTAGAAGTTTAAAAATTACATTTTAGAAGTGTTGGTATCTTAATGTGGAATCTGATATCTGTTTGCTGTGTAATTTGCAGATATATGCCACTGGGAAGGTGTAAATGAGGGTCACAACAATTTCTATTTTCACTTAACAAAAAACCTGTTATATACTATATGCTAAAATGTGTTTTAAAATTAAAGTTGGCTCCTCCTTTATAGATTATTCAGTGACTGCAAACTCTCGCATCGTTGTGGTGACGGCTGGGGTGCGTCAGCAGGAGGGAGAGAGCCGACTGAACCTGGTCCAAAGAAATGTAAACATCTTCAAACACATCATCCCGCAAATCATCAGATACAGCCCTGACTGCATCATACTGGTGGTCTCCAATCCTGGTAATATACTTTCCGATACCAACTTTTCTTGACAAGCATGAAATAAGTACTGTAATGAGTCAGAAATGTAAAATAATAAATTAAAGTAATGTTTTTTCAGTTCATCTTGTCATTTGCTTGTCATAGTATCTGAACTGTTCCTCTCCAGTTGATGTGTTGACATATGTAACGTGGAAGCTGAGTGGTCTCCCTGTGCATCGAGTCATCGGCAGTGGCACAAATTTGGACTCTGCTCGCTTTCGTTATTTGATGGCCGACAAACTGGGCATTCACCCGAGCAGCTTCAACGGCTGGATCCTGGGAGAACATGGAGACACCAGTGGTAAGATCTGACTTTGTTTACACTTGGGAGAGATCATATCCATGGATTTTAGCTTCCTGTTATATGCAAAGGTTTATGCTCTTTGTAGCTCCTTTTGCTATTATGTGGGCAACAAAAAAGCTTCATATAACAGTCTATAATATTAATGTGATTCTTTTTTTTTTTTTGTTCAATTCAAAGTGATTTACAGAATAAAAAATACATTAAAATAACAATATAAACAAATAAAAACATAAATATCATCATTAAAAAAATCATGAAATAAAAAAAGAGAGAGACATTAAATGAGAGAGAAAAGTGTGGAATGAAAACCTTTCGGTCATATGCACAACTAAACAGAACTGTTTTGAGCCAAGATTTAATCAGTCAAAGTAGAGGTCTGTTTGACATGTTCAGGAAGACTGTTCCAGATTTAAGCTGCATAAAACTGAAACTGAAAGGCTGTTATTGAAATAACAAGTTGAATTCACTGATCGTGTATTTTCGTGAATGAGAGCTGCGTCAAGTGTTCTGAGAAAGAGCCTGAGGACTGTGTGAATTGATGAGAACTGCTCCAAAAAATTTTACCATCTGTGGTGCTAAAACGATTGAAAAAAAAACAAAAACTGTAAAACCACAATATCATGTTTTTAACACCTACTGTTAGGGGTTGGTTTATGCAATTAATCCAATTTAATCAAGATTTAGTCTTAGTCATTTCTGTCATTTCTTAATGTGTTTTAACAGTGTTCTGCCTGGAGGTTCACACTGACACTGCTATGAAGTGACATCGGCACTCACCTTGTGTGTTAGAAGTTCATCCTAATCAAGTGTATATTTAAGAGTTTCATTTCATATCCCTTAAACAGGCACATGTAACTTGCAAAATAATCAGTACGCAAATGTAGTCAGCCGCATTGTTACATTTTTTTTTTTTTTACTTTTTTTGTCACATCTTTATCTTGGATTGTGATGGCATAAAAGGAGCCTGCAATTTGATATAACAGCCCTAACCTAACATGATAGTTTTGATATTTAAAAGCACAATGTCACATTGAACACCTATTGTTAGTAGCTGGGCTAAGCTTTTAATTGAGATTGTTGATATAGGACTCTGTGACAGTAAAGGTTTTAGCAGAGATTTAGTTTTGAATGGCATGTATTGTTTTTCTTGAAGAAACCCATTTGAAATCCACTTTTATTTATATACAGTATATATCTATAGATATATATCTATATATCTATATCTATATCTATATATCTATATCTATATCTATACATATATATATATATATATATATATATATATATATATATATATATATATATTAATTAATTAATTAAAAACAAACAAACCAGCACATGCTCTGCGGTGAAGTTCCCGAGTCTTAATCACTGTTACCTGAACACAGAGCTTCTGCTTCTACAGAGCTCTGTACAAAGTTCTAGAAACAGAGGTACAGGGAACGTTGCCAAAATGGGCGAATAGTGGATAAACATTTATGAAACGTCAATCGGACCAATTTTGGTTCATTTGCCAGAGTGAAAGCGGACCGCACTGGACCCTATAGGCTGCATAATGACAATTTTATTGCCTGGTGAGAGAGATAGCTATATAGAGGCATGTTGCATGTCGTAAATAATACAGTGATGTGTGTCTAGTTCCTGTCTGGAGTGGGACAAATGTGGCTGGAGTCAGTCTACAGACACTGAATCCAAACATTGGCACTGAAGAGGATGAGGAGAACTGGAAAGAGACTCACAAAATGGTGGTGGACAGGTGAGCTAGACCTTGACTGTTATTTCTGCTCATGTCATTTGCTCCTCTTATGTTGTGTTTTGTCTTTCAGTGCGTATGAAGTGATCAGACTGAAGGGATACACAAACTGGGCCATTGGTCTGAGTGTGGCCGACCTCACAGAAACCATTTTGAGGAACATGAACCGAATACACCCAGTCTCCACCATGGTCCAGGTACAAATCTTCACACTTTAGCTAGTCCACTATTTAATGTGTATGGCGGATATATAGAAATAATTACATATTTTTTTGAATGTTGATTAGTCACGGTAATTACTTTACTATTTTTGTATTTATCATTCAGTATATGAAAACTGGTTCACTCACTGGTTTTATTGGATACTGTCTATTAAAAAATGTATAAAGTAGTTTCAATATTATTGTTTATTGTAATATTTCTCTGTAGCAATATATTGTGCTTTGCCTTTATGAAGATAAATTACAGTTACTGGCCATATCCTGTACTATTCAATGATTAAGCCCTTTTCGCAGGAACAATTATTACCATTTTCAATCAAGAATCATGAATAAAATAGCTTCACTGAAATGAGGAAATGTATTTATTAGCATATTTGAATTTCCCTAAGATTTCCTGTTATTATTTACTGGTAGTTTTAAATTTGAAGCTGATTTTTGTAGGAAGGGATCATTGTTCAAGCCTGTCTTTACACTCTTCACCTTGGCGCTATGACCTGGTACATTTACACTACACCACTGCATTGTTTCTGCCCTTTCACCTTATTTGCATTGACTGTTAGCCCGGCTTTGTGCAGGGCATGTACGGGATAGGTGAGGAGGTGTACCTGAGCCTGCCCTGTGTCCTGAATGGAGGAGGCGTGTCCAGTGTGGTGAATGTGACTCTGACACCGGAGGAAGTGGGTCAACTGCAGGACAGTGCCAGCACCCTGTGGGACATCCAGAGAGACCTGAAAGACCTCTGAACAGACAATAGGGGGCGATATGTTCCACATCTCTGTAAAAAGGCGCTTCATCTGCTGTTATAGTTGTCTACAGAGACTCAGCTACTGTTTGTGTGCAGTCATTTGACCATTTAACTCTATGACATATGGAATAACATTCTGTTTAACAAAACATTGTGTAACGCTAATAACACTACACTAAATAATGATATGTATCTTAAAATAGTGTGGAGAATATAAAAAGTGCATGTCTTGTATTTTGTGGTCCAGAAATTCTGAATTATATAGAGCTTTGTTAATAATTATAGTGTAGCCTAATTCATTAAGTTACTTTTGTTACTATTGTCTGATATTGCTACACTCAAATCATGTGTTTGTAATTTTACTCATTTAGCAATTTGAAATATGTTGGTTAATATTTTGTTCCATGTGTTTTCTCCTTTTCTTCAGATATACACTTGTCTATATAAATGCTCTATTTTTTTTTTTAAGTAATGCATAACAGTATATTCCCTTGTCATTAACTAAATAATAAATCTACCCCACCTCTGGATATCTCCCCTCTGTAGCTGTGCCCCTATTTAACTCATTAGAGATAAGCTACAGTATATTAAGCAAATCAGTCAGTGTTTTCCACAATTTTCTCCTGAGACTATAGTGATCTGTATTAACTGTAAAAAATATATATGAATATTTGATGGAGTAAAAATGTAACTTAATGCATTTATCCCATGTTAAAGCAAAGAAAACCAGAATTAATATATATACATGTTTTTCCATTTGGTTGTTTAGCTTGAGCAGTGTTTCCTCTATTTATAGTAACGCTGCTCTGTTGTATGTTCAGTTTCATCTTTACATATGTATATACAGTTTATTTCAAAGCATAGATAATATTTTCCTGCATGCCTGGAGTTATGAGTTAACTTCTGTTTTCTCATTTGTCGACCTGAGTTTGACCCAACACTCCTCCCACAAGGTGATGATGCCTGAATGATGTCCAGTGTGTTACTAAGTGCTTCAGTGTGTGAACAAGCCCCTTAATGCCGCAAGGAAATACATTTCTTTCACTTCATTGAAAAAAAAGTGATATGTGTGTTACTAATTAAAGCCAGTGAGAAGCACGGTGGAGTTTATTCTCAAGTAACATACTTAATTTACACAGATGTTTGTAAAGGTACAGAAAGGAACAACCAACAGTTACAATGAATCGTGGAGATAGTCATATGGATTAATGCCACCTGAAAGAAAAACATTTTTAAACTTCTTTTTCTTTCTTTTAATACTTTATTATTTCTGTTTTTTATATTTACTTTACCTTGTTCAATCATTCTTATCAGATTTAATATTCTAGGTGAGATCATCAGTTCATCATCATTGCTTTCCTACAAAAATATCAGACGTTAAAATACAAAACTTTTTCCATAAAAATTACAAAGCCTACTTTTGGTATTAAGGCACTGACTGCTGGGAAATTACATTTTGAACTGTGAGGCTATGACTTAAATTGGAGTAAAGTCATTATTGAATCTAAACTCCTATTAATAACAAGCATTTATTTAAACATCAATAAAGAAATTATTCACATTTACTTAAAATAATATAATCAGAACTCACCATCTGGTAGAGCAGCAGCATTATTGCTCCTACGCTCCACAACTGAATGATGTCCCTCTGAATAGACATAAGTTACATTACATTATTTATTATTATTGATGTATTGAATTAATTTACTTTTGCTGTATAGACGTACGTGCTCCTTTTAAATACAACATAGCCTGAGGGGTTCAGTTCCTCCTCTGGAAAAAAATCAACATTTCATTGCAGTTTTAGTAGTAATAAATATCCATTAAAATGCATTAAACCTACGTATGGTGCAGTCCAACATTGGCAAACCAGTGACAACACAAGCACCGCAACGAGAGCCATTTCTGGAGTCTGTACAAACTTTTTTTTACACTATTTAATTTAAAAGTGCATTATGTAACTTTTCTGTTGGAGGGTCAGTCACCTGCTTGTTTCTATGGATATGTTATTGATCTCCCTGGATTTTTCCACAATATGATATTAAACAGCTCTGCTTTATTTAATTTTTTTCAGTTACAGGTGGTTTTACTGCTCAAACATTTCTAGAAAAACAGGCATTCTGAGTTTGAGCGGGGTCGCCTCTCCACAGATCTGACCTGTAACTTGGTCTGGTTTGGTCTCCATGAAGATAAAAAGCTTTAATACCATACTGTGGAACAGATTAAGTAATAACATTTACATGGAGAAAAGCAATTGATGGGCCCTCGATCCAGAGGTTACAGAATGCACCTTTAATAAAAAATAAACATTTGAATCATATAAGCAATTGAATCATATAAGCATTTTTTTCTTAGATCAAATACCTTGAGGCATTCTCATAGCATCATAAGGCAAACAAAAAGTAAATAACTCCTGAGTAAAAAGTTGGAAATCTAAATTACATCAGTTTAAAGGTCCTTCAATTAAAATAATATATTTTAACCTGTCTCCTCTTACTTGTTGTGGTTGATCCGGCTGCTGTGTTGGTTCAGTCCCTTGTTATCAATAAGCCTCCTTCCGAGTACACTGCTCTTATAAAGTGCTAACGATGGCGCTGACAGGTAATTTGCAACATCTTCTTTGCAGGGTGTTAAAATGTCACCTCTAATGTGCCACAGAGGGCGTCACCTACCACAACTAAACACAATCATTTAAGCGTATGATGTTATGTACATGAAACTTTGTGTTTTTCTATATTATCCATATCCTCCGACAACCATATTCTTGTTGCAATTAATAACACATGACTAAAAAGTTCACACACTTTATTCCAAGTATGTATTTACAAAAGTTACAGTAAAATTTTCAACTTGACCTATGTATTTTATGCTCAAGCAACATTTGGCTTGTTATTTAATTTTATATATAATTTTAGTAACAACTGACAGAGTGAGCCAGTCCATTGGGGAGGTGTACTGTAACAGTTCACCCAGTGGTCCATGGGCAGCAGTCTTTAAATAACAAGTGGAATGACACAAAACAAAAGCATGTTTCCAGTCTTTCAAAATATAAATGTATGATGTTATCCAGTGGCAAAGCGTAGAACTCTCCTTTCATAGAAGAAGCCAAAATACTTATCAAATGTCTCTGAATTAATATTTTTCAACATCTTCTGTGCTGTTTTAGTTGAGTGGCAATGACCAAAGTTTAAGGTCCCAGTTTGAAAAATCCTCAAAAATAAGGCAGTTGTTATACCATGGCGTTGCTCTCTCCAATCTTGTCAACAAGCTGCAAAAAGTGCAAAGAAGAAATTAGTAAAAGTTATAATGTGTTATGTAAATAGAATAAAGCACGGAAAATAGAAGTTACATTAATGATGGTCTTTTACATTTTTTGTTATATTAAGCATCCCATTAGCAACTTTGAGCTTGTGAACTACTTTTGTAGCCCCAGCTGCCCAAGAGCAGAAATGTGCCTGCTATTTAACCCCTCCCACACCTCAAGCATCAGCATGCCACATGGCACACTAACACACGCTTTCAAAGAGGGAAAAGTGTCTTGCTCAAAGACACATCCAGATACAGACTTTTACAGTTTACATGGAAAATTATTTGAAAAATGACAGGATACTGATCTGATGATAACTGCTGCTCTTCAATTTGACATCCCTTTCTCATATTATGACCCACGATGTGCAACGAACAACCTCAAATGGTACTTTAAACAATAAAACAACACTGGAAGTTGAACTAGATTCCCTTAACTTTAGTCTATTAAAATTCCAGACATTTTGAGGACACATGGCTCGATTGCAATCAATGTGGTGTTTAAAGTGGCAACCGTGTAAGTAGATACAATTACAGCTGTTCTAAATTAATAAGCACTAATTTTACAGGATTTTTATATATTTTTCTTAGCCTCTTTCAAGGCTATGGTGACAGGCATTTATAAAGTGGATATTTTCTGTATAATACTTACGGAGCGTATTCCTGGTAAACTAAGCAGAGACCCAAGAACAGGGATTCGTCTGATAAAGCCCACAGCCACAGGGAAGAATCCCCTGTAGGAAACATGAGAGATGTCACGATAAAAATAGACACTGGGTTTACAGCAGAATTGGCTCTTTGTGATTAACTAGTGGCTGAACTGACCTAAACAGGAGAAAGAAACCATATATTTCCAGTACTACGCCAACAATGGGCCAGCCAATCAGCACCACAAACACTCCCCCCAGGAAGAAACTAGTGGCTTTCGCTTTGTGTCTCTGGAAGAAGAATCTGAAGGTCCTCTCCAGACCAATGACAAAGGAAAGGCCTGAGACAAACAAGATCTGGAAAGGCAAAAAGGCAATGATGTGATATGATTAATATTCACTAAAAATAAATAGCTGGCTGTACTGTCATGTACTCAACACAATGATCAACATACATTTCCAATAGCTAGAAGAGCTTTATCAAAAAACAGCATCATCCCAAAGAAGAGGAAGAAGACACCAAATCCCGTCAACCCCATCCCAATTTCTGTGGAAAAAAACAGAAAAAAAAATTAGTTAAAACATTTATAAACCGGTTGTGCACGCATATAATACAATAAAACAGAAAGCCCTTGTATCATGTGATTAGGCAAAAACCTTTTCTATCAGTGAGGCTATAATGCATGCTGAAGAAGTGTACAATATGAAAGAAGATTAATAGCTTTAAGCATATGGAACTGATCTATTAGAAGACCATGCCACAATCGTAATGGTGCTACTCTTCAAATTACATTACACGTGGACTCAAAGTTCCCAAAACAACAGCATGAATATAGCTAAATGAAGAAGACGATCAAGGAGCTTAATTTTAGAGTGACGTTGTACTAGGTGACGTTGAAGTTGTGCAGCCAATTGTGTGGAGGCTAAAAGCCCATACATTCATACAGTCATACATTCATACATTCGGGTTTTAAAAAGAAGCTAAAGACAAAGAACCGCGACACAGCGGTAATGTTCTTACTTTGCGAGTCCGTGAGTGAAATCATTTTGGCAGCGGAATTCGGTAATGTTTCGGAATCAAATACGGCCTGTAAAAACTAGAAAACGGCTTTAATGGCTAAACTGTTGATGCTGTAGCTGCTGCGAAGGCAGAGCTAGCGGTTTACGTGAGTTACGTACGCACGTTACGCACGGTACGCACGGTGCGCCACGTCGTCAGGCCACGTCCTCTGCCAAAGATCCTAGAAGAGAAGATGTCCCACTCTGTACCACGATGGTACAAACATCTGCCGTTTACAGTTTCTTTGAACAAAAAGCACACGTTTATGAACAGATCCAATTAAATGTGATTTTCTGAGTTTTCTATATTACTATGTGACCAATAAATACTTATATAATTTATAAGCAGACATATTGAGGTCCCTTCTTTCATTTCTGCAACCCTCTCTCTTGTTGCGAGTTTCCCTGTGGTGTTTCACTACAACTCCCATGAGCAACCAATGCGGAAGTTCGGATTCCCGGTCCGTTGGACGTGTTTATTCTGAATCAAACAAACCGCAGCTGATGTGCAAGTATGCACATGAAAAGATTCTGGTTAATTAAGTGACGGTTTTTCCCTCGAGAAATTTAATCGGCGACCGACATGCGGACGGCCTTTGCGATCGCTTTAGTATTTATTGGATGCTGTAGTAATGTTGTGTTTCTGGAGCTGCTCGTAAGGTCAGTGACAAACTTAGAACTGTGGTATTTTCCCCTATGGCTCTTAAATATCCACATGTTTCAGCAGCTGCGGCCTAGTTTTTCTTTTACCTTCAGTTTTACTTTTACTGTAATCTACTATTATCTATTTGTATTGGCCATTGACTCTTTGTTATTGGTTGCATGTTGTTTTCGTTATATATTTGTCATATTAACTTTTTTATTTTTCAGAGATTTCCCAGGATGCGGCAACATTGTCACTTTTGCACAGTTTTTATTCATTGCTGTGGAGGGTTTTATCTTTGAGAGTAAACTTGGCAGGAAAAAAACTGCTATCCCTATGAGGTAAACTGTACTTAACAGTGTTTTATGCGTGTTTTATTAAGAGGATTCAAGAAAATTATTATTTTTCTTTTTTCTAGGAACTATGTTATTATGGTAACTATGTACTTCTTTGTGAGTGTGGTGAACAACTATGCATTGAACTTCAATATTGCTATGCCACTGCACATGATCTTTAGATCTGTGAGTTTCACTACTTTTTTTTATCTTTATTATCTCTCTATGTTATCTCTCTCTTTTTTTCTTATTTTCTTTTTTTTTCTTGAGTTCTTCTCACATTATTGCTGCAGTACTCTTATTGCACCATATTCTCTTTGCAGGGGTCACTTATTGCTAATATGATTCTGGGTATAATTATCCTGAAAAAAAGGTGCCTTATATGATTCACATTCTCATTTTCACCAGGTCTGTACATAACTATATTGATATTTTTAGGTATTCTGTCAGCAAATATCTTTCTATAGTACTGGTATCCATTGGCATTTTCATATGCACAATAATGTCAGCTAAACAAGTGGTAAGTACATTTCTCATCAACTGTCAACTTTTTTTTTTTTTATTCTTTGTTGATTATTATATTGTTTATTTTCATTGCAGCACAGTGCCAATGAGGGATCAGAGGAAGTAGGATTTCATGCATTTGTCCACTGGCTCATAGGTATGCGCTACTATTTAATTGTAAGGGGAAAAAACACAAATACAGAAAATTTTGATCACTTTATATAGGAGCATTGCATGTTTGCATTGAATTTAGTGTTTTTTTTTTTCACTATTGCACTTAATTTTTTTTTTTATTAATGTATTGTTTGTTTAGTTTTTAATCAAGCCAATTAAGGCCTATGACATCTGAAGATATTTGCTTTTAAAAATGTATTATTTATATTTTAGGCATTGCAATGCTGACGTTTGCTCTGCTCATGTCTGCGAGGATGGGTATTTTTCAAGAGACTTTGTATAAAAAATACGGAAAACACTCCAAAGAGGCCCTGTTTTATAATGTAAGATTCAGTTGTAAAATTGTTAACATCTGTGGCCTTCTGTGTATAAGCTTGTTTCTTGTTTTCTCAGCACTGCCTGCCCCTTCCTGGCTTTCTGCTGCTCTCCACCAACATCTACAGACACAGTGTTTATTTCAGCCAGAGCAGTATGTAATAGTTACTTGTGAATTGGACATTTACACTTTAATGCCTACTAAAATGTTTGTTCTCTTTTTAGCTCCCATGACAGTTCCACTTGTTGGACTGACTATGCCCATAATGTGGTTCTACCTATTGATGAATGTCATCACACAGTATCCTTTTACCATAGTACCAAAATCATTACAATATTTCACCAATTAGTTTTTATGTAATTTATTAAACCAAAACATTATATTTTTGTATGTTGTTTATAACATGTTCATAATCAGTTTATTATCTGTTCACTTACTTAATTTCCACACATGACAACACATGAATATTTGTATGTTTGGTCATATTACATTTTTCTTAAGAACATATCAATCAGAAACATGTTAATAGGTTTGGTACTTATACAGAGACATTCAATAGATATAGAAATGTCTGTCTGCAAAATAACTGACTACTACTACCACCAACCAATAATGTAAACAGAGCAATTAATATGATAAGTCAATATTGTGTAAATGACCTTAACCAGATCTTTCAGATACGTGTGCATTCGTGGTGTCTTCATCTTGACTGCAGAGTGTGCGTCACTCACAGTCACTTTGGTCGTGACACTGAGAAAATTTTTGAGCCTCATTTTCTCCATCATTTACTTCCAAAACCCCTTCACTGTCTGGCACTGGGTTGGCACAGCTGTCGTCTTTGTAGGCACCCTTCTGTACACAGAGGTCCTGAGCAGTTTGTACACAGCCCTACTTGGACCACCTGCCAAAGAAGAGAAAAAGGAGTGAAAGATTAAGTGGTTGGAAAAAATAGTCCTGTACAGATTTAGGAATAGGTTTAGTATCAAATTTTTAGACTATCATGCAAGTTTGATATCAAATAATGCACTGGAAAGAAACACCTTTTGTTTTTATTTTACTCAGTTGGTGATGTTATGCAATTTCATTATGTACTGGTTGTTTTAGAAGGCACACTAAGTTGTATACAGCATTTCCTGCATTATTTTAGCAAATACAGGCAAAAATAAATAAATACATTTATTTCTCACATTTTATACAGTACCCATTGCAGGTAAAATGTAACATTTGAAACTTGAATATTGATGAGAGTTTATAGTCTCTAAGCCATTTTCGACTAGTTTGTGAAGTGTCTATAAAGTCACTTGTTTGTAAATAAAAATAAAAAAAATGAACGATTTGAATATCAAATTCATTTGTTTGTGGGTAATTGGCATATGTAGCATGGTTCATTTTAGCACACAAAAGACCTAACCTCTAAAACTCAGCTACATTTTCCCAGACGTCTACATTGCAATTATTTAGTTTTAGTATTATGTAGTATATAGACTATTTCCTCAGCCAATGTTGAGCATATATAACTTTAAAAACCAATAACCTAGACTTTCATTATATAATTTCTGTATTTGAGACTAATTATTTTCTTTTATTAGGCTAATATTCCTATCTGGGACATTATGTTCTCTCACGCTTGGCAAATTAATCTACATTGTCCAATCAGAAAAGGCGTTGTTGAGGTTCAGCCAATGGGAGCAGGCGTTGTTGCCGCTTGGGTGGGCGGGGCAGGCTTGTGCAGTTGGATGTGACTGATCTTACACTGGTTGATAGACGCACATTTAGATTTAATAATTCCCAATAATTAGTTTGTGTTTTGCGGTGACGCTCCGGCCGGATGGGGGGAAACGGCCCGAGTCACTTTGCAGCGGGAGAAGACGAAGGCGGAGTGACTTTTGTGAAGGGCATTCGGGTGAGTAAAAGAGAAGCCTGCAAACTTATTATGGAGCGACAGTAACACAAGTGTGCACCACAGTAATATGAGAAATAGCCAGCATATCTTTTCTGCGTGTGCGTAAATCAATACTGTGATGGTTTGTGCCAACTATCCTGCGCCATGTGCTACAATTATAAATTCATAATAGTAATAATGCACGTGTCTCTGTTATCTAATCTAGAGATGATCATAATAACATAATAATCATATAATTACAGTAAAGCTTGTTGTTTTCTTTTCAGGTAGTTCTTGGTTATTCAGGTTATTTTCAGTTCACCTTTTCAACTTTCCTTCTCCACGTGACCCTAAACAAACGGGACTCCTTTGACTTTGACAAACTTTATTGATCCATAAGGGAAATTATTTGGTCACATATATCATAATAACAAAGAGAAAAGACATAAATGGTAATAATAAATTCTAAATAAGTAGCAAAAAAGATAGCAGGGGACAGGTGTGGAATAATATAATAAATGTATATGTACAAGTCAAAATAAAATAAGAAAATAAGTAATAAAATATAAAATCTCAATTGTATACAAGAGGAAGACAGTGCAACAATGATGATTATTGACAGGACATAAAGTTATCCATTGCATAAGGGTGAGTTGTTGTACATTTGTAGGGAGTATTATCTGTTACATAGGGGTGAGTTATTACCAAACTTGACAAATATCAGTATTGTGTAAGGCAGGATATGTATTGTTTGGGGAAATAATCACACAGACAACTTGTGCATAAATGCAATCAAATATTTGATAAAATCCACATAGTGAGCTTTACAAAGAGTATATTTAATTATTTTGTTGCTGTGTTGATGGTATGTTTCTTGAAATTTAGGGAACTCTGTATTATGACATGTTTACTATGCTGTGATAAACCTGAACCAAAAATGCATCACCACAGATGACCACTGTCTGTTTTGATCATTTATGTAAGATTTATATACGTTATTATACTATTTTCTGATCTATGTTATAATGTTGTTTCCTTATCAGAAATATACCTTCAGTTTCATTCACATGTTTAACACACAAGTCCAGCATATTTAGGCTTCTCTCAACCAAAAAGGACTCTGTTCCACCTTGTGATGGCATGTGGTTATACAGGAAGTGCTCAATTAAGGTTTTAAACTACATACACCTTCACTAGGATCTTTTGCGCATTTTCATATCTGGGGTTGTCACTTTCTACTGAACTAAAGATAAAAGGTAGTTGCCACTACTTGACAGTGCAAGGTTTTCCACCTTGTTATGTCAAGTAGTGGTAGAGTTGTTTGAACTTTGGAGATGTCGACAAACTAATAATAACGGATTACGGATTACTCAAACGTGTCAAAGAAACAAAACATAGCTTCAACTGATGAGCTAACAGTATTGTAGCATGTCTTAAAGCTTGTATGAGTCAATTTTGTGTAGGACCTTTAACATAAAACAGACTTGACATGACTGACCGAAGGTTTTTTGGACCCTCAATGTCATGTTACTAACTTTTTTTCCCCGTAGCTTTCAGACCGAGTCATACACCGAATGCGGCAGCCTTCAAAGGTCATCACTCCTCCATCTACAGAGAGCAAACCATCTCCTGCTAAATCGGAAACACCTCCCTCAGTCCAGGATCTCCTCCCACTCCTAAACCCCTCTCCATCACTGGACACTGCACCTCCACAACCACCACCTGTTAAGATAGTCCCACCTCCACCTGTAAAGTTTCACTCCCTTCCCCCTCCTACTGTAGAGGCCACGCCTGAACCCAAAGCCACACCCACAACCGAACCATCCCCACCTGCAGCCATCGAAACGCCTGTAGATCTACCTCCACTGGCTGCCGACCCGGGACCAACTCCTCCACCTCCAATAACTGAATCTCCTCCAGTTCCTGTAATTGAATCTATTGTAGAGCCAACCCCAACTCCAGAGCTTGCAGCCCCACTTCCTAACATTACTGAGCCAGTTGCACCAACTTGTAATGAGGAACAAACTTGTCCCATTCCTGTAACAATAATAGAAGATGTACCTCCACCACTGCTTCCTCCACCTGTTATGGAGCTGTCACCTCCTCCCCAAGTTGTTGAACCAGAAACCCCCTCTTTCCCACTTGTAGCTGAACCAACTCCTGAGATCACTGTCCTGTCTCCACCTGTAGAACTTGCCCCCTTCATCGAGCCAGCTATTGTAACCCCACCTTGTGATTATTCGCCTCCTCCCCCAGAGCCCACACCTGTTGAAACAGTTGTTGTTGCTCCTCTCATTGAATGTACACCCGTTTTAGCCCCACCTACTGAACCCGCACCATTTGAACCAGTCACTTTAGCGTCACCCCCCGACTCAACACTTTCAGAACCAATTGTTTTACCTGTTGTCACTTCACCCGTCGAAGCAGAAGTTGTAGCTCCGCCCCCTGAGCTTACACTGCCAGTAGATTTAGCTCCACCCGCTGACTTTGCCCCAATCTTGATTCCAGAAACCGACCCCACACCTCTTGAACCAGCCATTTTAGCCCCAACCATTGAGGCTACACCTATATTAGCCCTGCCCCCTGAACTTACACTTGATGAACCAATCGTTTTAGCCCAGACCCCTGAACCAGCCCCAGTTTTAGCCCCTCCTATTGATAATGCCCCTGCTTTAGCCCCACCTCCTGAGACCACTCCTGTTGAACCTGTAATTTTGGCTCCACTCACTGAAATGACACCTGTTGCTGAAACCGTAGTTTTAACTTCTCCTGAACCTGCAACTGTTGAACCTCTGACTTTGGCTCCTCCTACTGAGCTTCCACCTGTCGAGCCAGTCATCTTAACCCCACCCACTGAAGCCATTGCCCTTTTAACCACACCCACTGAAGCCACTCCCATTTTAACCCCACCCACTGAAGCCACTCCCATTTTAACCCCACCAACTGAAGCCACTCCCATTTTAACCCCACCCACTGAAGCTACACCCATTTTGACCCCACCCACTGAAGACCAACCCATTTTAACCCCACTCACTGAAGTTGCACCCATTTTGACCCCACCTACTGAAGACACACCCATTTTAACCCCACCCACCATAGACACACCCATTTTAACCCCACCCACCGAAGCTACACCCATTTTGACCACACCCACTGAAGACCAACCAATTTTAACCCCACCCACTGAAGACACACCCATTTTTACCCCACCTCCTGAACCAGCACTTGTTGAAATTGTGGCTTTAGCTCCTCCCATGGAACCTTCACCTGTTGAACCACCTGTTTTAGCCCCATCCTCTGTTACTGTTGATGTCCCACTCGCTCCTGTTGAGACCGCTGAAGTTGAGATTGTACCACCACCTGCCGAGCCGACATCTGAACCTGTCGTCCCATCTGTCACTACTGAAGATACACTCCCTGTGTTGTCTGTTGAATCTCCACCTGAACCTGAACCTTCACCTGCTCCTCCAGTGGAATTAGCCATAGCACCATCAGAATTCACTGCTGCGCCATCAGCACCACCCTCTGAACAGGCCACTGAGATCCTAGCTCCACCCACTCCTGTTGAAGAAGTACAGATTGTCACTGCGGAGCCCCCAGGTTTGACTCCACTCACTTCACAATCATGATTTGAACAATAATACTGAAAAGCAGAAAAGCATCCATGATCTTAAATATGCATCTGTCATTCATTGGTTCTTGTTTCAGCTTTGAAGAATAACTAAGGAATAAACAAAATACATACTAATACAAATATATTTCACAGGATGCATTTTGTGGACTGTTCAATTTTGTATTTTAGCCCTGTATTCATAAGTGTATTTTTTTTTTACTCTCCCTAAAGCTGAGCTGGTTCCTCCTGAAGTGGTCGAGGATAGGCTGAGGCAGAAGATTAAAGCTGAGTTGGAGCTGACTTTGGAGGAAGAGATCGCCAAGAGAAGACAAGTGCTGCAGAAACAGTGAGTTAAGAAATATATTGTTAAACTAATATAATCTTCTCAACATAAGTGCTGTGGTAAAAGTGCATATTGTTAATGTTTTGCCGTATTCTTAAAGGTTGGAGGAGCTGAGAGCGATCGCCATAGCTGAAGCAGAGGCAGCTGCTCAGGCCCAGGTGGAGCAGCAGGTGAAGGAGACACTGGAGGCGGAGAAATCAGCATACATGGAGCACCTTACCCAGTCCATCGCCAAGGAGCGCATGAAGACAGAAGATGAGAAACTGATGGTGCAGCTTTATGTGAGTATTCAACCACACAGCTGCATGTATCTGTGCAAGGATCTCTCAGATACATAACAATAGTCTTCCCTCTCTGATCGTCCCTTTTTCTCTCTCTTGCTTGTGTGGCTTCTTTCAGTGGCTGGAACTTAAGGTAAGGCTGGTATTATCATTGCATGGAGTTTCTATCTTCTTTACCTTCTCTCCAACTGCTGCAATGTTGTTGGGTTGAAGTAGATGTTTTTAGGTAATGCTCTTCTGATTTCTGGATCTTTGTGTATTTCTTGAACTCACACAGGCTCATAAACTGGAGATTAGAGAGGAGGAGATGAGAAAACGTGATGCTCTCTACAAGGAACATATAGCGAAATTAGAATCAAAGGTATGCATACATTTGTTATATAGTTATCTATGGATGGATTTGGATTGTTCAATTCAATTATTTATCCTTGGCCCTGGGCAGTACAGCATATAATGTATCTAAGAAATGTTTAATTAAATAGCATTTGCAATACTCACTTCAAGGAGTAATAGACCCAGAGTTTCCAGCCATGATGGGCTTTAATAATTTAAGTCTGTACAATTATTATTATCTTCTATTATCAAATGAAATGTCTATATTAACATGTATTTCTTTTAGTGTGCTCAATTTTACAAAGTGACAGGTGACAGTTTCCAGAAAAGCAAAGAAGAGACCCTCAATCGGTTTGCGTAAGTTATACAATAGCACTGATCAAATGGAACAAGATTCTTGCATACTGTAGTTTTTGAAGCTATGTCTTTTTTCAGTCGTTTTAATATCCAGCCCGTGTGTGGAGATCTACAGAGTCAGATCCTGAAGTGTTATCAAGAAAACCCAGGGAAGACACTGTCCTGCTCTGGTATTGCCTCTGCTTACATGCAGTGTGTGAACAAAGCCAAGATGGTGAGTTACTTTTGCAGTTATCTATTCACAATATTCCAGACATTGCCGTGGGCGCCGCAATCGTCATTTGGGTTGTATTAATTTGCATGAGGTTGCTGATCTTGACAACAAATAAGTTCTATACAGACTACAAACCTTTGAATGCCTCCCAGAGAATCGGTGCAGTCGTGACTTGAACTTTTATTAAACTCTCAATTTAAACAAATGGGATCCCCACTTAACTGGAACTGCTACCACATAGAAAGTGCTGCTTAGGAGCATTTAGAGGCAAGTGGATGTGGCAAAATAAGCTCAGTATATTTACTAATACAGTGTAGTACCAGAAAGTTGGAAATATAATTCAATAATAAAAGTACTATATTTTTTACTGCCAATAAAAGTTGTCATTTATAGAAGTGCTTATCTTAGCTACATTGGATATTTCTAATGTCACCTTCCTCAATAGTCACGTTCTGCAACAAATGTGGGATCCAAAGCACTGGATGAAAGATACAATAGTGAATACAACAATAAGACTTTAAAATGAATTAGAATAACTATTTTTTGTGTTTACTGTAATAATTATTACGGCTTCTATCTTGGCAGGATAACATGAGCACCAGAGGTTGAGATGACAAGATGAAGATTGTACAAGTACTGCTGTTTTTCTATGAAGTTGGACATTACACAAATCGGGTATAACCAGTGTCAGGTTAACGAAAGACAGATCACAATGGAACTTGCAAATGGGGACAACAACCAGTTACCATTTTGTTTTGGAGGCTGGAAAATTTGCATAAGCTTTTCGCTATATGAGGTACAGTATAGGGCATAATGTGATCGCAGATAACTGAATCTGAGAATCTCTGTGCTGTGACCAATAATAGGAAAGTGGTCATTATTATTCCTGGTTGCATATATTCAGTACAGCTGAAATAGTGGACGCTGCTTTAAGACACACTTACTGTGAAAATCCCTTGGTTTACCTACACTAACACTTTCCACAACCAACTGTGCCAAAACCAAATAAAATGACAACAATTCAACAGTGCAGTATCTTTTCCTAACTGGAAATGTAGGAGTTTTATTTAGTTAGAACGCACTTATTATTTGTGATGGATTGTTTTAATGTGTGCCTTAGTGTCACTATTATTGTACATGTATCAGGTGTTAATGGACACACAGGAATAAGGCAACACTTTTTTGGGTTTCATTTAAATTATTGTGTGAAGATGAATTATCTTTTTAAAGAGAATGGTGCATGGATAAATTACCTCAATAAATGTTTTATTTGACCACATCATTCTTATGGTATTTTCTTTTGAATTTTACAAACTTATAAGTTAAGACATGAAACGGCGAAACCGATTGAAAACTTGAAAACTGTATCTTACAAAACTATTCAGTTGAATTGCTGCCCTCTGGTGGGGATAAAGAGTGTCTGCAGATTCCTCAGCAATTTGCAATACAATACAACACGAATATAGCACCCAATATCTCATAAACATAAAAGAGAAAATGCTTAATAGTTGTGATGCTGTAGAAAGAAACATTGCCCAAATAGACTTAACTGGCCAAACTGAATAGACAATTTGCCTTATTGGAAGCGTATTGGAAGTGTACAAACAAAATATATGTATGTAGCCTGTGTTTTTTTTCTTTCATACAAAGTTTAAATGCTGAAAAATGTCATTATGTTATGGGTTTCCAGAATACCAAATATCTATGTACTATGTAAAATATGTAAGGTAAGGTATGAATCTACAAGATCTCAAATGTGTAGTAACATAAACCAGGCTGTTGAGTGAGAGATCAAATATCAAAGACTGAAACACAACTGACTCATTCTGTATTTTTTCTCTGTTCCTCTGTGTCATCTGTCACTGATCGACCAACAGCTTCACTGTGACTTTCTGTTCAAAGAGAGTATTGATGACAAACTCTAAAGGAATGAACAGCGCGGCGCCCTACCACAATATAGACTACAGTGTGAACTCAACTACTGCAGAATAGGGCTTTGAGTTTCATGATTGCTAGGTAAGGCACTGCTCATTCCAATAGTGGAAGTTCAGTTTTAGTAGTAGATATACAATTCACACTTCCTCTTGAATTAAATTTTAAGTATTTAGAATCTTATCTTCAGTATATGTATGGTAGTCCTGTAAGTAAATTAGTAGCAATTTCTGTTATTTGTGTTTAATTATTTAAAAATAGAAGTGAGTTGTATGTTATGTAACCTCATTAAAGTGCAGGCAACTGAGAACACCACAGTCGCTGGACACTGCTGTAGGTGTCCTTCAGTCTGTCCTCACATCATTATGTCTGTGTATAGGCCTATATGCTTCTTGATAACAGGAAAAGGAAACTTGTGAACTTTAAAAAGAAGTGTACTTGATCTGGTGTAGTTGACAATCATTTTATCGATGATTATATTATAAAACTAGAATTTGTTCAAATATACTAGCAGTACAAGAACAAAATCATCACCTAATAAAATTACTGAGTTTGTAAATAATTAATATACAAATATTTAGATTTTAAACTGTGATCAGCATCTTTATACTGCATTATTTGGGAACCTCTGTCCTTAAAACAAGGTAAACCTTAAAAAAGAAACCACTCATGTGTTATATCAACTATTTAATATTATTTAGTTGTTTCTTGCACTTGCCCCCTTCATATGCAGTGCTATAGTCACTGGATAAACCCATTAATTAACAAGGTTTCTATTCTAATGGGACATCCCATAATGGATGACACACGTCACTATTCAAATCCACTTCATGGTATTTTATTTTAGGCAAACACACTCTCCAACATTTGTTTTGGTAGGTTCATGGTAACTGCTTTTGCATTTTTCCAAAGCTGAGAGGTCATTTACATTGTGCAACTACTTGCGTGTATACAGGAAACATCTGAAAGGCTTGACCTCAAACAGTCACAATTAATCTGATACATTTATTTATTTATTTATACCACATTTTCTAAACACAACATTTGTGTGTTGCACAGGGTATTGTGAAGCAATGTATTTTTCCTCAAGGAGTGACATATCCACAAATTATTACCTTCAAAGTATTTTTTAGTTATTGAGTGCACAATTTTTCATCTGGATTGGTACAGTAATTAATCATGAACACTATTGTAACAAACATCTATAATATGACAGATTGCTATAAAACTATACTTACCTTACCTGCCATTCATGCATCATGATACAGCAGTTACAGAATGTTCAGTCATACAATGCCCCTTTTCATTTTGGCCTCTATCCAGATCTCTTCAACATGTGTACCTGTGCTTGAATATTTCTTCTTAAATGCAGTAAATGTGTGGTTATGTAACTGTGTCTTTTCTTTTGGTGCTGCCGTAGCGATAGTTACCAAGGACGCAGCTCTCAACTCTTCAGTCTGTCATTACATAATATAGATGTTTTTCTGTCGCCTGGTCTGCAGCACCCCCGGGAAACAGTGACAGCTCACAATAACAGTTTCTCTATATAGATCTGTCAGTTCATATTGATAGCAATTGTAGTTTTGCAGTTATAATAAAAATGTATAACAGATTCCAAGAATTAACTATAAATTGGTAGCAGTAACTTTTCAGTTGTGAGGGTTCATCACTAGCAGGGAATAGTTTTTGTTTAACCAAAAATATTCTACAGTAGGGCATTAAACTTATTTGTTTAAGTGCTAAAAATTCTTTGAATTTTTGACATGTGGCATCATTTGCTTGTTTCCAATGCCATACTGTAGAACATACCAGGCAAAGCATCATCCATATAGTATAACTTTAAAGGTGCACTGCGTAACATTTCTAGTGGACGGTCTGCTACCTGCTTGTCTCCATGGAAATGTTATTGCTTTGTCCAGAATGTTATACAGTATAGATTAAACGTATCTATCACAAGGGAGACACTCAGGTTACAGCATATTATATTTCAGATCTGTGCAGAGTCGCACCCATTAGAAAGAATGTAGAAAGAATTATTCTATTTCTGAGCAAAAGAAACACAATTAATAAATATGTTATATATTTCTATATATGTAATAGATATGTTTAATGCCATACCATGGAGCATTCCAGGCAAAGCAATAACATCTCCATGAAGACAAGTAGCAGACCCTCCACCAGAAAAGTTACATAGTGCACCTTTAAATAAGTAAATGGATTTATTCTCTAAACCAAATAAATGCAAATGGGCAACAAAAAAGAAGAAGAGATATAATTGGTCTATAAAGAAAAGCTGCTGCCATCCTGACATCTGTTAAGGATTAGAGAGTGTAATAGGCGGCAATGGTCAGGATGTTGGTCAGTGGGGCTATTTGCTGGAGAGCTCAGATAAATACCATGCAGTACTGTGGCTGAGTCCAGGCAGCAGGCACAATCTCAAACAAGTCAAGTTGCCTTTTGTTTATTGAAGTTTATTGAAACAAAGAAATAGTATCTTTGTATAACTAGCTGGAATTACAAGTCACACATTATAATGCAGAGTTTTTTGTCCAGGGTTGACGTTTTCCTCAGAAATACATGCACATCTATGGTTTATTTTTCCCATAATGTAGGCCTGTTATCCCCAAATGTAGTAGAGAGCCAAAAGAAATAATTTGCAAGCTGTTGGAGATAAGATTCACATTTACTTAAGCATACGCTTAGTCTGACCCATCCCCCAGGACCTGTTTGCTGTGGGTGAACCGTGGGTTGTTGGAGGTATGAAGCCCCCAACAATATAGCTCCAGGGATCATTCTGGCACTCAAACCCCTTCACCACATTAAGGTGGCGGCTCAAGGAGGATTATGTTATAATGTTCTTTTCTTATCACAAACATACCAGCAGTTGTGTTTTGTTCTATTCACACATGTTTAACACTCAAATCCTACATATTTAGGTTGGCTGAGTTCTTCTCTTAAACAGAAAACATTCCTGTTCCACCTTGTGATGTCATGTGGTAATACAGGAAGTGCTCCACTGTGTTTTTTAAACTTTATACGCCTTCAAAAGAATCCTTTAAATGATTTCATCCCTGGAATTCTGGAATCCTATAAATCTGGGTATGTTTTTGAGAAGGTAACATTTGAACATGGCTTAAAGCTAAAATTGGGTGTAATATAGGACAATTAAGGTACATGACATTTTGATTAGAAGAGCTTACTGAATTTGTGCACTGAAGTCATCTGCCTTTGTTGTTGTTTATGTAAAAGACAAAGAGGGGCTAATGATCTGGGTGAAAAGTTCCACACACTGCCACTCATGCTTCACTTCCTGACTCATCTAGTGTGGTCAGCTGACTCACCTAACAGCAATGAATTCTGGGAAATCCACACATGCCCAGTCTCTTTCTGCGTTAACTTTTGACACCATCTTGCTGTTTCCAGTCACAGCTGAGGAATGCGTATTCTTCCTTATTTCACCTGCCATCACCACAGAGCTCCTGTTTCAACCTTTTACTCAGAGCACGGGATTTTCCCCATTCGTGTGTTTTAGAGGAAGTGCACATTGCCATATTATTCTGGTAATAACGTGATTTGTACAGAAGGCACTTGAGAGCTTTGGTGAATCATAACCAACTCAAGACAGAGGAAAAACACTACCATCTTTCTTCTGTGTCAAATTACACTTTTTTTCCCTTTCTCTCCTTTCCAGTCTAATGTATGTTATAAAAGCAAAGAAACATTCCTTTTTGTACAGGGTGTTAATAGGCATGGGGATTTTTAGTCTATAATTAGAACTAGTAGGCACAGCTCACATCAACGAACAAAACAAAGTACTTCCATCACTAACTAAGACTGACTAAGCCATATTTCCCTGGTAATACTATGGCGTATTTTATTTTACAAATGAATCACTATTACGATGATGTACCTCTTGGGAGTCATGTATCACTTAAAAATATGTATTTCTCTTTTTTCTTTATCTGGGCTTTGAACTGGCACAAAAAGTACTTCAGCTTCTTGTATGCAAGATTTTAAGGTCTTCCAAAGATGCAATATTTCATTTTGGATTTTAAATGACTATGGCAACTCAACTCAATTTTTTTAAACTAATGGATAGGCTTGTGAGCCATATTGTGTAAAGATCCTATATTACGCAAAACTGCCTCTTGTAACCATGATAAAATGTTGTTAACTCATCAAAAACATACCTGGAGTTCTGTTTGTTCCATTCACAAATGCAGTAAACCTTTATTATTAGTCTGTCTACATCTCCAAAGCTCAAAATGCTCTGTTCCACCTTATGATGTCATGAAGCTGTAGTTTTCAAGTTAACTGCTACCTTTTACCCTTTGTTTAGTAGACTGGAAATTCCAGATCTAAAATTGTCTAAATCATTCTAGTGAAGGTGTAGGGAGTTAAAAACACCAGGACACTTCCTGTATGACCACATGAACTTACAAAGAGGAACAGAGTGTTTTCTATTTGAGAGAAGAACTATGCAGGGTTTGCGCGTTAAACGTGTGAATGAAACAAAACTCCAGGTATGCTTTTATGAGGAAACAACGTTATAACATAGATCAGAAAATAGTGTAATCTGGCCCTCTTAAATACTTTATCCTCCGAGTGCTGAGATAGTGAAAGCAAAATGACTGAGTTTTATTGATGATAAACTGTTCTCACATTTAAAAGGGAAAGTGCAGGTTATTCCACATCACTTCATTGTGGCCATGCTGGTTATGTAAAAACACTGTAGTTGAAAATCATGACCATGTAAAAGATGCTTGGTCATGCTGGGTGTGTTCCTACCTACGTCGCTACAGCCACTACTTTATATATCACCATTCGTATTTGAGCCGCGTCACAACTTACAGGAAAGATCCTTCGCAGACTCCTCTCCTTTCTCCTGTGTGTGAGGGGGCAGCATGTTGAGTCACAGTAATGACTGTGGCACTGAACAGCTCATAGTGACCGCAAAGACTAGAAAGAGAGGGAGAAAGAGAGAAGGAGAGGGAGGGAGGGTGAGAGAGTGGGAGAGGAGGAGAGCGAGAGCAAAGGAGAGGGGAGGGAGGATTAGATAGGGAGAAAGAGACAGAAGGAGAGGTAGAAAGAGAGAGGGAGAGAGAGAGACTCATCAAGAGGAGGAGAGAGGGAAAGACAGGGATAGAGAGAGTGAGAGGGAGGGAGGGAGGGAGAGAGAGAGAAGCTAGAGGCAAAGGGGGCTGTGGCATCTACATCTCATAACTCCTCCAGCTCTCAAACACAAACACATACCAGGGAGACAACCTTGGGAACATCAATACAATGAACTACAGGACACCATTGTACAACACAACAGCGGCGTTCAATCCAACAATCGTGAAATTGTAGGATATTAAATTACATGACGAGGCAAGTGACTATTTGCAACAGGTAAGTTTCTTTGTGTATTCTTTTATACCTGAACACTGTATGTTTATCATTGTGTGCAGCTTGTAGTTCACTCAAATCAGTAGTCTCTTTGTGCCAGCCCCAGTCTTGGATAAATACTAAGACATGCGTTCGAATGAATATCTGAAATAGAACATAGGCCAAATCAATATGTGAAAACAATACACTATAGGATTATGTATCATAGTATTGATGTATGTAACCAGCTATAGTTACATGTCAATGTACTGTCATAGTGCAACTTTGAGCTCAAGATTAGATAAAATGAGGGGATTACCAAGCAGGAAGGTCATTTGGCATATAAATTAAATAGAAGTCACTGCATAAATCACAAAGAAACAGATCATTTGCACTGGCAATCCCAATTGAAAAAATAAAACGTACTGTACATTTCCACTTTCAAATTACTTCCTATGACGCATTTACTGCTAACAAGTTGTGATAAGAGGAAGACATCCAGCAGAGGGGGTCCTTCTCCAAGTTAATACATGATACCGCTACTATGATAAAACACTTTTCTTACTGCAGGTCTTGTCTGTTTGTCCACTCCTTTTCCAAGACATGTAATATCTCTGGGCTGTAATCATTCCCTTCCATGTTGAGTCGTGTTTGCCAGGTGACCACACCTGGATTCTGGCCTACATTGCTACAAGTATAAATATAGCAATGGCCCATGCCGCAAACTTCACTGTGCGATTCATAGGAAGGTGTGTTGGTCTTTCAATATCTATGCATTCACTGACTACTCATAAGGAGCTAAAAGTATGGAGTAATTAGACAAATACATTTGGGAGCACTGCACTGTCTTCACTGTGTCCCATTCATTTCCAGTAGAAATAAATGTGCAACAGTGCAATGTTTAATGACTCATCTGTCACAAGGTTATTTGTAAACACATGACGTACATCCTGTTTTATTTTTACATGGTCAGTCTGTAAACGCATGTTCAAATGTATTTGATTGTTTTATGTGGCTTGGTAGATTCTCTAAAGCCGTTCTTGGTGTGTGGGCCAGATTCCTCCAACACACCTGGTCTCTGACCGCAACAAAACATGACTAAGTGATAAGTGACAATAGATGGAGACTTGCCACAGCACGTCAAGTTAATTTGCAAACAATTGGCTCTATAAATAGAAGTGCGTTATACAATTAAAAGGGGAAAGTATTGTATGACGAACTAATAATGAATTACTTTTGGACACTTTCCACTGCATTTAGTTCAGTATTAATTCAAGTATTAACAACGTAATTATTACTACCTCAATTTATTTCAGTATACATTTTGAAAACATGACATTTGAATAGTTTTAAGAATATAATTTTAAATGTCAGAGAATAGGTCTATGTTTTTTCTTAGTCAAATGGGCACCTAACCCTAAACTTGCCAACGTTTTGTCAACTCATTTCTATTACTACACACATCTAAAACAAGCTTGTTCACTCTTGGACATGCACTATATAAAGATCTGGGACTAAACCTGGACCAGAATAGGATCGTCATGGCATCAAAACTTAGCTAAATCCAGAACCAAACCTCTGAAGGGTCCACATTAGCCTCTGCATCAATATAATGTATGTAAAAAGTCTCTCTCGACCACTTTTAGACACTGTATGTATTCATAACATTATAGCACCATTACAGATAATTGCTCTGCCTTGCCCTATATGTGAACTCACCTATAAGCATGAGTTAAGGAGCAGTTCACGTTCAATATGAAAGCAAATCTATGCCCCCTAGTCTTACATATATCTGAGCCGTCTATAGTATAAAGCTACATTTAATTCTGTTCATTGTATGCCATCTGTACCTCATCACTGGCTCTGCTGGTTTGATGATTAACTGACTCACATAGCTCCATAGACAGACAGTGACTGTGGGAGGAAATATGGCAGCTATAAAGACAAACAGATGACTACAGTGCACTTACAGTAGATGGGTCCCGGGGGTCCACCGTGTCATGGACCAGTCATCAGGCCATTTTCCTGAAACACAAAAGGTGAAGTAGTGATGACTGCTCATTTTTTTAAAGGGCCCATATTACGGCATTTTCTGATCTATGTTATAATATGTTTCCTCATCAAAAACATCCCTGGAGTTGTGTTTTGTGTCATTCACACATGTTTAACACACAAACCATGCATATTTAGGCTGAGTTCTTCCCTCAAAGAGAAAACACTCTATTCCACCTTGTATTGTCATGTGGAAATACAGAATTGTGTATTAAAGCTCCATACATCTTCACTAGAATCATGTGGATCATTTCAGCCCTGGAATTATCAATCTCTACTGAACAAAAGGTATATGGTAGGTGTTAACTTAAAAACTACCACTACATGACATCATAAGGTGGAACAGGGCATTTTGAGCTTTGGAGATATAGACAGACAGAATTACTCAAACATGTGTGAATGAAACAAAACACAACTCCACATATGTTTTTTGAGGAGGTAACAACATTTTAACATGGCTTAAAGATCTATAGAGTCAATTTTATGTAATATAAGACCTTTAAAGTCTTGGTCAAATCCATGAGTGTCCAAATCATTTTTGTTGGTCCCCGGGCATCCTGCTGAATTGGCCCAAAGGATCATTGGCAGTAGATTTGACTTCAAATTCAAGTATCTCTATCACTGCCATCTCAATAGCATCTCATGGCATTGTGATACAGACCTTAAATTTGTGTTCCAAGGCTTTTAAAGGTGTTGTCGTACTGTCAAACCTATGAAAATGCATCTGTCTAAAAATGTCACTGTATTGACCACCTGCCTCCACTACAAATATGTTTCTATGTGCAGCCCTGGAAAAGGTTTGGACACCCCTGGTCTAATCTGTCACCCATATTTATTGAATTCAAGAGCTTGACTATTATTTATTTATTTAAGAAAATTAGTACAATATTTACTTATTTAAAAAGACAAAACTGCAGACATGGCAAGTGATAACATGTATACTGAATTATGTCACATACTTTTCAATTCTACTTGAGAAATGTTATATAGAAGTAACAATACTCTTTTTATTCAATTTGCCTCTCAAAATATTTGACTTGATACCAACTACATCTAATTATTTAGAAATTCAAATTTAGTTACGAAAACCATCCAAGGGTTAAAACTACTACATGAATATAAACTGTATAAAAAGACAAATCTGACAAATCTGAGAAACGTGAGATTCCACCAAGTTCAGTTCAGTGTAATTATATCTAGTGCCAGTTCATGGTCTTGGCAGAATGGACTGACAATTCCCAACTTGCGCAATCACTTGGCAACAGTGGAGATAGAAACTCCCTCCAGTGGAGTCAAAATAATCATTTGGTAAACCACGGTCAAGGAAACAAAGAACATTTTTTTATTAGCCACTTATAAATATTTGAATACAAAAACATGTCCAAGTCTTTGACAAGAAGGTTTGGCCAGGTTGCAATAAGAAATTATATTTTTAGAATAATATATATATGTTTATTATTATTATTTTATTTTTTGTGCGTAAAGGTAAAAACCTTATATGGAAATTTATGGAGAAGAAGTGTTGTGATTATCCATGTGTCATAAACATGTAACACGTAAATTAATCCACATGGGACCAAACATGAGTCAGAGCTGCAGGGGCAGAGGCTTTTTTAGACCACAGGCTGCTGTAAATAGCCTACACTTTCATGTTATATACTTAACACAAAATGTGTGTCCTCATTTATCAATTATATTGTTTTCTATATTATAATTTACTCTTGTCAGTTTTTTTTCCCTACAACTATTAAAACATAATTTAAGTTAAGAGACAAATTCAAGTCTATTATTATTAATTCCAGGTTGGGACAAGTGACTTGGCTGTGGTCTATGATTGCTTCTCAATTTGACTTTCCCGTGCACTAACTCACCTCTCTCTGCCTGATGTACTACAGTAACGATGGAGCTCCACAGCAGAGGGCTGAGGGACAAACTGGAGGTAAGTGGAGCGGCCACACACACAGAGGAGTTTCCTGCAGGTTTCGCTGATGACCCACTTTCCAAAATATCTCCCTGAACTCTGCCTCACTGTAGGATTTCCTCCACCACAGGTTCAGCTCCAGCGGTATAACCACACCCCTCATCTTCAGAATCAATACAAGAAACAGCCCAATTATTGACATCAGCAAATACAGATTAATGTTAAATTAAATGTATAATTATATTATAAATTGAGATTATATTGTTGTGCAGCACTTTGAAAATAAACTTTCAAATTAAAAATATGCTATATACTGTCAGAGTGTAGTAGAGTGTACTATGAGTATAGTAGTTTTAGAATAAGTATTTATTACCAGAGTGACTTGAATAAATAGTACTTCTAAAAGTGCTTAAATACATTACAATAAAATGTATAAAACATTGGGTGATTCAAAAGTTGGAGGAAGAGCACAATTAAAGGTACTTAAACACTGCATAAAATGCAATAGATGAATTAAATTGCTGCCCCCAGAAACTGATTTCTTTTGGTGACATAGATGTTTGAATATGGTCTCTAGCACCATATGAAATCAGTGTTTTGGGAGGTGGACACTCAGCATGCACACAGTACTGTAAATGAATGAAATAATGAACTATGATATGTTGGTGCCATAGGAAAAAAAATCTAGGTCATGTTTGGGTAAACTACTGCCCTCCTCTGTTCGGATCTAAACTGGTCCCAGCTGCTGTCCTGTTTTTCATTTCTCCTCCTTTTATCAACACTGAACAACTGCACTTCCTGTCTTCCAGGTGATGTACTCTAGGACAATGTAAAAACAAACAAAAAATAAAATATGATAATTAAAAAATGTTGGTGTCTTTTGTGATTTGTCTTGTTGTAATTGAAACATTTATTACTTGATGCTTTAGTGATTTTCAGATGCACTCTCTGTGTAGTAATGCTTCAGCTTCAACTAGGAGAGACAACTCTATAATTTAGATAATACAGAATTATCTCCTTACACTGGAAGTAATGTGTGTAACCTGCCAAGGACATAGTATACGTACAGGAGGAAGCATAGGATTGAACCACAAACCATAGTGGTTCATGGACAAGCAGCTTGACAAATTGGAGCAGAAGGTCAACAAGCCTGGAAAAAAGGGAGGAGCATTCATGTCACATGAACAACTACTTGTTCATTAACAACTAAAGCTAAACATTCCCTTTTTTGTTTCATTTCGTTTGGTTAACTGCACAACACCACTGGACAGGAGGCAAGCCACTGCTTACCACTGCTTCTTCATAAAATGTAATGTGATTAAAATGCAGACAAAAAACATGTCTGGCCATCGGATGTGATTACAAATGGCCCCCTCCCACAAGACTTTATTAAGGGAGTGAGCACTGACGTAAAGCCCAGTATTTCATGTGAGTGACAGGCACCGTGATTATACCAGAACAAATAGCCCCATGGTGTATTTAATGTCTCAATCAAGGACAAAGCTCTAAGGGAGTTCATTGTGTCCTCTATATGTGAGTTCTACCTTGAGATCTGATGAAACAAAAAATATATTTAGTCTTAAATACACACAGCAACCCACTACTTGCAAGTATGTAGTATACAATTGGGGATGCCATATTGTAAAAACTAATATCAATGCCTGTCAAACTACCCAACCTAAACTTTATTTCGAAAACACTAATCAGTTAAATCTAACTTTTAATATGGGAAAACCATTAAATACATTTTAAGATGGAAAATAACATGGGCTACAGTTTTACCACATAAAAGGGTCATTCAGCCACGTGCATTTAAAAATGCGTAAACATCTCTATTAAAAGACCTCCTATGATGTATTATAATTCTCTTTAACAAAAAAAAGTGAACAAAACCATGAACTACTCACCGCTGGCACGGTATTCTTTTGAACCATTGATTTGAACACATTCAAGGTCTTTCCCCATTCACTCCATTGAAATCTTTTTGACCCCTCCCACCTCACCGTCTCCTAGCAGCAGAGCCCGCAGGCCGCTCCTGATTGGTCCATTTCCAAGAATCCGCCATATTCAAACTTCCGCCGTGCTGTTCTGTTCTGTTGTCATCGATCTCTTCTCTGTCTTTTGTACCAAACAAGACACTTTTTATTCGTTTAGACTGTCGATCTTTACTCTGTTTTACGCCATTTCACTTCAGCAACCAATATCAAAGCCGAGCCTCCGTGAAAATGGAAGAAAACGAGGATATCTGCGGAACTATGGGCAATAAAAAGAGACTTCGTAGAGTGTCATCGCGGACGTCCACCACTAGTATCATCAGCGCTACCGATCCATCCCCCAAACTGCTCCGGAGAAACAGCTCAAAGAAGTACGTACACGTGTAAATGGGAGCACATAAACACTCAATAACCGATTATCTTACACATTTAAACAGGGGATTTTAAATACATTACTACTTTAATTTTGTTTTGCTAGCTGTGACGCATAGGTAACTGGCTAATGATGATGCATTCGCGGTACACATCGGAAAGCTAGACAACTGAGTTGAATAAACTGTAAATAGTTTTTTAAAGGCATTTTAAGTATATCCGTCTCAAAACAAAAAAAAATCGGTTTCACAATATGCACAAATGTGCTTATGTTTACTTAGGTTCAGCAAGTGTTTATCTTTTCTTATCTGACAATTGTGTGTAGAAGCTCTGCCTTCAAATACACATGTTGACTATTTGAATTCCTCCTTAAGAATCTAGAGACGTCTTTATTTCCACCAAGACCTGTTGCATATTGTTGTGACTTTGATACATTTCTTACTTGTGGAGGAAGGCCAGATGGATGGGATGATGCATATGTAGTTTTTTTTCTTTGAAACTGTAATAAAGTATAATTATTCATTATTCACTACTATGTTTTTGACTGGTAGTGACCTGTGACTATTTTTATTATTTTCATTTATAGGCATGTTCTACAAAGGGGCAGTTCCTTCACATTTCTGACTCCCGGGACACCATGGGAATTTGGTTTAGTAAGTTCTAGTGTTTTCTTAATCTTATCTTTGTAACTAGACTGACTTTATATTATTTTTTGTTTTTTCCCACAGAAGAGAAAACGCAAAGACAAAGATGATGATACAGTCAGTTTGTCAAGTTTTGACTTGAAGGTTAGGTTAAATATCAGTATTAAAGCACATTGCAATGGGAACATATACAGTAATATAATCTTACATTGTATGCGTTGTTCTAAGAAAGAAAAATCATATGTGAATTTGTAGCTTTGTTTTTTATTTTAGGAACCAAACAACAAACGTGTGCGGTCATTAGCCAAAGTTTCATCCCTCGTCAGTTTGATTTCACCTTCAAAAAATGGAGCAGTTCGTCGCTTTGGACAAACAATTCAAGTACATGATAGATATTTTGGATTGTAAAATTTATTTATCTGAAATTTTCAAATCTGACCTTGAACTGTCTGTTGCTTTTTTCCTAGTCCATGTCTTTACGAAGTGACAGCAAGTCTCCAGGGCTGTCGCTCAAAGGGAGTAGCAAAGCAGCAGGTCCCACACCAACCAAACGGCGAAATAGCACGCTATGGTCTGAGATGCTGGATGTACATCAGAAGAGCACATTCTCCACCAAAGAGATCAAACGACAAGAAGTAGGCATTTAAAAACTTGATCTAAAAAAAAAAATCTTAAAATTATTTATACTTTTTATTTAGACATACTTTTATTTTCAGGCAATCTATGAGCTGTACAGGGGAGAACAAGATCTGATTGAAGATCTTCAACTTGCCAGAAAGGTTATTTCAAATTTTAATATTTGGAAAATGCTTATAATTATGATCTATATTTACTTAAGTCTTGGGGCGTTATGTAGGCATACCATGATCCCATGTTGAAGCTCTCCATCATGACTGAAGAGGAATTAACTCACATATTTGGAGACCTTGATGCGTATATCCCATTACATCAGGGTATTTTACGTTTTAAGAGATTTTTTTTGTGTGCCTGGAATAATTATAATGTAATAAGACTATTGATATTGCAGATCTTTTAATGAAACTAACTGAAGGGACAGGTCCTGATGGAACAGTAGCTCAAATTGGACAGATGGTAATAGACTGGGTAAGTGCAATAAATTATTTAATCAACATTTAAATTAATTAAGTATCTCATACAGTAGTGACTTTTTGCTGTTGCCAGTAGAGGGTGATAGACTTCTAATCAAAGAGACTATTGCAATGACAAAAAAGCGCTTGTCAAAGTACATTTTGATATACATATCAGTTGTGTTAAGGTCTAAAAATTAGGTGATTATTATATTTAAATATCTTAGAAGTTCTGGTTAAGTAACCAATACGATACAATAAAATATTTGAAACATCAGTGTGCTGCATTCTGAAAAAGCTGTATGGTGATCATAATAAAACTATAGAAGGTATTGCTTCTATCAATTACGGGATATCTGAAACTAAATTGTTCAAATGTGATCATCTACTCTTAGCTGCCTGGCCTTAATGAATACAAAGGCTACTGCAGTAACCAGCTGGCAGCCAAAGCTCTTTTGGACATGAAGAAGCAGGACAAGCGAGTGCAGGACTTCCTGCAGCGGTGCCTCGAGTCGCCGTTCAGCCGAAAACTTGACCTCTGGAGCTTCCTGGACATCCCACGTTCACGACTGGTCAAATATCCTCTGCTGCTCAGAGAGATACTCAGACACACTCCTCCTGATCACCCAGATGTGCCCAGCCTGGAAAGGGCTGTAAGTTCACAGTTTATTTTATAATTTACATAATGTATTTTTTGTTCTTTTTACATGCATATATCAAGGCTCTGTATTGGATTTAAGTAGTTACTTTTATTTTTACTATGCCTTAAACTGTGTTCTTTTTTCCTTCTCTGGAGATAGCGCACATACTACCCCTTTTATCAATCTAATCTAGGTCAAGTCTAGTGGCTGTCTGTGATACACAATTCTAGACAATAAAGGAATATATGTCTATACACAAGGAACACTAGCAAGGTTCTAAAACCCTTTTGTAATGTTCATTTCAGATAACCATAATCCAGGACATATTATCTGACATAAATGTGAGAAAAGGGGAATCAGAGTGCCAGTATTACAAAGATAAACTTGAATTTTTGGATGAGAAACAGCGGGACCCTGTCATAGATGACTGTAAGACCCTCCTCTGTCATGGTGAGCTGCGCAACAAGAGTGGCTCGGTAAGAAAAGCATTTTATTTGGGATGTTAAAGATCAGGTGTTTGCATTAATTTAACCATTTACATACTGTAGATTTTGTTCATCATTTTATTACCTATATTGCTGATAAAGAGCTGCTTGTACCTGTATAAAAAGATAAAATGCTGATAATAATTATTCTCTTCAGAGGCTGCATGTGTTCCTGTTCTCTGAGTTGTTGATCTTGACCCGTCCCGTAACTCGAAATGAGAGGAGCTGTTTTCAGGTTTATCGTCAGCCCATCCCAGTCCGGGACCTGGCTCTGGAGGACCTGCAGGATGGAGAGATCCGAATGGGTGGTTCCTTCAGAGGGGCCTTTGTGGCCGGCGAAAAAGGTATGCGACATAAAGAAGAATTACAAAACTAGAAACCTGAAGTGCTAAACGATGCAAAACAATTTCAAATCACTGTATCATAGATTTTTTTTTTATTAAAAAGTTATGCTTGCAAAAGGCAACAGCTTTTTGTCCATTAATGCATTCTATAAATTTCAAGATTTCAATGAGTTTTATTTTTACATGCTGTTGTGGCACTAGCTGTCAGAATACTGCTGCTAGGTCTTATTTATGATTCCTTTTTCTTCTTTAAGCTAAAAATGTCTTTCGTGTGAGCTCCATGGATCCAGCTCACAGCCAGTCACACACGCTGCATGTCAATGACGTCTACCACAAGCAGCAATGGCTAAATTGCCTGCGCACTGCCATAACCCAACATCAGAGGGCTCCACCTAAAGCTCAGGATGAGGTCATTGCCCCTAAACGAAGCTCTTCTACTTCCTCATTCACTATTAAAGATGGTTTAGAAGAAATGGATGAAAACTGCCCTCCTCCCACCTCTGGCCCAAAGTTAAGACCCCAGACTGTCTCTAAAACCAGAGTGGATCAAAGCTCACAAGTCACTGTAAAGAGAAAGGAAACAGGAGTCTAGACTTAAGTTTAAGAATGAGTCCTTTCAAAGTTCACCTTATATGAGTCTAGTGTGATTTTTGAAGCACTGCTGGTTTTATTTTGTTGCTTCTAGCTGCACTGACAACAGCTTCTGCAAAGGTTTCCGTCCAAGTCTTAAATTTCATGCAAACAGTGTATTTAGTTTACAAATGTGCTTTTGTGATGTCTGCGTATGTTTACACGTGTGTCAGTTAGCGATTTATATGTTTGCTTGTTTTGCAACATGTTACTGCCTCCATTCAAACTTTTTAAATAGTCAAATGGCAGTGCTATTTCAACTGTGTGCTGTATTCAGTTGTCTTTGGGATCAATAATGGAAGAAAAGAAAAATGCTCTGATTAAGAAATTGTAAATTGAAAAATAGCCAACACAAATGTGAACAGAAAAATAAAATCATTAGTTTGTACATGTTAAGTTGTCAAGAGTATGATTTAACTGAATAATTGCAAACTGATGTTTTAAATGTTCTGTGACCTGTTACTTCCTTTTTCTGTCAGTAACTTAGTATGATGCAATGTTTGTCCAGGAAACCGCTTGCTCGTAAGCGTCTTGCACAAGCAAACAACATAAAAACACACTGAAGGTCCAAGCAAGTATGACATAATTTTAATGACACATAATAAGTTACTTTTTATAGAAAATGGGCATAGTGACAAATTTAAATTTAAGAGTAAAATATTTCTACCATTCAATTACTGGAATAAAAAAATACTAAAACAACCAATCAATGCTTAAACTTAAGTAGCTTAAGTATCATCATTCATGTGTAGCTCTATCACAACAATGCATCCAAACCAATATTTAAAGTGCTAAAGTTCAAAAACTGGAGGCGGTGCATAACAAAGAAAATTAATGATTCGACTGGGCAACCCCAGCTTTGATACAATGTCATGTGCCTTTGATCCAAGTGCTCTGCGTAGAGTGACCCTAGAGAGCTGCTGCAGAGTCAGTGGTGTGTCTAAGATAAGAAATAACATAATCAGCCTTTATAATCATACTGTGAGTGCACATTTGTAAACTTACTCTCATAAAACTCAAGGCAGCAATAGGAAGTAGAGCCAAGACTTGTGTAGTCTATGGGTTTTTTGTTCATGTTGTCTCTGGCATAAACATTTCCTCCAAACTCCACGAGTAGCTCTATTAAACTGGTGTTTTTTACTTTGGCTGCGTGGTGAAGGGCAGTCTCATGGAGTTTAGCTGCATTCACATTTGCACCTGAAGAATAAAAAAGAAAAAAAAAATCTACATCTAACTGATTTTGGTTAATTATACTTCATGCATAATTTTTTGGTTTTCTTCTTATTCTATTTGACTATCTTAAGCACAGTAGTTCTAATATTTTCATATTATATGTGAACTATTTCTTAACAAGGTTTACTTCATATTTATGTTTACATTTTAACCAAGTCCAGAAAAAAATTAAATACTATTAAATGCACAAATAAGTATCGCATACCTCCACAGGTCCATCAGTGTCCAAAGAAGACCACTCACCTGCATTAAGAAGGACTTTAACACAGTCGTAATGCTGCCTGGCACAAGCCACGTGAAGAGGTGTGCCATAGTGACAGTCATGTGCCTCCATCAAAGCTCCCTGATCAATCATAATCTGAACACAATCTGAGTTACCTAAAAAAAACAGAAGTCACTGAGCAAGTCTTATAAACAATAAGAAAGCCCTCCAAACACACAGTTTTGACTCATTTGATTATAAAACTTTTTTTTGAGTCAGAAACTATAGCTTGAAGTCATGTGTCTTAATTTGATAATTTACTTTTACATTTTAGGTTTGATTTACAGTATGCTCTTATTCAGTTGATAGAAAATGTTGAGTTAAATTATGTTTATCCATAGGTTTGAAGTTAAGTGACCTGAACAAAAACAGGTCAAAAACAGAACATTCCTGGTAAAGTCACATGTGACAGGACACACCTCCCATGCATGCCTCGTGAAGTGGTGAGAAGGTAAACAGTGGAGGGTTGACTGTTGCCCCATACTCTAACAGTAGTTTGACACACTCCAGGCTCCCAGCAGCACAAGCGTCACACAGCGGGGTACTTCCATCAATGTTACGGGCATCCACCTAACGAAAGGCATCAGTTTAACCACATTTCACCATCAGTGTTTAAAAGGCCTATATTGCGCTATTTTCTGATCTATGTTATTATGTTTCCTCATCAAAAACATACCTGGAGTTTTGTTTTGTTTCATTCACCCATGTTAAACACACAAACTGTGAATATTTACTTGATGTGACGTCATGTGATAATACAGGAAGTGCTCTACTGTCCTTTTAAGCTCCTTCACTAGAATCATTTGACTAATTTCAGCCAATCTCTACCTAAGGTAAGGTAAAAGGTGGCCTGTTACTTTGAAAGCTTCCAATTCATGACATCACAAGGTGGAGCAGAGCGTTCGGAGCTTTGTAGATGTGGACAAACTAATAATAAAGGGTTAATTAAACATGTGTGAATGAAACAAAACACAATTCCAGGTAAGTTTTTGATGAGGTCACAGCATTGTAATATGGCTTACCGCTCACAAGAGTCATTGTTTTGAGTCAGTTTTGAGTTATATAGGATGTAAAACTAATTGAATTACAAACTGATCATACTTGTGCCCCAGCGGCCAGCAGCAGTTTGACACACTGGGCCTGTCCTTGTATGCATGCTTCATGTAAAGGGGTGATGGAGTCCACAGACACAGTGTTGACCACTGCCCCGTCCTTGATCAGCTGCTGCAGCTGGACAACTCTACCCTGGGCTGCAGCCTCATGTACAGTTGACCGGTCTGTCCAGAATCCAAGTCCATGGGCTGCAAATATTTGAAAGCAAACAGTAATCCAGTGAGCTATCATTTTATTTGTGACTATGACTTTCTCAGTTGACTTGCTTTTCATCCATGTGTGCCTCAGTTCGAAAATGGGAGCAATGATGGTCCTTGAAGTAATGTGTAACCAAACCATAGCCTATTACAACATTGTAATTAAATTAACTAAACCTACATGGAAGGTCCTCCACAGCCTCTGTGTGTGCAGAAGGATGTCCAGCAATCACCATGCGTTTAAACAGGACAATTATTATTCATTTTAACTTAAAAATGACAATTGTGTGGCAGTTCATCCATACAGTACAGTGCATACAGTACATATAGTAGCTGGTTTGGATTGAAAACTGTCTTACTGACCACTTGAGACAGCACGTTAGCAACAATAAAAACTATACCCGCGATCCTCGTCTGTTTTGAGACCATACAAGCTTTGGCACTGTGCTATGCTAAGCTCCTTACCGATGTCGCCATACAAGGACGGTCTGGTCCGTGTCAAGTCCATTTCATGCTACCTTCTTCTGAACCACTACGAGGACTGAGCTAGCAGTAATATATATTTTGTAAACACGTGTCTTTGGATAAAGATGCATTTTCAGCGAACCTCCTTGAATGCTTGTTGCAAATCGTTCCAGGTTCAGCTGTTCGCAAGGAATGCTGGGAGTTGTAGTAGGATACTTCTAGTTTCGCGAATTTACCCAGCAAGTTTCTGCCACGGTTTTGTATGGATAACTTTATTTTTCTACGCATGTAACCTTTATACGAGTGTCATTTATTAATACGTTTTTAAAGATTAACAATCATTTATTTTGTTTGAATGTAAGAAGAGGAGTTTGTTGTGTGTGCTTATCAGTGACTAGAGTTAGCACATTAACGCATTTACAACAAATAACGTTAATAGAAATAAAACAATATTGAACTTAATGTGAGTCTGTCACACATTCATAAAAAAAAAAAAGTTAAATCGTGGGGCATCCCAATGCTCCACATTTGTGTTATTTTTGAAAATATATTTTTTTTATATTTGAATATCAAGTATTGATATTTTTCAGTGGTCAGCCTCTGTGGTGCCCTTTAATTCACATTCTTGAGTAATCCTTTATTATTATTATGTTATTATTGTTAATGGCAGCGCGTGTAGACGTAGCGGGCAATCGCTTTCCAGATAGTGCGGTGTTTTGTTTGTTAGAAATGTGTTTGGATGTTTTTCTCGTCAGTCTATGCTAGAATATAAATACAGTCGACAGGCACTGTTAGAGATTCGGAAAAGGAAAAAAATCTGCGATGTTTTGCACATTTAAACAGAAACACTGGAACAGCTTGGATTTCTTCATCTGCTGCTTCTACCTCTATTGCACCAGACTCACCTGCCACCCCTCCCCCAGGAAGGAGGCATCGGACACGAGGACATGGAAGAGAGGCAAGCATGGAGCATAGAACTATAACAAAATGATATGCTCTTATTATACATCCATGGCGTGGCGGTATCGAGGCTAGGTTATTGTATGGTGACCAGATTTTCAAGATCAAAAACAGGGCCACCCCCGTTTGGGGTGGTTGGTAATAAAATTGTGAAACAAGTGCGTAATTAAGGAAAATTGTTCTGCATTCGGCCCATTTATGACTAACATGTGAGTCAGTATAGTCACATTTTCTTTGTGTTTTGGGCATTTTAAGCAGCTTTCCTGTATTTTACCTAAACAAATTACAATTTATGCCTGTCTTTACTGTTGGCAGCAGAGGTTGCATTAGACTTTATCATTGTCCGTCAATGACAGGTTGTAAAAATTCCATAATCAACTATTGTTATAAAATGTTAATGATGATATAGGATAATAACTTGTTTTCATTGATTCATTGTAATTTTAATAATTAATTCACACGCCGCTCTCACTGAACATGTTACTCCTGCTTAACCTCCTTGCTGCCACTTGCATGCCCCGTAACATTAGCTCCCCCTGGCTGATCAACATTATCAGTTGTTGTTGCTTCACCTCTTTTTACCAACGCTATCACAGTTGTTGGGCTTTTTAAAGAAACTTCGGACACAGCTGCTGTAACATCTTGCTATCTCATATGTAGGGATGGCTAAAGCCAAGTACACCCACGTCTTGGCTCTGGCTCCTTGGAGATCACTATATCCCTCAATGAGTGCGTTTACATGCACATCAGGTATTCCGGTTATGATCGGGTTTTTTGAGTATTCCAGTTTCGTCATAGTGCATGTATACGCAGTATCTCCAAAGTGACATATGCACAGAACAGACTCACCACCAGCAGGACATCCCTCTGTCACAGAAAGAACACTCATATTCTCATATGAGTCATGTCCTTTAGTCCAACAGAAGCTGATGGCATCAGCACAAGGAAAGTGCTGGGTTTTTTCACTGCTTACAGTTTATGCAAATTAGCCACGCGGTTTTAAGTTTCATTTCTGTAAGATGAAGAAGACAAATGTGCGCAAAGCTGCATTAAACACATTGTAATCTCAAACGGGCTGATGTGGCTCTATAGTGGTTATGGTTTATATGTTGTAAAATTGAGTTTATTTATGCAGATTAGTCCATCCATCGATTTTCTTCTGCTTATCCGAGGCCGGGTCGCAGGGGCAGCAGTGTAAGCAGGGACTCCTGGACTTCCTTCACCCCAGGCACTTCCTCCAACTCCTCCGAAGGGACCCAGAGGTGTTCTCCAGCCAGCCAAGAAACAGTCCCTCCCGCATGTCCTGGGTCTTCCCCAGGGTCTCCTTCCGGTGAAACATGCCCGGAACACCTCCCGAGGGAAGCGTCCAGGAGGCATCCGGAACAGATGCCCAAGCCACCTCAGCTGGTGCCTCTCAACGTGGAGGAGCAGTCACTCTACTCCAAGCTCCTCCCATGTGACCAAGGTCCTCACCCTATCTCTAACGGAGCACCCAGCCACTCTGCAGAGGAAACTCATTTCAGCTACTTGTAGCTACTTGTATTCGCGATCTTATCCTTTCGGTCATTATCCAGAGCTCATGACCATAGGTGACGGTAGGAACGTAGATTGAGGTAAAGAAGGAGCTGAGCTGAAAGGCGAAGCTCTCGATTTCACAACAGTCCAATACAGCAACCGCATCACTGCCGACGCTGCACCAATCCGCCTGTCAATCTCTTGCTCCATCCTCCCCACATTTGTGAACAAGACCCCGAGATACTTTAATTCCTCCACTTGAGGCAGGGGCTCCCCACCCACCCGAAGAGGGTAATCCACCTTTTTCCAGTGAAGAACCATGGCCTTGGATTTGGAACAGCTGATTCTCATCCCAGCCGCTTCACACCGCTGCAAACTGCCCCAGTGCATGCTACATAAGATAAGATAAGATATCCTTTATTTGTCCCACAATGGGGAAATTTCAGTGTTGCAACGCACAGTAAAGAGAACAGCAAGAAACAGTAGCAGCAATAGAGTACAGTTAAGTTAAAAATAGACAAACACTATAAGAATCTAAAAAGATAAGGATTATAAAACTATGTATCATATAAATTGGTATCTAAAAACTATATATACAATAAATTACTATCTTACATTATTGCACAGGGTCCCAGTATTGCACAGGCAGCAGAGTTAGCAGTGTTCATTGTAAAGTCTGACAGCAGCAGGAAGGAAAGACCTGCGGAACCTCTCCTTCACACAGCGAGGGTGGATCAGTCTGTCACTGAAGCTGCTCTCCAGAGCAGACAGGGCGCCCTGAAGAGGGTGAGACTCCAGGTCCAGCATAGAAGTGAATCTGGCCAGGACCCTTCTGTCCCCCACCTCCTGCACCGAATCCAAGGCACAGCCCAGGACAGAGCTGGACTTCCTGATGACTTTGTCCAGTCTCCTCTTGTCCCTCTCTGTGATGCTGCTGCTCCAGCAGACCACACCGTACAGGATGGCTGATGCCACCACAGAGTCGTAGAAGGTCCTCAGGAGGGGCCCCTTCACTCCAAAGGACCTGAGTCTCCTCAGGAGGTAGAGCCTGCTCTGGCCCTTCCTGTACAGTGCATCTGTGTGGTGAGTCCAGTCCAGTTTGTTGTTCAGATGAACACCCAGGTACTTGTATGAGTCCACTCTCTCAATGTCCCTTCCCTGGATGTTCACTGGTGGGGGGGCAGTGGAACGGCGTCTGCGGAAGTCCACCACCATCTCCTTGGTCTTCCCGGCGTTGATGAGAAGGTGGTTCCGCTGACACCAGTCCACAAAGTCCTCTGTACTCTGCGTCATCGTCGTCCGTGATGAGTCCGATAATGGCAGAGTCGTCAGAGAACTTCTGCAGGACGCAGCTGTCCGTGTTGTGCCTGAAATCTGCAGTGTAGAGGGTGAAGAGGAAGGGCGCCAGGACAGTGCCCTGGGGCGCCCCTACACTGCAGGTCCGAACATCAGACACACAGTCCCGGGTCCTCACAAACTGGGGCCGGTTTGTGAGGTAGTCCAGGATCCAGTCTGCCAGGTCGCAGTCCACCCCGGCTGCCTCCAGCTTGTCCCCCAGAAGCAGCGGCTGGATGGTGTTGAAAGCACTGGAGAAGTCAAAGAACAGAATCCTCACAGTGCTGCCGGGCTTCTCCAAGTGAGAGAGGGAGCGGTGTAACAGGAAGATGACGGCGTCCTCCACTCCGATGCCAGGCCGGTATGCAAACTGCAGCGGGTCCATTGCTGAGCTCACGGTGGAGCGGAGGTGGCCCAGGACCAGTCTCTCCAGTGTCTTCATCAGATGTGATGTGAGAGCCACCGGCCTGAAGCTGCTGAGGTCCTTGGCGTGCGGTGTCTTTGGCACCGGTACCACACAGGAGGTCTTCCACAGCTGTGGTACCGTCCTCAGCCTTAGGCTCATGTTAAAGACATGCCCCATGACTCCACACAGCTCATCTGCGCAGGATCTCAGGAGCCTGGAGCTAATGTTGTCTGGTCCCGCTGCCTTCCTCGCCTTGATCTTCTTCAGCTCTCCCCTCACCTGGGCTGTAGTGAAGGACAGAGCTGGGCAGGGGGGTGATGTGCTGGGGGGAGGGGTGCATCCCTCTGCAGTAGTGGAGAGTCTCAGAGCTGGAGCAGAGGTGTGAAGAGGTGCAGAGGTGTGAACAGTAGCAGCTGTCTGTCCATTCATGGAGGTGGTGGTGTGCAACTGTGTGGGGGGAGGGGTGGGTGCTTGATCAAACCTCAGAAAGTGTTGGTTCAAATCAATAGCCCATTGCAGGTCACCCTCCGCCTGGACAGGGGGCGTTTTGAAGCCTGAGATGGTTTTCAGGCTTCTCCACACCCCCTGGATGTTCTGATTCTGGAGTTGCAGCTCCATCTTCCTCCGATACTGGGCCTTGGCTTTCCTGATCTTCCTCCTCAGCCTCTTCTGTGCAGACCTCAGCTCCACTTTGTTCCCTGACCTAAAAGCCCTCTTCTTGTCCTTTAGCAGGGCTTTTATGTCAGTGTTAATCCACGGCTTGTTGTTAGGAAAACACCGCACCGTGCGAGATGGTACAGTGTTCTCGTAGCAGAAGTTGATGTAGTCCGTGATGCACTCTGTCATCGCATTAATGTCCTCCCCATGCGGGTCACAGAGCTCTGCCCACACAGTGGTGTCAAAGCAGTCTCTCAGAGCCTCCTCGCTCTCAGGAGTCCACCTTTTCACCACACGTGGCACAACAGGCTGCCTGTGTACAATAGGAACGTACACAGGTCGCAGATGGACAATGTTGTGGTCCGCTCTTCCCAGGGGGGGCAGTGCAGATGCAGAGTAAGCCTCCTTGGCATTTGCAAAAAACAGGTCCAGAGTTTTATTGTCCCTTGTGTGGCATTTAATGTACTGGGTGAACGTGGGCAGAACCGTCTTGGGGGAGCTGTGGTTGAAGTCTCCTGACACTAGGAAGAGAGCCTGGGGATGCTGGGTCTGTAGTCGACTGGTGCAGGAGAGCAGCGCTTCACAAGCATTATCAGCGTTAGCAGAGGGGGGCACATACACAGCTATCACAATAACATGTGAAAACTCCCTCGGCAGGTAGTAGGGCCTCATGCTAACCGCCAGCAGTTCAATGTCCTTGTTACACATCTGCTCCTTCACTGTACAGTGTCCAGGTTTGCACCACGCTCCATTCACAAACACAGCCAGGCCCCTTCCTCTCCTCTTACCACACTCAGCCGTCCGATCCGCGCGGATCAGGTGAAAGTTCTCCATAGCGATGGCTGAGTCAGTAATGTTCGGGATTAGCCATGTCTCCGTGAACAGCATGATGCAGCTGTCCCTGTACTCCCGCTGGAACCGCGTGAGCGCGGTCAATTCATCCGCCTTGTTCTGAATTGACCGCACGTTCCCCGTGATGACAGAGGGGAGGACGGGCCGGGCGCGTCGCTTCTTTTCCCGGTGTTTTCGTCCCGCGCGGCATCCTCGGCGAGTCTTCCTGAGAATCTCCGCAGGGATCTCGTGTCGGTCTCTGGGGAGAACCGCCGCGCTCCGGAGGGCAATCAGCTGATCCTTAGTGTAGACAATGGGCGCTCTCGGACCCACGCACATTGTCGCAAAAATGTCCCGTAAAGTCCACAAAGGTGTCCAATTAAAGTGCAAACTGCTGCGTTCGTGCGCCCTATTTTTTGCACACCTATATTTACAAAAGTATTCACAAAACTAGCAGTATAGACAGCAAAAAGTAAAGAAAAGTACGAAAAGAGTGGAGCGTTGCAAACCAGCTGCTGACTCGCGCCTGCGCCGGAAGTAGACATGTCCTGGTTCGATGAAGCCACAGGACAACATCATCCGCAAAAAGCAGAGACGAGATCCTGTGGTCTCCAAACCGGACCCCTCTGCCCCCTGGCTGCGCTAATTCTGTCCATAAATACAATGAACAGAACCGGTGACAAAGGGCAGCCCTGGCAGAGGCCAACATGCACCGGGAACAGGTCTGACTTACTGCCGACAATACGAACACAGCGCCTGCTCCACCATTGTTCCTGTCCCCAAGAAGCCAAGGATCACTGGACTCAATGACTACAAACCTGTGGCTCTGACATCTGTGGTCATGAAGTCATTGGAGCACCTGGTTCTGCCCCACCTCAAGACTCTTACGGCCCCCCTCCTAGACCACCCTGCAGTTTGCCTACAGAGCAAACAGGTCTGTAGACGATGCCATTAACATGGCTCTACACTGCCTGATCCTCTCTGCAGGTGGATCACTGACAGGCTGGGGAAGAATGTCTGGGACTCCTGGACCATCAGCACGGCGCTCCCCAAGGCTGTGTTCTTTCTCCTCTGCTCTTCTCCCTGTACACTAACTGCTGCACCTCCTACAACCAGTCTGCCAAGCTAATCAAGTCTGCAGATGACACCACATTTATCGGACTCATCTCAGACGGGGATGTGTCTGCCTACAAAACAGAGGTTGATCGTCTGGTGTCCTGGTGCAGCCAGAACAACCTGGTGCCCAGAAGACAGTGGAGATGATTGTGGACTTTAGGTAGCACACAGCCCACTCCCCTCCATCATCCTGACCGACACCCCCATCACCACTGTGGACTCATTCCGCTTTCTGGGGACCACCATCACCCAGGACCTCAAATGGGAGCCCACCATCACCTCTGTCAAAAAGAAGGCCCAGCAGAGGATGTACTTCCTGAGGCAGCTGAAGAGATTCAACCTGCCAGCACGGACAATGGTGCAGTTCTACACTGCCATCATCGAGTCCATCCTCACCTCCTCCATCACCGTGTGGTCTGCTGGAGCCACCACCAGGGACAGAGACTGCAGCGTGTTGTGCGCTCTGCTGAGAATGTGACTGGCTGTAGCCTCCCATCTCTACAGGACCTGTACACCTCCAGGACACGGACACGGGTCAGATCGCATCTGATCCATCTGACCCTTCTCTGGTTATGGACTTTTTGACCTGCTTCCCTCAGGCAGGAGGCTACGATCCATTCGGACCAGAACCACTCACCATAAAAACTGCTTCTTCCCCTGTTGTTGGACTCATGAACAAAAACACTCAGACTGTTTCCACCCCCCGCTCTGTTTCAGTCACATGACTGTTTTGCACTGATCATTACCTGCACTGTTATATTCCCTTTTGTGTTATATTAAAGTTTTTTTTTTTTTTTACTTTATTTTATTCTATTTTATTTGTTGCATGTTTAGAGTTTGTCTACATTCCACTCCAAGTACCACAGCAATTTCCTAATGTTGTGAACCTGTTCACTCATATGGCAATAAAACCTTTCTGATTCTGATTCTGATAAATGGAGGAAAGACTCATGTCGGTGGGGTCTGTGTTTACATCCATGATGCTGGTGCCGGGATGCTGTGATGGTATGTAAGCACTGTTCACCACTGGAGGAGTTTATAATCATAAAGGGCCATTTTTTTCTACCTGTTGAGGAAGTTTACTGCAATTTTTCTAGTCACACACCCAGATGGCTTCACCATTCTCACCAGAGATTTTAACCATGCTGCTCTCAAGACTGTCCCACCTACATTTCACCAGCATGTGCACTTTCCAACAAGGGGACACAACATCCTAGACTTGGTTTACACTTCTCACTTCTTCTTTAATAAGTAATAAGTAGTATAAGCAAGCTGCCATCTACAACAACCTTATAGACACTGAGGAATACACAAACACTGTGACCTCTTACAACACCAAATGCACCGATGATGTGATCCACACAAAATGCATCATCACTTGGGCTAACTGAAAGCCATGGTTGACAGGGGCCGTTTACAAGCTGCTAAGGGCCAGAGACAACGCCTTCAGAGCTGGGAATGAAGCTGACCTGAAAACAGCAAGAGCCAATTTATCCCAGGACAACAGGGAAGCAAAAAAGGAGTACAAAACAAGATAACTTCACCTTCAAAGACAGCAGAGATGCACAGAGCTTATGGCAGGACATCGAGGCCATCATGGACTACAAGCCTGTGCCATAGACCCGCGAGAGCAACACCTCTCTGCTCAATGACCTGAACAGCTTCTTTGCACGTTTTGAAGTACAAAACACCCACCCACAGAAAATCACACCCTCGCTACACAACCAGACTCTATGCCTGTTTGCCACCAGCGTGAAGAAGACACTCACCACCATCAATCCAGGCAAAGCAGCAGGTGCAGGTCGTGTACTGAAGGATTGTACAGAGTAGTGCTGCCACTAACGACTAATTTTCTAACGATTAATCTCTCGACTAATTTTTCGATTAGTCGACTAATCTAAACGACTAATTAAAAAAAAAAAACACACACACAAGTGTGTGTGTTAGATTTTCCCAGGAGGTTACCTTGTGTGTGCTGTGCGTGCGAGTTGCAAAGGTTATTGCTGTTATGTCTGTTGTGTGTGCTCATTCGACAATGTTGAACAACGATATGCACACACAATTTAACGAATATGCACGAGCAGCATATTGCAACGGTATTCTCAATACCTCATGCATCGTGGTCGTGCTCCCGTGATAAGCCAAAGAAGTCTTACAGAGTGTACAAACCACTCTATCACCATCTGTCCGAAAGTATTCCCAGACTTTCGAGGCTTTAGGTCTTGGTCTAGAAGAAGTCGCCACTGTTCTTGGATCCGACTCTGACCCACCGGCCGCTGCCATTTTCATACCGCTCTCAAATGGTCAAATCGGGGGAAGGGGGAAGAGAGAAAGAGAGAGACCAGCCAGCAGAGTGCGCACGGCAAATACTTCCTCAAGTTTGTTTTCTTTGGCGGTGCCATTATTTACCACTGCTGTTAGCCTTTGGTGAAGCCGAGGTTAGCCACCTCGGCGTCAACCCCGGATGTAGGCGCTGTCAGCAGCACCGGTGTCTGCCTGGGGCGCAGCCGCTGCCCGCCGCACCGGTGTCCGCCTCGAGTGCAGCCGCTGTTAGCCACACCGGTGTCCGCCTAGGGTGTAGCCGCTGTTAGCCGCGCCGGTGTCCGCCTCGGGCGCAGCCGCTGCCCGCCGCGCCGGTGTCTGCCTCGGGCGCAGCCGCTGCCCGCGGCACCGGTGTCCGCCTCGGGTGTAGCCGCTATTTGCCGCGCCGGTGTCCGCCTCGGGCGCAGCCGCAGCCCGCGGCACCGGTGTCCGCCTCAGATGTAGCCGCTGCCTGCCGCACCGGTGTCAGCCTCGGGTGTAGCCGCTGTTAGCCGCACCGGTGTCCACCTCGGATGTAGCCGCTGCCTGCCGCACCGGTGTCCGCCTCGAGTGTAGTACGACTAGTGGTGTGGAGGGGAAACACCTGATCTCAGGCAAGCAAAAGGTCTCTGGACGAGCCGTTTGAGACCAAAAATAAATAAAGGCGAATATTCGACCAAAAAAATTGTATTCGACTCATTTTCACATTCGATTACGTCGACAGCGTCGAATAATCGCGGCAGCACTAGTACAGGGTAGCTAAAGGATATCTTCACAGGCATCTTCAACACCAAGCAATTGTCCCATCTTGCTTCAAAGCCGCCGCCATACCTGTGCCAAAGAATCCATCTCCATCCTGCTTCAACCACTACCTCCCTGCGGCACTGACAGCCATCATCATGAAATGCTTTGAGCGGCTAGTCATGTCTCACATCAAATTGCGTCAAATACCCCTAGTTGGTCGCTTGACTTTTTTGAGCCATTCGCTTCATTTGCACGAACAGGACTAAAAGGGTTAAACCAGAACTAAACCAGGACTAGGATTAAACAAGGATGTGGAGTCCAGAGCTCGTCTACGGACTAAACCAGGACTATGACTGAACCAGGACTAAACGTGGCCGCGGCCCAGAACCGTAGACCTCCGCAGCCTGAAGCACGGCGCTCCATGGCCCAGAGCACAGAACCGCAGAGCTCCGTGGCCCAGAGCATGGAGCCCCGCGGCTGCGTAGTTCGGTTGCGGACCAGACCAGGACTAAACCAGGAAAAGGACTAAACCAGGTCTAAGGCCCTGGCTCCACTGCACACGTATTTCGCCCTACGCAAACGAAAAAAATGCAACTTTTGGACACGTAAGTCTTAGAATGCATTAAAAGTGAGTGAGGGTGGCTCCACTGCACGCGCTAGGCGCATGTATGGAGCAAGTCCTGCGCACGTCCTGCGCACGTAGACGCTCTACGCAAGTGCAGGTGCATATCCCCATCAAAATACACAGAGAGGATGCATCTATTGTTGTATTTGTGCCTTTACCATCAGCACAACGTGCTCCTGTGGAAGTTTGAAATTTACTTTTGAAATCCTCGCGTTTGCCATGGTCAGCCTGTACATACGGTAAATACAAGCCTGTTCAGCTATTGAGTTTCCCTGTAGACTTGATACAAGCGGCTAAACGCGCCCAGTCGAGTTTGATCATCTTTCCCATTGAGAAACACAGAGCCAGAGTCGCCCTCGCGTTGACATGCGGCTGTGGTTTTCTGAGGTTACGCTCCGGAGGCCCGCAGGGCCACGGAAAGGAAAGAAGGAAAGAGTGGCCTGACCATAGACCATATATATTGTAGCAACCTGCAATAATGTAAATGATGCCAAAGTTTAAAACCTTGTTCCTGTTATAAATGCACTGCTATTTTCATGTTTACGTTAAGTTCATGGCCCTCCGTGATTTGACCGAGGTTGGGAAGGGGCTAGGCTTGTGCATGGGACTGTTGAGACTGTGGGAGTTCTTCTGGGAGAAACTGAGAGGTTGAGAGGTGCTGATATTTAGGCCCGAGCGCCGGAGGCTAGCGAAAGGCCTATTAGTAACGCATAGAGATGCTCATAGGGGGGCGGGAACTAAAATTGTTCTCGTATCAGAATATTATTATTATTATTATTATTATTATTATTATTATTATTATTATTATTATTATTATTATTATTGTTTTTTCTCCTAACGCACTCACCCATTTTTCACCCAGTGAACAATGACGAAGACTCCACTTCTCTAACTTTTGGCTATTTCCATTTTCAATAAATAAATAAAATGGCTCGTCAGTGCCCCCTAACGAGGCAAAATACATTAGGGAATACGAATGACACCAAAAAAAATTTGCACGTAGAATTATGAAATTTAACACAGAAGTTGAACATGACAAGAAAAAATATTATTATGGCCACACGCCCTGACACACCAGAAGGCGGCCATCTTGGATTACTGCGGGCGCTCACCCGAATGGCCTCAAATTTGGTCCATTATCTCCAGGGGCGGAACATCAAAAAATATCCACAGCTCCCAAATCCATCTGACGCTCTCTGAGAAGTGAAGCCACAAATAATGAACAAGAATTGGAAATTTACAAATTGCTGCTATTTGCTCAAACAAACTCTGATTTCAATAAAATTTGACACAGTTCTTAAAATCTCTGCCCTAAAGCTACTGAATGTGAAAAAAATTAATTTGGTGCATTAGGGCCCCCTACAGATTGAAATAAAACATGTCCCTGCAAACATGTTGAAAAATGTTCAAAAACTCACCAAACTTTGCCAGAAGTTCAGAAATGATGAGACATTCAAGAAAATATAGGTTGGGGATATGCGTGGGGATCAAAAATGGAGATATATGCCACCTCGAATATTAGGCTCCGCCCACTCCTATGGGCGCTGTCCCAGCTCAACTTTGTCGTAGAGCCACGAAATTCGGTACACACGTTTGTCACGTGAAGACACACAAAAAATATTATTAAAGCCACGCCCCCTGACAAAGCAGAAGGCAGCCATCTTGGATTGAAATCTTCAAAATGCAGAGTTCGCATTTTGGCTCATGTTGCGTTTGAACGCACTCCTCTGAAGGCGCTTTGCCCACAGGGCTGAAAATCAACGTACATCATCTAGCGAAGTGCGGCTTCAAATGTTAGCCCCATTTTTGTGGTAACTGTCACGATTTATGTGCGACGAAGCCGCAAATTTAAATAAGAATTTAGACAAGATTCAATGTCAAGATTTGCTCCCCTTGGTACAGGCTTAGTCCGATTGTGCTGAAATTTGAATCACTGATGCTGCTCTCAGCCTGAATATAATACACTATAAAGCATATGGAAAATTACACTATAGCGCCCCCTAGACATGTCAAAATTATCAGATGGTCATATGGATCAGAATGACTGGAAAAGTTCCGTGGCCCAAATCAGACTCTGCAGGTCCGCGCTGTGTCTCCTCTCATTTAGGCAGATCATAAAAAACATCAAACATTTGGCCCATTTTCTGTGATGTCGTTGCTCCATGGCTCTGGCCTTCCCAGAGTCACTGGGAGCGCACAAAGCGCAACTTAAACTTCAGGCCTGAATTAGCTTTGGACAGACTTATTTCTGTCATGGAAGAGCTGAGGCTTAAACTGGAGATGGAGCTAGTTTTAGCTCAGGATTTCCGGATAAACCTGGACTTGTTAAGCGAGTTAGATGGAACACCCCCAGGTATGTTTGTGATGAGGAAACAACATTATACACAGATCAGAAAATAGTGTAATTTGGGCCTTAGAGATCCGGGTCTGAAAACTCAAGAAATAAAACAAAATGGAATTAAACTGGTCCTGTTTAGATGTTTGATTTCAACAAAATGGTGAGAAAGATTAACTGAACTAAAACTGAAACTTAAACTGCTAATGCTATAGCTATCTTTTGACTGTAATTGTACATTGCACAGATTACTAAATCAGTTCTTTCTGGCCAGATTGTGATAAAAGAAAGCCTTGAAGAAATTTGAGTAACAGAGCTTCAGACAGAGCAGTGCCAAGAGTTAGCCATACACCCCCAGGTGAACCTTTTGTATGCAGGCCTAGGTAATGGAGATGATTCTTTCTACCTGAACTGGAAATAGGTGTTTTGTTCAAGTGCCTTGAGTGAAATGAAACTAGCAAAATGGCAAAAACACAATTGTAGTAAGTAGGCTAAATTCATGAGAGGCAACAGCCTTGAAACCACTGAGGTGCAAAAAAGTATGGCAATTAAAGGGCAATTTAAAAAATGGTAATGGTTATCTCCACAACTTGAGTATAAAACTGATTTAACCAAGACGTTTTTCCAATATTTTGAAAGGCTTGTATTTGTGTTCCCTAGTTCAGATGGCCTTGGTTGAAAAGTGGATTAGCCAATCAGGGACATACATGGTATAACTGCAGTGAAACAAATATGGGAAAAAGAAAGGAAAGGGAATTAATTTAGCAAAGCACCAAACTTTCTTAATTTGAGGTGACAAAAGTTTGATTTTGTTCTAAATAATGACCAATAAGCTCCTCTTTTTTCATTCCTCACTAAAATAAAGTTGGTGACTGAGTGACCCTATGAATAGAACAGAGAACCATTCTGGATCCCAGGCTAGATGCTGTTCACCATGTTTGTTTTTCTGCTGCAATACCAAAGACAGCCACTGGACTGCTATGTCTTCCCCCAAAACTTGCAACTTTACATAACTTTACATACTTTTAATAAAAGCTCGCCCTTTTGTAGCCACACATCATGACTGCAGTAGAAGATATGCAGTAGTCAATCATCTGCAACTGCACAGTGTGGTGCTGTAGGGATGCTACCCACTCGACAAAAATGAAACTAGAAACTTTAACGCTGCGTACTAATAGGCACATAACTGCGTGGTAAACGGTACATTTCCAATACTTCACATCGCTTCCGCGTCCCATGTGTCAGTACCATAGACTTTATGGTTAATATCGCACCCGGGCTGCAGCATTCTCCAGTGCCGCAGTAGCAGATAAACCAGTAAAACGGTCAAAGTGTGGCCACCCTTCCCAACAACACGAATGTACCAACAGCGCCTCACTTGGTGTAAGCTTTCAAGATGGATGCACGGGCTCGATAGGTTTCTGTTTCTTTTTCGACCCCAACTCTTAACTACATGCGTCTGTCCACCTTATTTGGAATTACGCGGAGGAAAGATATATAGAAACAACCATATGTTGACCCGGAAAGGCGGAAAAAGGGAATTATTGTGTGGTTAAATGGCTTACGCAATAAACGTCGAAGATTTTTAACTTCCTGGTTGGTCGTCGTCTAACCATGTCTGTACAAAGTGTTTTGAGAGGACAAACGACACTTAAAGTACATTTTGACAACGAATTCGAGAGGATTTTTAGTAATGCTATGACGTTTAGGACGAGACGGGACTGTTTTCCACACATGCCAAAAGGAGGACAGATTTCATAAGTGTTGAGCAATGGAAAGTGATAATTGCGCTTCACCGAGCACAGGTCTTTATAATTTCTATGTCATAATTGAATACTGTTAGCCTATTTACTCAGGTACAATAGCCATATGGAATATATGTTGCTTTTTGGAGTAAAATGTTTCATCCCGAATAACCAGTAGGCCTAAACCAGGTGTCGTCTCTGCTGGCTGAAGCACAGTCCCTCCTTATAGCACAACTTTTACCAACAAGCTGAAAGTGAAAACAATCGGGACTTGTGGGTCTCTCGGGACTGACTCGCATATGCTGCTGCTGGTTTTAATTTCCAATGTGTTTTTTTTATTTTTTTTTTATTTTGTAGGTATTTTTATACCTGTTCCAGTGAATTCTGAGGTCTTTAACAACAGCATTTTGACACAACTTCAAAGTGCGTATTTGTTTGAGGAATCAAAGCACTCTTTCAGATACACGTCTGCTTTTTTGATTAAAAATCCTGCACTAGAAGACAAGGTAAGTTTACTTTTACACTTTATAACCACCACTGATCTTAAGGCCCATGTCATGGTTTGTGACAGTAGTAAAACGGGGTAAAATGCAATATAGGTCCAAAGACATTATAAAAGTAATGTATATGCTTTATTATTAGTACAATGCCTGTCGAGAGAAAAGAAGAGAACAAGGTTATTCAAACAAAGACTTGAAGGAGACCTACGGGTTTTTATTGTTTGATCAACTGAACAAGGTAGGCTACTGACTAAATGTAAGCGTTGCCACACCTTTAACTCGTGCTGTCACTAATCATAATTCTTTTTGAAGGCAAAATCAATTGGAGAAACTGGTCTGATAGCTGAAAATGGGACATGTACAACTTTGGGAGATCCCACTAAGGGTAAAAGACTTGCATCCATTTCCTAGCAGGCTCACGTTACTATCTCAGTGGTAAAAATGTATAGCCTAGTGATTGCATTGCCTTGTATTGTAAAATCTAAAAATATTTACCTTAAAGGAAAAGTCTACGTGATCTTAGAAATCCGCCGTAGAAAGGAGCCAGTGTTAATAGTCTACTGCTCCTCAGGTTTTGAAAATGAAACGTTCTATATATTGAAGGTTATAACATTAGAAACTGAAAGAGAAACAATTGTAAAACTGACTGTGATTACAAAAGGTTCAACCTTTTGTAATCAGACAAAGCAAAATTGGGGGAATGTAATTTGAGAAAAAATATACATGAACAAATTAAGTCATTTTTAGCATTTAGAAAAGCAACATAAGACAAGTAAATAATAATCTTAATTACTGTTACTTTAAGTTGTCTCACCAATGTTATTACAATTGTATTTTACATTTATCTTTTTAAACTATTTTGCTTATATAGTGTAAACACCATTTGAGAGGTGCTCAGCCCACATTAACTTACAACACACACAAAATTAAACAATGTAGGCAGACAGATTTCACACTCCATCAAACAGTTTCCTCTAATGGCCGTCCCAGCCATTTTACCCAGACTGGGCCAAACTGGGCCATTTGAAATGTAGAAAATTTAACCAAACCATGGCATGGAAAATCAAGATGACTGAGGTAATTTTCCAACTCTAGACACAACTGTTGCGTAGCTCAAAATTCTAACCTGTTTGTCCAGATACACGAATGCAAGGCACACCTAGTTTTGTCTTTTATTAATACTTGCTTCATATTTCATTAATGATGTTATCTACAACCAGGATTTTACCAGAGAAAAAAATTGATATTTGAGACATTGTTGAACTGCAGGCAAACCTACCAAACTAACTATTTCATCTTTAATGCCATCAATTAGCAGTGAGTCAGAGTGACTTCTCCCATTTTTAAACAGGTAAAGCGTCTTATTCACAGTGTGCCTTATTCACAACAATGTGTCTCTGACAGACATTGTGCAGTGTAAGTAGCAGTGTAAGAAAGGCTGCTGTAATCAATAAACACAGCTTTCTATAATTGTGTGCTTGAATGTAATAACAAGGCTTATCTTGTAATCAGGCCAATGTTCTATCTGTATAGGTGTGTATCTGTCAATGTACTCTGACTGTTTGGATCTAAATTGCTGGTACCATGGGAAGTCGGGGTATATTGCCATTGTAAAGATTACAGCGGTAAGTGGTTAGTAGTAGTTTTTTTCTGCTTGAATTTTTTTTATTTAATAGAACCATATTTTCTGCACAGGGGAGAGTTAAAAAGGTTTCTGAAAACTACACTGAAAACTTGACTGAGCCTACAGTGGGGTTTGATTGCCATGTGTCTGAACAGTTGCCATCAGTCTCTTCAAAAACAAGCTCATTTCTGGCATTTGAAAGGACACAGGTACTATTAAAATTAAAAGTGATCTGAAGTATTAATTTTATTTGTGTACATCAATCCACAGCTTCCTGTTCACTGCCTTATCTTTAAATTTGTATTCATTTTAGCATGACTCTGCAAAAACCTCAGAGATACAATTGTATAGGAAGTAGAAATGGTAACAGTGAGGATTTTAGCACTTTTGTGCTCAGAGGCTATTTGCATGACAGCAGTTTACTTATTGTAGTTACATTAGGAGTTGTCCCTCATCCGTATTAATGACATACAACATGGTTTAGGCCTGAGCTGAAGTCCTCACTAAAAAATAGTGAAAGAGCTCCTTATGACCTGGGACAGACAAAGTCACACCTCACAGACTTAATATTGCATCCAACATTTTTAATCAAAAACACTTGAAACTTTGCCAAACTAAACCCATGTGTTTTTAAAGATTCAGAATCAATCAAATTTTTCTGGTGTGAGACAGGAATGGCCCTTTTTATAAAAAGAATGATTAGATGAATTATTCGAATTATTATTCAGACTTGTGACTCATTTCATCAAGTCAAGTTTAGACCAGAGGACTTGGACTTTGGTCATAGACTTTGACTTGTCTAATAACACCTCTCTAGTTCTTGGTACTGCTGACTTCTCTACATGTGGGGCCCACTGAGTGATCACATAGTAAAAAATAGGATGGGCTGGACTTAATTAGTTGTGTGTGAGTTAAAATGACGAAACTCACAAATGCCAAAGTACAATGTAACTGCCCATGAAGACCCAGTAACAGATCAGATCGTTCTTTAACAGCACACAAGTACTTGTCTTACCGTAGCATCTCTTGACTTCCAGTTTCTGTTTACCTGGACCACACAGTGATTGCAGACTTAGTACTTGGTCTTTAAGTCAAACAAACACCTTGATAATTATGTGGATGGTTGATTGTGATTGCATTTTTATTATTTATCTTTTTGAATAGTGGTTGAATTTGTTATAATTGGCTTATATACAATATGGATGTAAAATTTTCCTGACAAATTGAGGCTTTGATATCAAACAATATTTTAAGACCTTTTGTTTTACCTTTCAGTACTACTTATATGAGTTGCTTGACAATGGAAGTACTGCCTTATCTCCCAGCCTTGTTTGTCCATATGCGGTTGTAGCATTTTCATACACAGACAGCAAAGTAACATTTGAAACCCAACAAGAGAATTGGTAAGTTAAGAGCCACTCTCAAAAACAAGAAGATTTTTCTTTTAAAAAAATAATTTTTATGATGTAATAATTGCTTCTCTCTTTACAGCGAAGAGAAAAAAGGCAGTAAGTGTAAAGCTATTATTATGTTTAGTTTATGTACAGATTTTGATTATTTTCATTACAGGGTCTTGTAACATGAGATCAAATGAAGTTAGCTAAATAGTAACAGTTCACAATAAAATAAAATGTATATTGTTTAAATAAGTTAAATAAGATAGATTTAGAGGGTTTCCTGGCCAGTACTTGTAGTCGAGGGAGATAATAAGACAAAATAAGATCATTCAAAAAATATAGTGCATGCAGTTATTTTAATTTATTTTTTCTAGCTTGTCCATATTCACCCTGGATGGGGAAACTTCAAATAGGTGCCCAGATATTCGATATTGGGATTAGATCAACAGCTGGTGCCTTGGCCTGGGCAAAATTGTAAGCCATCTCAAAGATAATATTCATTAATATCATAAGATATATAACATGTTCATGTTCTGTTTTTAGGTCCCCAATAATTAAAGTTGAATGGGCGATTTCTGTGTTAATTCTCAGAAAGTTGCTGCCAAAAGCCATCTTTGAAACAACTTTTAATGGACAAGGTGCTATATAACTGTTGACAAATTACTTCCAAATTATTGTCTTTAAAATCTTACCTACTTGTTTTTATTGTGAAGCTCCTCACATATTCTGCAGTCTGTGTGAAATAGTAGCTTTAAGCTTGGAGGAAAAAGAACGGCTGACACCTCTTTTGTTGGAAATAAAAAAACAAGATGCAGTGAGTTTTCTGCTTCATGTGTCTGTTTCTGTTGTATAATTGCTTTGATTTATTTATGCACGTTTTCTTCTAGGCACTCGTTATTGCATTGAGTGATGGGGGTTTTCTGATCCTAATTCATGACTCAAATTTTATCTTGCATGATAAAGGTAGAAGCAGAATGGATATTTGAGCAGTTATTTAAAATGTTGTATTTTGTCAGTCTATATTCTATATTTTGATCATTTCAGATCATGAGATAACCACCAATAAGGTGCTGCAAGGTGTGTTTGTGTTCCCAGAGACACAAATTATCCACAGAGGTAATTTTATTTTACATATTATTGAAGTGTTTACAAGTTCTCAAAAAGTGTTGATAAGAACCTATTGTATCTTTTCTTTTACAGACACAAAAACTGAACGAATGAAGCAGAGCATTCCATCAGATGCCCTACGTGTCTTGCCTTTGCTGAGCTATGCTGAGGGAGAGATTGAGAAGACAAGCATCAAGCCGAATGAAGCTCTCTGTGATGTAATTGTCCAGCATATGCAGAGTTATGCCACTCTGATAAGTCCGGGCCTTCCTCTAAGTCCCTTTCGAGAAGTTGATATCTTCCCTGACCAGTATGACGTGCTTGATGCCCATCAGCACCTGTATTCAACCCCCGAGTGGACAGACACACAATGGCAATGTCTGAAGTCATATTTTAGTAATGCAAACTCTTTTCAGCTACCTGTTTGCAAGGCTTTGGACATCTTAGTAGCTGGACAAGAGGCACAACAGGACCATCTTGAGGATGACATTTATATCTGTTTGTCATCTCCAGAAGAGCCATCAACCACTGTGATAAGCACTGGGTCAGAGGACAGACTAGACCAGAAATGTTCATCACCTATTGAGACCTCTCAGTTGTCGGTACCTTGTGTGTTACCTACTCAAGAGAAAACCTCTGAGATATTTGACTCCACTGTTTTTACTGACAACGGTGAAATATGTATGGAAACAAAAGATATGCCTCTGAGAACTGTTGAACATTCTGAGGAGTTGATTGTCAGTATCACTTCCGCAGATGTGATAAAGCATGATCAACTTTCAATGACAGCTGAAATCCAAGAGGCCACTTTTAATGAAATCGTCCACAGCAAATTAACATTGAACTGCTCAGATCATAAATTGGATAAGATACCTCAAGGATATAACTTGGAATCCTCTGAAACTCCTTGTTTAAAAATTGTCCAAACTTTACAAAATGAAGATGAATCAATCTGTTTGGATGTTCTCACACAGGAATTATCACTACATGAAGACAGGTGTGGAATCCAAAGAAATGAACAAGAAAGAAACCAACCTTCAAAAAACACTCAATCAGGCATTTCTCTTACTGATAATGCATTATTAAAGGAACTGGAGACTTGCGCTCTAAGGAAAAAGTCTGAACGGTCGGGTCTAAAGCCAATTATTAGCACCTGTGGGAGTATATTTGTCCCTTATGGCTCTGTTGGGGCTGGAGAAATAAGATTTTTACAAGAGAAACTTCAACTTGGTAAAGAGAATCTTGATCATCCTGAAACAGTTGATGTCTCTAATAAAGTCTCTTGTGGCTCGGATCATAAGCAACAAATGAACGACACTGATAATAAAGAGTCAACAGAGCTTACTGAGGAGATGACTTCTAAATCTCAAGTAATGAAAGACCACGTGAAGGATGTTCACAATGCAGGACAATCAAAGAGTCAGATCATGCTCAGAAAACTGAAGTCTGTTATTCTTAAAAAGAGGAAGATTGATGCCCTCAAAGAGGGCTTGGATACAAATTGTGTTGTGGACAATGAGCTTGGACCAAAAAGGACTAAGAATGACATGACACCTGTGACTATAAGGAACATTAATGACACATGTGCCCAGGAATCTGATATAGGTGATCAAAATGATCCCAACTCGCTTTCAGCTGACCCTCTTTTTGCCCATGCTCTGGGCCTGACTCCCAAACAGGCACAAAAACTAAAAACGGATACAAAAGCACTGCACAGAAGTTACTCATCTGGGGTAAAAGACATGTTTCCAACCAAAGATCGCTCTCCTTGCAAACCGCAAAGTCTTTCCTCTCCTAAAGGAACTCGACTTAAAATGCTTAAAAAGCATCAAAACCTTTCTGCAGATCAAGTGAAAAAGAAGTGTAAGTATGACCCGTAACTGTTTTTGCTCTTAAATTACTAACGCTTTGTCTTAAAGTCTTTGGTTCATTGTAGCTCGCAATGCATGCTAATTTTCTCTAAGATTGTCCTCTTTGACTTTTTTGGTGGTGTGGCATTGCATTCAAAAATCTATGCTCTATTTGCATCTGGGCAACAATATAATGATTTGATCTATATGCTTTAAATATGTTTTTTTTTTTTTTTACATTTTTCATTCTTCTCTTGTCTCTTGTTTTGTGTTCACAGGGTGGTTGCATTTTCAAACCCCAGCTTGTTATGCTGAAAAACAATACCAAGGGTGTTTAAGTGATATTTCAGTCAGGAAGATAATTAAGGAAAAAACAAACACATCTCCAGAGGCTTTGAATTTACTGGCTGACTTGGCACTTAGTGACAATAAAGAACAGGTTTCACCCCATCCAGCACAAGAGTGTGAATTTGAGGTGAACGTTACCAATCCTGAAAAACAGACAGTTCTTCGTGCTTTGCTTAGACAGCCTGCTGCTAAATCTGTTCAGCCACAAGAACCTCCTTCACCAGACTGTTTTGAAGGCACTGGATTGGTTGATGTGATATATCAAGAACATGCTTACTCATTGCCCTCATCTCCTTCTTTGCCGTTGGCGTTGCCAGCACCTTTCCAGGTTTCACCTTTAAATGGTTCCTCTAGACTGCTGCATGCTCAGAAAGTGTGGGGTGAAGCACAACAAAAGCTGCGTGTCAGTCCAGAAGATAAAGTTGAACAAAACAAAATGGCTTCAGGAGACCCCAGAAGGAGCTGGTACAGAAGAAAGTTCTGCCTGTCACGTACAATCGAGAACAGAGATAAGACTGTTCACATCACAAGACACTGGAAGGAAGAGTATGACTTTAATCTGGACAGCCGGTTCACAGCAGATCCTAAGGACAAAACAATTGTCAGATCCTTACATGGGTATGTCTTTTTGTACTTGACCTCTGTATAATTTATCAAAGTACTTATAAACTGTTTGTGTGTCTTTTTGTTCACACTTACATAGCCCCTGGGATTCTTCTATTCATGACACCAAAGAAGAAGTACAGCTCATCGTTCACATGTGGATTGGACTGTTTTACAGTCGGTCAACTGCTCGGTTCTTTCATCTTGGTCCAGACATCACATTTCCAACACCAGACGGAGTGAAAGTGTCCCAAGAAAAGAGACCTGACCAGAAAGCCTCAGACACTGCTGTGCACAGTCCTTTGCTGAACGTAGTGGACAAGCCAGAAGCACAAGTTTTGGATCTTAGCAAATCCAAAAACAGTGTCACAGACATTGAACCTATTTCTTTGAAGTCATCACAGAAATTGTCCAGTATGGTAATTGCAAATGAGAATCCAGAAGTCACCACAAAAGAGCTCATGGGAAAGACTCAAGTTCCAGAAGAATTGAACACATTCAATCCACAAGGATTGCAAACAACCCTTCCCCTCCAGGTTTGAGGAATTAATTTAACTCTTTGTAACTGTAAATGTTTTATTGGTACATTAATGTGTTATACTCTGTTTATTACTGCTACAAACGGGAATTTATTTTTTCTTGTGCTGAGGTATAAAATTTGTGTAAAAGAGCACAGAAGAGTTCTATGCTCAGATTATCCAATGGCCTTCCCAACCAAGACCCTGAAGTCAGCGCTGTAGCTTTCAAGTGGAAATCAGCAGACCCGTGTCTTTTTAAGGGCCTGTTTTGCTATTTTTGATGTAATGTTTCATTCACACAAGCACACAAATCCTGCATATTTAGGCTGAGTTACTGTCAAAAACACCCAGTTCCACCTTGTGATGTCATGTAATATAGGAAGTTCTCCACTGTGTTTTTTAACTCACTTGAATCATTTGGATAATTTCAACCTTAGAATTGCCATAAAAGGTAGAAGGTAGTTGTTAACTAGGAAAACTACTTCTTCATGACATCACAAAGTGGAACAGAGCATTTTGAGTTTAGGAGATTTAGACAGACGGATTATTCAAACGTGTGAACAACTTCAGGTATGTTTTGAGGAGGTAACAACATTCTAACATGGCCTAAAGCTCACAAAACAATTTTGCGTAATATACTAGTAGTACCTTTGTCTTTTTGGATCAATACTGTATTGTGAAATGTCCAAAAATATTAAATAATGTCCTACAGCCAGTAGGAAATTAACATAAGTATATATAACTATATTGCAGAGAAAAACATTATGTTTCTTCTTTAAGTTGGACTCATATCAAATTATGTTCAATGCTTTTTGTGAACTGGTAAGATTTTATTGTAGTTGCTTCTTTTTTTAACGTGTGTGTAGTTACTTTATTTTGGATTAAAGTAGAAAAACATCTAGTCTATCAACTAACACTTTTTTTTTTTTTTTTACAGTGGTACTTGAATATGATGCAGCCTGCAGGAGTTTCCCCATATCTGAATTATGTCAGTATGCCTGTAAATAATGGTAAATCCTCTGAAATTAATCATCTGTTTATTCCGGTATGGAATGGAATCACAAATGGAATAACCAATACAAACATTTTGACCAACAATGCCCACACGCCTTCAGTGGCTTCTGTTGAGTCAGGTGAATCCCACCAGATAGAGGATGCTCCTGAGAACTTGACCAAAAGAAGAGAATTGCCTATCAGAACACAAGACAGCTGCAAAAGACAAAGGAAAAGAACCCAAAGGAATAATTTTTTATCAGCTGCTCCAAATGAAAAAGAATCTCATGAAAATAAAATGCATGTGGCAGATTTACCTGACTCTAAAACTTCAACTGATCGCTGTCCTACAAATGAATATGTGAACGTTGTGAGAAGTAGCAATCTTTTGGAAATTAAGAAGAAATATATGGAAAAACTAAAAGATGCTTCAAGCCAACTTAACCAGAAAATCGATTCTTCCTCAACTCAAAGTGTCAGAGAAGTTGGTCAATGTATTCTCCTAAAGAAACTCTTACGGCAGGACACCATCGCAGAGAGACCCAAACTCCAGTCCCTTTCCAAAAAGACAGCTGCCAGTGAAAACTCCACTACACTCCACTCCACTTTATTACAAGCTAAAACTTGTAATGAAAATAGGGGGATTAATCCAGAAACAAAGGAGACAACTTGTACTGAAAATTTAAGCGCACCTGAATCTTTGAACACTATTTGTGTAGATCCATCAGTTGAATTAAAAAAACAGAAAACCAGTCACTTAGAAGACTCTGCCATTGTGTCTGAACAATATGTAGCCAAGGATGGTCTTTTCAAGGGTCAAGATATAAGCATGAGACAACAGGATGTAAGAGTTGAAAATCCTCCAACAGATTACAGGGGTTTATCTCAAGATGAGCATGTCAAAACTGTTGAATCCCCTGTGATTAATACAGTTAACATCTTACACCATCACCCAATTGAAGAAGCTGAGAACAAGTATTGTGATGCTAATTCATGTACTGGAATTAATACCTCTCTTGAGGATAAGTCACTAGAGCAAACTAGTGACTCTATCAATGAGGTAGATAAGCAAGGTATTGAACATATGGAGGTTATACCATCAGACAGCTCTGAAGTCATGGCACCAACATCTATCTACTCAGACAGTACAAGTTATGATGGTCATAGTCAACAAAGAGAACAACTTGTTGCTAGAAGTGAAGTCAACCTTCCATCTGTTCTTGGAGACAGTGAGCTAGATGATAGATGCCCTACTCCAACGATAGATGAACAACCATTTGTGTACACAGGTCAACTAAAGTCTAACTCTGATGTAAATGATTTGGATGAAGTTTCCCCAGATACTGCTCAAAAGGAACCCAGCACACGTTTAACACCTGTAATGGATGAGACTTTGATTGAAATGGCGCAAAAAGCCATTAATTTGGATGCAATGCCTAATGTTGTCAATCAGTCTGATATTGAACTACGGACTCTTAGAACTTTAAAATGCTTAGATGAGTATTTAAGCACATTACAGAACAGATCAAATCAATCACTCTTAAACTCTGAAGACACACCTCATTCATCACTGTGCTTAAAGAAAAGGAGAGCTATGAAAAATGCATTCAACATGGGTGATTCTTGTGCCCCAGAAGGGAAATCTGAATCTTCCCAGTATTTACCTTTCAATGATGTGCTAGCCAGCAAACTCAATAAAAGTAATGTTAATGATGAAGAAGATAGCCTTAAATCAAACCAATCATCAACCTCTACATGCCCTGGTGTGGCTGGGAAACCATCCAAGATTGTTAAGGAACAAGGACGTATTTCACTCAACAAGGTAAATGCAAACTCTGATTGTGATGCACAGTCAAAACCATTAATAAGGTTTTCTATAAAAAGGACACGACAGGGAGGCTTTGTTTGCAATGGGTCAGTTTTCGAAGCCCATCATCAAAATGAAAACTGTTCTGATACCTTTGTCCCAAGAAAGTGCAAAGATCCTGACAATCAAGAACTACAAAATATTCAACTGGCAGAAGCTGTGTCATCTGCTACATCTGCACAGCCAGTTGAATCTCATGAAAGCAAGTTGCAAGTTCTCAAACATGAGCATAAAACTGGTGATGAAGACCTTTTGAATTGCTCAACGTCGTTTGTAGATTCCAAAACAAATACAATTACAGATGATAGTCTGGGACTTCAAGGCTCACTTAGTTGTACAGTATCCAATAGCGGCAGAAAGGTTTCTTCATTTCTGGAAAAGGTATCAAAACGATGTATGCAGGATGACCCAACTCAGTCATCAATGGATCGCGAGTGCCTGATCTTCATGGATCAAATGAAACAACTTTTGAAAAGAAAACAAGACCAAGGAGCCCAATGTGATGAATCAAATCCGTCATGTCCCATAACTGTACACTTTTCTCATCTTCAGGAGCAAGCTGATTTATTAGATGACATTGTGATACCATGTGCATTTATTAATCAAAAAATAAGTGTAGACATGTCTGACAAGCAACAAGAAGAAAACAAGCAAGACTCCACAAAACAAATTTCTTCAAAGCCTCAACTACATGGAGTGCTGGACCAGCCAGGGGTGTCAGCTATCACAGCCCAATGTTCACGGCTGTACAGGAACATCATGAATAAGATCTGTTCTGAAACTAAGAATGCATCTCTGCTGAGAGAGCTACACAAGACTGATTCCGAAGATTCAGCTGCTAATTCTAGCAACTACTTTGACTTTTGTAGTCAAATGAAGAGAGAAATGGATGACTGTTTTCACAAGAGTCTGAATTCAGTGGTGAAGAAATCATGCAAAACCAAGAACCGGTTCTTCTTGTTTGTCACGTCAGATGATGACTTCTTCAAGAGAACCCAGGTTGGTTACAGAGAATATAAGCAACAAATACTATACTACTATTATTGTCCACAGCTAGTACTACAATACACTTATCTATTATAATAATTCTATCACAAAGTACTTTTTTTTTTTTTTTCTAGGCACATTTGGAGGCAGAGGGTCACATTGCTGTTCAACCATCAGACTTTTTCATCAGAGAAAGCAGCTCCTCACCATTACTGGTTATCGTCAGAAATGAAGATATTGCTGGACATATTTTTGAGGTTTATTACAATTTAAATTGTTGACGTCCCTTTTTCCTTAAATATGTACCTGATTCTGCATTGTCAATTTACTTCAGGTCCCACATTTGCTTGAGCTTCGAAAGTCTCTAGTTGTTCAATTTGCAGGGATTGATGAACCAGATGATGTTGTCAATTTAACATATCAGGAGCTCTTCATCAAAGGTGGTTTTGTGATGTTTGATAGAGGAGCAGTAGAGTCCTTGAGTCCAGGCAAGTAAAAATTTCCAATTTGTTTACATATTCTAAGTCATCTTTATTAATATGCCTAAATACGACATTTGGAAATTTTAGGTGACATGAAAAAGATCTTAGAAATATTGCAAAAACTTGGCCAAACCGGCAGGTGGAAGTGGGTATTGCACTACAGGGACAGTCGTCGCCTCAAAGAAAATGCAAGGTGCGTACAAACTATAGATCCTATTATTTAAATTATTTATTATCAAATCTAAATTTTCCACCCTTTACGTCTTTGTAATAATTTGATCTAGGTCATGTCCCAGAGCTAAAGAGAAAACAGACCTATTGAACAAATGCAAAGAAGATGGACTGTTGGACATTTTGCCTTACCATGAATGTGATCTTGTGTCAAGACAAGAGCCAAACTATCTTCAATGTCTTTGCCATCAGCAGGTCCAAAACATATCATCCCGGTATCCTGTTTTTGTAACTGGTGAGACTTAAGACTCTGTTGTTGTACTAGTGATTTTGATAAGCCTGTAGTGTATGGATAGTTATTGCTTCTTAAAAACAAAAAAAACATAACACAATAATCACTCAAGTAAGTTTTGTTTTCTTACAGATTCTGAAATAAACGGCTTGTTTGAAAAGAATGGGATTATGACAATGACCGTCAACGCGTTCCTGATGGGGTGGCTCAGTAAAACCATTAATGGCATTACGTGAAAAACTGATGATTCTGAAAGACAATCAGGCACAAGTGTACTATATTAAGTAAAACTTTCTTCTTGATGAGAAACACTATCATTTTCAGATAGTGGAATAAATCAGACAATTGTGATTATTCACTTATTATGTTGTCTATTGTGGCATCTTGTACAATGTGTTTATTGCAGTTTTATTGCATTTTGGTTTTTTTTAATTGTAATTATGGTTTTTACATAGTAAAACTTTATTATTGACCAGAAGTTTGCCTTAATTGTCAATAATATTTTTGTACAGCTAAGCATATCTGTACTTATTTACATATAATATAAGCCTAAGGTTGTTTAGTAAGTGTACTGACAAAGAAGTTTGATGTTTTGCAATAAAAAATATATATTGTCAATATGGCATAGTTCCTTGTGGGAGGCAAACAGCTGGTTCCTGACCTGTCTCAGTTTCTGCTGCTCAACAACGACAAGTATACGGTCTATGGCTACAAGTCATGCCCTGAAACTTGCCATAAATGTATCAAATTGGAAAATCACCAAAGTATGAAGGAATGGGGACCGTCCCACCACCAGAAGTGAACCTCAGTAGGATCATGAAGGGTAGACGCGTGAAAGCTGTAGCCTCATTTCATATTCAATCTGAACTCGTACAGTGTAAAGTTGTAGGCTATTACAACAAATTAGTTTTCCTGTTTTCCTGTACCTCTCTTGCGCTAACCGGTAGCAAAGTTCCACTCGGCAAACTCATAACCAAAACGCACGCCAAAACGCAAGAACTGTGTAGAAATAAATAATAATAATTCAGTAGTTTTATTTACACAACTAACTTGGGTGAACGTGAAGGCATCAGAAAATAGTAGGCAGTGACTTCACACTTACGCATGCGCGGTGTGGATTTCGGGGATGGGTTTATCGATGAAATCAAGATGGCGACTCTGGCAAAAGCGCCAATCTATTTACTGAAATAGATGCCTAAATTTAACCGCATTAGTCGGTTTTTACAAGCCCCATTGGGGTTTTGTGAAACATGAAGACCCGGAGCATGTTTTGGAAAAAGAATTGATCGAGATTCAGACCGTAACAAAGTCAGCGAGATGTGTGAGAGCTATGCCCGCTCGCTGCTGCGTGTTTCGGTGGCGCAGATCTGCCAGGCTCTGGGCTGGGATGCAGTTCAGCTTACTGCTTGCGATCTGCTGTCCGATGTGCTGCACAGATACATTCAGCAGTTAGCCAGAGTCTGTCACCGCTACTCTGAACTCTGTAAGTGCCTCATTTACTATGGCGATTACTTTTTGGACCCAAAATACACGATCACGATCCAACTGACTGGCGCCCCCTAGCCTGTTCTCATATGTCAAAAGTACAGTAGCCTTTAGTAGTTCCTGTTATTATAAGCGACTATTCTTACTTTTGAATACCCTCATAGAAACTGTCTGTAATTGTCACTTACATGGCATGACTAAAAACAAGAAAATATAAGTTAGTGATCATTATTGTGACCATTCTTTTTTCCTGGTACAGATGGCAGGACAGACCCAGTGTTGGATGATCTGGGTCAAGCCTTCAGACTCATGGGAGTCAGTCTCAGCGAACTGGAGGACTATGTCAACAACATGGAGGCTGTGGGCTTCACCCATCAAATGCCACTCTTCCCTGTCAGCAAAAACAATGTGCTGCAGTTTCCCCAGCCTGGAGTCCGAGATGCTGAGGAAAGGAAGGATTACATTCCAGACTATATGCCACCACTGGTCTCCCTACAAGAAGGCAAGTTACTATAATTTACACGTATGCACCATTTGTGGAAAGTTTTATTATGTCTGTCTACTTCTGCAACTCTTAAAAAGTGATCTAAATTAGATCTTGTACAAAAATATTTATTATACATTTAGCTGTACAAGTTATATGGACAGCGTTAGAGTAAACATTGAGCATTACTACACTTTATTTATGTTCATTTATAAATGCATTCATTAGTTTTTTTATATTCTTTTATTTATGTTGTTTTCAATATGTGCAAATTTTGAGTATTGAGAATATCATTCCTAAAAGGAAATACTGCAAATTATTAAAAAGATGGGGAAAAAAATATTTTGCAAACTTCAAACTAGTTTAAGTGGTATTTCTGCCATTTAGTGCACAAATTTCATTCACTTTTTGTCATACCTAAACTTCAACTAATAGATTTGCATTTGATCAAAATTATCAGGACACTTCAAAAACATTGAGACATTAATTCAGTCAGTATTGCTTACCCTTATACGTAGTATTAAATCAATTGCTTGGCCACGATAGTTGTATTATACCTATTCCCTTTCTCAGTATATACATTTCAAAAACAGTTACAATATTTAGTTTTTTCTATTTTTGTCTACAGAAGAGGAAGAGGAGGAGGCCCTACCTGACATGGGCACCTCAGCTGAAGCAATGCAGGTAGCACTGGAGGAGGATGACGAGGAAATGGAGGAAGATGAGACGGTTAACGATGAGAACCACCCCCTGAAGCGGCACCTCGACAGTCCTGATGAAGCTTTGGGCATGATGCCTACCTCTAAGAGACCACGCATTCACCCCGGCCTCAGCCCTGAGTGGGGTGAACCCAGGGAACCTTTAACCTCTCTGAACTCACAGCGTGTCCCACCAGGAATACTGCCTTCTCATGACAGCATCGATCCCCTTTCCCCTGAAACACCCTCAGGAGTTTTGCCCTCATTTAGACCCCTGGTTCCCATCATACCAAAGCCAGATTCAAAGGCCATCACCACTCCAGGAAGAAAGAATAAGGTTTCATCCCCAGGTAGACAACGGACTAAATCGCCCAAAGGCCTAACTCCTGCTCCTGTAGCTGGCAGTCCTATACGTTCTCCCAAACTGTTTAAAGAGAGGAAGAAATCCCCAGGTAGAACTAAAAGTCCTAAAAGTCCCAAGAGCCCAAAACTTGGTTCCACAAAGGCCTCACAACCACAGAGCAAGACGGACATTGTGCAGAAACTACCATTATCTGCACTGAGTGAAAGGATGGGCAAAGAAAATATCCATATGCGACAAAATATAGATGAGTTGGCAGAAGGATCCTTTTTAAAACCAGAACCCGATAATACAGCAATAGATGCCTCTATTGATGCAGTAATAGCGCGAGCTTGTGCTGAACGGGAGCCTGATCCATTTGCTTTTTCATCAGGCTCTGATTCTGACAGCAATGGGTTCTCCAGCCCGAGGAGACTGACCATCATGGAGCCCTCTACACCCAAACATTTAATAGGGATGGGCCATGGACTAAAAGACACATCAACACCCCTGCACTTGCCTCCTCATACAGGAGGGGCAAACTGGAGTCTGGAAGCTTCTATTGATGAGGTGATCAGAAAGGTAAACCAGGGAGGACCCTCTGTCCCACCTGTTAAACTAGATTACGCATCATCTGGATCTGCCTCTCCGCCTACACCTGAACCACTCATGAAATCATTTGAGGACAAGAATAAAGGTGTGTCCTCTGTGGATGTCAAGAAGAAACTGAAAAAAGAGCTCAAAACTAAGTTGAAGAAAAAGGATAAACCAAAAGATAAAGAACGAGAAAAGGACAAGAGCAAGCTGAAGGAAAAGAACAAGGACAAAAACAAGGATAAGAGCAAAGACTTTTCCAAAGACGGCAAAATGCTGTGGAAGGAGTTTGGCATGAAAGATGAGGAGGACTTTGGTTTGCACGAGTTTGGCCTACCTGAGGCTTCCATTAAAATAAAGTCCAGAGATGGTGATGGTTCTAAAAAGGAAAAACATAAGGACAAGAAAAAAGATAAGGAGAAAAGCAAGAAAGATAAAGATAAGAAGGAAAAGAACAAAGATCGGAATAAAGAAGACAGACAGAAACAGTCTGCACTGGCTCCCTTTGCCCTTGGTGAAGTCCCGCCACTGTTCAGTCCTGCTGCCTGTATCCGGATGCCCCCAATGCTGCCTGCACTGGCTCCTCTTCTACAAGAGAAGGAGGTGAAGAGCAAAGACAAGGACAAGAAAAAGGAGAAGAAGGAGAAAAAGAAAAAGAAGGACAAGGAGAAGGACAAGGAGCGGGAAAAGGCCAAAGAAAAGGAGCGAGAAAAAGAGGAGAAGAGGAAAGAAAAGGAGCGTGAGAAGGAGAAACGGGAGAAAGAGAAGGAAAAGGAAAAGGAGAGGATACGACTGGAGAAGGTGATCAAATCAGAGCTGTTTGACACAAATACATTTTTCTATTTTTATATTATATTTCTGACTTTGGTGTATAATGGAAAATCTTAAGTTTTTTCCTAAAGAAATGTGTGTTACACTATAGCAAATTGTATTTATTTAAGACACAGTACCTCAATAGTAAATAGTAAATAAAAACATTGCATATTCTAAACTATTGTGAAAGTAAAGGCTTAGAGTTACATTGGCCCAACAACTCCCTATATCTTTTGAGTTTGTTGGATGACAAAATGTAGATGCTGTTACTAGTTTGTATTGTGGTAGAGAAGTACAGTTTTCTTCTTATCTAATCAGCCAGTGTGCTGTGAAATATTATGTGTGTGAATTATAAACGTGGTCCTCCTTTTTGTGCAATACATAATCTGTTTACCATGACAGGGAGCAAACACAGGAGCTGCATCATCCTACACAATCTTTCTAGTGTTACTACATTATTACATCCCTTGGCCTAAGAAAATCACATAATGCTGGAAAGACATCAAGGTTTCCTCTAAGGCATAAATATAAAATCCCAGCATTCATTTTTCTTCCTAAGTTTCAATGGCGCTAACTGCAGTCTTCTTGCTTCACCAGGTTAAGGCTGAAGCTCCTGTTATTCTTCCATCCCCTGTCATTCCCCGGTTGACCCTGAGAGTGGGAGCTGGTCAGGACAAAATGTAAGTTTTTAAAGGCGCCACGAATGGCATTTTAATTGTTTGATTATTTGAAAATATCTGGGTTTATTTTCTCAAAGACACAAGCATGTTTCATATCATTTGATTTGATGTTCATTCCTGGCTGTTCCTGGAGGTGACGTATGCAGGCTTCGTTTCATTTTCTAGTATTATAGTTACAAATGATTGTGGACTTTGTTTTATGATAGTTGTCAAATCCTTTATATATAAATGGATAGCTAAACCGCTAGCTGCCACGTTCCAAATAGGAAGTGAACATGGGGGGGCTCTTCTGGCTCCATCAGCTCCAGTTCACTGTACATTGACAAATTGTCACCCCTCTCAGTAACTGCTGCAGTGGGTCTCTTCATTTTGGTCTTAATGTGTTCATATTAACCCACTATACATGATCCTGGTGTTTTTATTTTGCTAATTTGTCCATAAATAAATTCCTATTCCTACTATGGAACTCTGCTCCGAATTGGCTATAAATGCTGGCCTCTTGAGCTTCACTGACTGGAGCCGAACTCTATGGGTGATGTCACACTCCCTTAGTCCACTTCTTTACACAGTCTATGCTCCTGCCCCATCTAACTTATCACCCTTTTATTCTTTTTTTTACAGTGTCATCAGCAAAGTGGTTCCAAATTCAGAGCCTAAAACTCCAGCCCCCAAAACACCTGTTGCCAAGTCTGGACCTGGAAACCGGCCCAGGTCACCTCCGCCTCCTCCAATTCTCTCTCCGATCGTCCCAATCCTGCCTCCTCCTCCGCCCTCACCTCTGCCACCTGTCCCTGCGCCTCCATCACTCCTCGTGCCAGCGCCCATGCTCTCCCCAGCCACTTCCCTCAAGACACCGGTCCGCAGTGTTGTTACAGAGACAGTCAGTACTTATGTGGTAAGTGCCTTAAGGAATGGGAAAAGTTGTATGATAAGATATGATTAAGTTATCAAATAAATATCACGCCATTCACATATACATTTCTTGGTCCAGAAACAAATATTACAACATTCACAAATGTAATTCATGATTTACAAATAAATGTAACAACATTTACAAAAGCATTTCTCGACTCAAAAGAAAATGTTACACACAAATTCACAAATATCAGTGCACTTACATTTACTTGCAAACTGATGACCTGTACATACACTGTACATATATATGACTACCCCTGCATTTATTTGTGGATTTTTGAGACAGCGTTTGATGCACAAATGTTTTTTTTTTGTTTTTTTTTTAACAGCCAATCACATTAACTGAAGTTCGAGGGTATGTTTATGGTTGACAACTAGATCCATAGGTTCCAGGTAATTTTCAGGTTGACTGGTGAAAATGGGAAGGTGGTTCATCAGCTGTCAGTATAACTTGGTTTATTAATTATTATTGGTAATTTAACTTGTTCAAAGTCTTTTATTCATGACTGAACTTAAAAGGGAAAATTATCATCCAGGTCCTGTCATATTGACTAGCAATGCAGCCTAGTCAGCTAGCTGGGTTTTCAACTTCTTCAAAGTGGTATATGTCCATGGCTGTTCAAAATTTTTGTTTAACCCTTTAAGACATGGCCCCTGTTATAAGTTTGTTGTTACCATGGCGGTGACCAAGTCGTAATGTATTACTAAACACTCTGTGTAATGTAGTACTACTGTAATAAAGTTTTTTTCAGTGAAGAGTGAATTATATCGCTCCTGTAATATTGTAATAATAATACTACTACCATATTTGTTTGTGTTTAGATTCGAGATGAATGGGGAAACCAGATCTGGATTTGTCCTGGCTGCAACAAACCAGATGATGGAAGTCCGATGATTGGCTGTGATGACTGTGATGACTGGTACCATTGGTAAGATCTATTTCTGTCTTAAGTGTGAGGATATATGTTTCACTGACCCCAATATAATCTGTTTCAAATTCTCTTTTTTGTATTAAACTTGAGCAATCACTCATTTTAATAAAGTATTATGGAAAGGTTTCAGACTGAATGCATTGTAAATAGGCATGTGACCCTAACATGTAACATCCCCTCTGGCACCAGGACTCTCCTGAAAATGAGACTCCAAATCTCAGTGGGACTATCTTGGTTAAATAAAGTATACATTACAATAGTATTAAAATAGACTAGTAGTAATACCCTGAATGAGTGACTGGCATTGTGTACATCTTCAACTGACCTCGCAACTTCTTCTCTTTTAACTTTTCTGTTTTAGGCCTTGTGTTGGGCTCATGGCGGCTCCGCCAGAGGATCAGCCTTGGTTTTGTGTTAAATGTTCCAGCAAAAAGAAAGACAAAAAGCATAAGAAGAGGAAACACAAACCACATTGAGACTATGCAAAAGCACATTCTTGGACTTTTGGAGCCATCATTGAATCTTTGCTGCACTGCTGTAAAAAATTAAATCTTAAATTTATCTTAATTTCTAATTATAACTGTTATGATGTAATTGGTAAGAAAAGGTGGTTTTACTGCACGTGTCTTCTATCAGTTCTTATCTGGGCTCAATATGGTTTGCTTGTTTGAGACATTAAATTATAAAGATCATGATGATAAATGTGTTGGATCAAATCGGCTAACTAAACAAAAACTCTGTCACTCAGCAGGTTAAATGCTGATGTCATTATTTCTGTTCAGAAAGTCTTGCTTCCAAAGGAGAAAAAAACATCTGTGTAAAAATGTGTCCTTTCTCTGCAGTGTAATTGTAATGTATAAACAGATGGTGGCACTGGGTATGTAAAAATGTGTAAATAACAACTTTACCACGCCAAGTGCATTTTGTTCTTAGGATTCACACTTGTTAAATCCATTTCAAAGATATTGGTTTTTAACTAATGATTTTGTTTCTTGTAATTTCTGTACATTTTTTAAATTGAAAGTTTGTATTTTTATTTTTCCTCACATGGATTTTTCCTGGAGTTATACTGTGGCTGTGCTGTAATGTAAATCATTTTCGCTGATATTTCAATATTAAAGATGAACAGTCTGTGTACTCACAGACTTTAACAATTATCTTTACCAAATGTACATGTTTATTCATCTCTCAAGCTGTATTCTTCCCTCTTAACATACAGTATATCTCTTTATTTTCTGTACTTCATCAGAGCCATTCTAACTATTTGCCCCTGTGCCTCTTTCTGTTCTGACTAAAATGTATAAAACATTAACTACATTCAGCCAAAATGTTAGTTTATTTAGCTGACTAATTAGACTTAAATTGACCAAATACCATTGTTGAGGGCATTTCCTTTGTAAACACTGTACATCACTATCGTATCATTTCATGTACAATGATACACCCTTAACTCTTTACATGCCTGTCCAAAAAATGGTTTTGACTATAGATAAAGTAACACAATCCACATCTAGTCTCAGATATTTGAGTTGTTTTTGCTGTCCCCCCTGTGGCCACTTGGTGTCATTCTTCAAACGCAGAAGCGGCGTTTACCTCCCATCACATGCTTCGATTCTGTGAAATACGCAGCTGACTCCATTACAGGCAAGTAAAAGTTAGGCTAGTAACTACTACAGAGTGGAAACTAGTGCATGTGACAAAATGAATGTGCTTTCCTTATTTATTGGCAAGCCTGTATTTGTGAAGGAAAGGTCTAACTAACTTTTTCCACTCTGAACTAAATGGAGAAACAATGACATACAGATGGTCAGTGTTTATCTATAGATACCATGTAACCACCCACTCAAGTCTTGTAAAGTTTCTTATCAAATGTGTTTTGTATTTTCTATGTATTTCTGTGAAAACTTATAAACAATGTCACTAAACTAAACAGTAATTGCAATGTGTGTTAATTTGTACCCAGTTTTACAAAATTGACTTGGCTTTTGAAATGTTAAAATATTAAATAGTTTTTCTTAGAACACATTGGCATTTGTGTGTTTATTCCTGTGATAAATTATGAGTACTTTAACCCTAGCTGGAGATAACAATATGAATGTATGGATAATTCATGTAGCCCTAGTTTTTAAATAGCCTCCAAACAGTACTGGATATTCAAGCTGTGGACTATAGTGAAATCCAACAATGCTGATAGTGTGTGTCTCCTATTACCGGCTCAAATGGACATCTACATAACTGTCTTCTGATAAGAGGAAGTGGAAAAAGTGATCTGTGCCAGAAAGGAGGAAGTAAATGCTTCCTTGCACACAACAAAATAAACATGTAAAAATGTTATACTTGTGTAGCACTTTTAAATTACTTGACTACATGTCAGTAGACAAGCAATTTAGTATCATTCCAATGCATAAAAAATATACTGACATAAAGCAAATCCTATTTGATTAGTTAACCGTGCACTGAGAAACTTCTAATGTTGGGGGTTTGCTACCATGGAGATGCTGTTGCTTTGCATGTAATGTTCCACAATATGTAATTAAAATTATATAAGATGCATTTATTCAATTATGGGTGTTGTGAGTGCGGTCACGGCTTCACAGATCTAACCTGTAAATTGGCCTGGTGGCCTCTCCAGATTATGTCTATGGAGATTGATAAATTTAATGCCAACATTGCAGGCAAAGTGAAAACATTTCTATGGAGACAATGGTGAGCCCTCTACCAGAAAAGTTCCATAGTGTACCTTTAAGAACATTTCATTCCCCAAATATTTGTCACAATGGCTTAGTTTGACTTTCAGTGGCTAACATTCTAACTGCTAACAGCTGATGTGTCCCACTTGACCCACACATGCTGGTGTCAGGTCTCTCCTTCAGTCAAAGCTTGGTGTTGCAGTTTTAATAGCATCTGCTGGACCATAAATTTTTCCTGCCAAGCACCTTTAAAAAAAGACCTCTTACATTTATGATACAAAAATGGTAAATATCATAACAATTCTTAAAAGTGCACTGTGCACCTTTTCTGGAGGGCTCCGCAACCTGTTTTGTCTCCATGGAGATGTTAATACTTCGGTTTAAAGTGTCCACAATACAGTATTTCTAATTTGTCTTGCATTTATTCAACTACAGGGGTTATTTATTGCTCAAAAATATCTTTTTAAAAAATCCATTCTTACTGTGAGTGGGTTCGCCTCTCCACAAATCTAACCTGTAATTTGGCTTGTACATCTCCATGGAGAGTCTTAAATTTATGGCCATACTGTGGGACACATCTCCATGGACACAAAAAAAACAATACGTTGCACTTATCTTGTTAAATATAGGCTATCATTATTATGGCACTGAGACTAGAGACGTTTAAGGTTAATGTTGCCTAAGTAAAAGTGAAGTGAACCATTGCAGTTTCAGTTAAGCCCACAAAAACACAGACTGTATTTGTCTGCAAGGTCTTTCCCTGGGGAGCCCGAAAGTCATAAAGGGGAAGTTCATGGTTGCTTTCACTCATTTCAAGCCCTCCTGCAAAGCTGTAAACATGTGCCGTTATTTGGCTTATTACACAGCAGGCATGAAGCTGCACTGTGCACTGAGAATGACTAATACCCCCCTTTGTGCAAGAGCGGATGCACTTCTAAAAGACTCATTGAATTACAAATGTATTTCTATCGTTCTGTGTAGTTATATCATATTTCTCTGCATACATTATTTCAGTGGTTGGTAGATACTACATGATGATAAGATGATACATTTTAGTTGAGTTACAAGTTGAAGGATTAGAGTAAGAAGAAGGGCCTCACTGCTTTGTTCTATTGTATGTGATGTCTGTAGCTTTGACAGTCAAACTAAGAAGCAGCCTGTCATAAAGAAGTGGGTTCAGTGTTTAAAATATTCATGTGAGCAGAAGAGTGCCGCAGTGATGGAGAGGATTTGGTGCATACATCAGAAAAAGTGCAGCCTTCATGCTGGTCTTCTCAGCTGTATAACAGCAGCTCATCCTACGTGACCTTATTTTAGGTGACCTTCCCCCTTACTCTGATGAGAAAGTTCTCCTTTGGGAAACTCAGACCTAGATTTAGTTCTATGGGTGCTTTGTGAAAAATGAAAATTACTTACGTTTAACCAGATGGCCTAAAGAAATTGAATTGTACAAATATGTTTTCAATAGAATAAAAAAAAAATGCTTTGCTGTCATAATCTAGCTATACATTTCTGGCCACAGGCAAATAAACCTCTCCAATGCAAATGAACATGAAGACAGCCGCTGATAAAACACCCTTGTTAAGCCTCTTCAGCGTGCTCTGTATACTGCCACCACTGACGGCTGCGGCTTTGCTTTTTATTCTGAATGTGTCAAATCACATAAAGCCAAGGCATTTGAATATGCTGTTTGTTCAATTCACTAAGTAGGCCCACAGGGGACTGCTATCATAGTTACAGTCAGTTAAATATAACTTTTTAGCACTGCATGTATTTTCGTCTCGATCTAAATGAGCCTCCCTTGTCTTAGCTGATCTCTTGGGGCCAGCATGTACCAATACACGTTTTCATGGTATTTAAATATCTGCACCTACACATGTATCTGCATCTCTCAAGGGTATAGATAGAATTTGTTTTAAAGCATTTTCCTCATAGACGAAAGAATAATGATGACGTGAGGGTGGCAGTGGCATTAGGACATCCTACCTGTCTGACATGTCATACTGAAATGTGAATGTGGCTCTCTTTTAATGAGTGCAGGAACTATGAATAAGTATTTACCCAGTACTCCAGTCTTCACTGTTTAAACAAAAGTTGGTATCAGCACAGGACTCTCTATCTGAAGAGCAGGTGCCAGTGTAAACACTAGTCTATAGCAGGGTTATGAATCTCATTTTCCCAACAATGACAGTGGAAATAAATTACCCATGTTAAATTTCTCAAAGTTTTCCTAATACGGATGTCAATTAGTGGAAGAGTGTTCCTGCATCCACAGTTTTACTGTCTGCAAACGGGGCTGCCGCAGGCGGCACAATACATTAGCGCACGGTGAGCTGTCAGAGAGGATTATTTCAGCCACGCCAGTCAGTGAAGGGGGTGGGCGCGCTCTGCTGCACTAAACCCAGAGAGCGTGGGAGGAGATAGAGAAGGGACTCAAACAGAAGGAAACGGGAGAAAGTGTCTTTCTGAGCGGTGGATTTTTCCAGAGCACCGATGTTGGAGCACTCTTCTGAGCTGGCCCTGGTGCAGAGTTTGTATGCCAACAGCATGCGCTGTCCCCCCTCTGCGGCCGGGATCTCTGTCAGGAATGAGGACCTGCCTTTAAGGTACGTTGGCTTGTCCCCTCATTCAGATCCCGCTTGTGTGGAGCAGTATGTATTTGTACTACTCTTTGTCTGGACTGGTCATTGTCATAGGTTGTTTTGTTTCCAGTTAAGGCATTCTTCCGTGATATGATCACTGTTGTTTCTCTTTCCTGGGAAACTAAAGGGCTTCATTTAACCCTGTGAATGAGTGAGTCTATAATGTCAGACCTGTCTGACTGAATAGGCTCCTGCACTCTACAAAATTACTTTTTATTAACCATCACTTATGTGTGGAAACTAAGGTAGGATAAACTTTGAGTTAAATTCAACAAAAAGGAGCACTTGATACAGTGAGGCCTGTTTTCAAAATGTGCAGAATTGAACAAATGTATACAAATGGATCGGATTCAGTGAATTTTTGCATAACAAGATCAAGTTTACCCTCCATTTTGAGAGCTCTTGGTAGATCACTGGTCTGCATTTATATAAATATAAATATAAATGTTTAAGGGTGCAGCTTGTCAACTGTGAACAAAAACATTTAATGTAAACAACAAAAGCATGGTACATGTAAAGGATTATGTTGGGATTACAGTTGTAATAATCTCAGATTAGGAATGGGCTACTGTTAGAAGGTGCCAACAACTGCACTAACCATCAGATTTCACATGGTCTCAGAAATCAAGATAGATCCATGGCATATTGTAGATTTTTTGTGGGCATTATGGAAACGGGAGCGGCTCTTTAGGGGAATAGTCTTCATAACAAATCTTTTCAGTCTGATCCCCTGAGACCCAATTGAGTCAAAGAAAATGTGTGGATACTGCAGATACAGCGACATTATTGTATTTTTCCTCCATCTTAATGAAACCTGACTCTCTAGAGAGGTCTAGATTGCCTTTTTATAGCAGCCCCTCAAGCTTTAATGGTAATGCATGTTGCACAGTGGGCTTGTCTGCATGTAGACAAAATAGGTCGCATATCACATTATGCACCAACCCATTTTAGACACCGTTTAATGGAGCTTCTTCAGCCCTGGTGCCATGTTGCCTTCAAAATGCCATAGATACTAGGATTATGTGGGATTTCATAAATGGGATTTTTCTTAACACTGACTATGAATAATATTTTAGGATTGTGCAGCTGCTGAAGCAATAACGGTTGCTTTGATAATTAGGCTGGCTCCCCTCAGCCTCTCTGCCATGGCAGTACTTGACAACAACAGCCCCCTACCTATCCCAAGTGTAGAGGCCTCGCCCAGCAAGTCCGGCACAACAAAAGAGGACAGGCGCCCCTTCCCCCATGAAACAACGAGCCATCACAAAGGGGAACTGACCTGTGACCCCGGGAAACGGCCAACAGAAACTGCATGTTGAGTTTAGAGAAGATTTATGATCTGCCCTAAAGAGAAAATAAAACAAGTTAAACATAAATTTAACACACAATATGAATACACTACTGGGATGACCAGCCATTTGTTTTAATAATACTCTCGCCTTCTGATCCATACATGTAGCCTAAGCATAGAGTGAGTTGTGTTTAAAACACATTAGGGGGAATAAAGTCGCGATAATTAGCCCACATTATCCAAACAAATGAGGCACTAAACTAAAGCACCACGTGCATGTCCTTATGGAGGCAATAGCCTACAGTCGATTTACAACGCATTGTAAATCCACACGGGGCAGCAGTAGCTTTTCAGACTTTTAGAGAAAGCCACGCCTCTGGTTTGCTGCAGCTTGGTGTGCAATGTGACAGCGACTTGCATGAAATTATTTGTGCCGGGGACGAGAGAGAAATTAGCAGGAAGAAACAAGGCGGATGCTTTTTCAGTTTTGAAGAAGACGCCCCCTCCCCGCACCTGCTCTGCCTCGTCTCCGCCGTGTCTCGCAGAAGTGGAGTGCAAGTGAGCGGACGTCGCTTCTCATTGTTAGATTGACGCTGGTTTGAGCATGACTTCGGGGTATAACTTGGATTTTCTCCCTCTGAGCGAAAGTCGGTTGTCTACTGGCGAATCAATGTAAGTAATGTATCTGTACATTTCTGTTCTGGTCAAATCGTGTATCGGCGGCGAGCCGCACCTCGTGGCGCGTTTATATGTGAAACAAAACAACATAGTTCAAAGAGGTGGGAGTTGGCTAGCGCTAGCTTCACGGAGAACTGAAAAGCTAACATGGTTAGCATCAAACAGCCAACGGGGAGGGCTCACATGAAGTTGGGTTACTTTTTATAACTCCAGTAGTATTCCCGTATTTGACCCTAAACCAACCATACATGCATATAGGTCTAAAAGTACACTTGGGACGGAGTTGGAAGGAAACAAACAACGAAATGCTAGCGACCGCAAACTGGGCGCGCTACATTTAAGTGACATGTGTTTCCGGAGATAACACATTTCGATATTTGCGTTAATAAATCGTATTTATGACCTCTATATAGAGAAACACTGCGTTTTATGTGAATGCCCATGGCAGTGGGCAGTTTTCTTTGCTGTCTTGGCCAATGTAACAACTCCATCACAACGCTGGTGTTGGATTTAGTTAGATGAGTGAATTGAAGACTTCTGTGCATTCGCGGCTGGAAGATCAAACTTAAAATTAAAGCAATCAATAACACATTTTTCGCAATTTTGCCTCTGGATGATGTGCTTCTCTTTGTAGTTATGTACTAAATACGCAGCTGCCTTACTGGACCTAGTTTGTAGGCAGAACACGACTCTCGCCCCTTTCCCTGTTAGCATTCAAGCTAACTGCTCCTCAGCCCCATGCTCAGCCCTGAAGCCGCCGCTCGTCCATGTTGGGAGAGTGCTGACTTGAGGGCAGAAACACGTGGTTTCCTACAGTATTGAGTCATTAATGGAAGCCTTGTGACAGAGCATGTAAACAAGCAGAGACATTGGCCTGGCCCAGAGCTCATGTAATAACTCCTGCCTCAGCCCATGTTTGCTCCCTTCTTTAAATTTTAAACATTAGCACGTCTATTTGCCACAGCACTCCTTTTAAACCGATACGTGCATGGAAATAAAATATATAAATACAATCTACACCTTATTTTGTGAACTCTTATGACATGGACCCATGCTTATTGCACTAACCAATCCAATATAGGCCTACATTTAAACCAGCTGGTTTTGAATTGTCCAGTTTTCTGCGGTTTTGGCATAAATGTTAGGCCCTACATACTGCCATATCATTAAAAAAGATCTAGTCAAAATAGTCTAGTGGGCTATTGCATGGTTATGCATTGATGGGTTTTCATCATCCTTAAATGCAACGTTTTTGAAGATTTTTTTATTTTAATTTTAAATTGTTAAACACTATGCCAGTGGTCCCAATTTAGCCATTTTTAAAGCAGTGGAAAGGCGTATAAAACACTTGAGCATCAAGACCTCATGCATGCGGCAAAGAAGCTGATTAGACCCAGCTGTATTTGATTGATTTATCGCTGTGACTGTTGACAGTGAGAGTGTCACTATCTGAGCTTAGACACAATCCTTTGGCAGTCGTTCAGTGAGTTAAGTGTCACTGTCCTCTTGTGTGAGAGCAGAGCAGCTGATTATACAGAGTTTAGGACCTTGACTCTTGAGTGCGGGTTAGTCTGCCTGATCCCTTGTGGTCCGTACGATGAGAGAGTGCTGGACAGCCAGATGTAGAATGCCTCTGGTTTGTCACCTGTTTTGTCTGCTCCTGCTGCTTTGGAAGAGCAGTGATTAGAAGACGGCCCCCACTAGGTCTTCAAACTGTGCAGGAATGCTCATAATCCAGTTCTCTATCTCCTCTGTGGTGTGCAGAGATCCAAGGTTGGACAAATTCATTTGCTAGCTCTGCCAACAGATATTGTTAGGAGCAGTATAAACTCCTGTACAGTACAGCATGAAAAATTGTCTAATTCAGTTTTCGTGAATGGTAATAAAGCACAGTTCCACAAGGTCAGAATTAGGGACAAAAAGATTTATTGTGAAACACATTTACTCCTCACTGACAGAATGGTTAAGTTACAAAATTAATACCGAGTTAAACAACTGGCAATGAATTAAAAAAAATCTAAATTATAAGTAAACTAAGATAAACTTAAGATAAATTGGATTACATATCTATACAACAGCAGGTAGGATATGATTAGAATGAAAATGTTAGCTTGCCCTGTTTGTAAGACTAGTGCACACTGCTGAGTCAGCTTGAAATCCTAAAAAAAACAAGTTTTTTTTTTTTTGGCCCGATCGCCCAGCTCAGTTTCAACACTGCCACAAATGCAGCACAAATATTGGCCAATAAAACACATTAGTCTCTTTTTAAAAATTCTATTTGCCATTCCCTGCTACGTTAAACAAGCATGCCATGAAAACAAACCATTGGATGCTTAACATGGAAAAATCATGTACATTTTTGTATAAGTTTGTGTGATCTTCAAAAAGATCTTGATGTGGAAAGGAACAGTTAAATTTTTTAAATTGAGTGGTCTGATCACTTCCTCTATAAACTCAACATGGCCTGAACTTTTAGGCACCCCCTTCATTTGCCCTTTTTATACGTACCTTTGTATATGTATGGATACATATGATTTATATGACTCATTACAATATTCGGGCTGCACCCGCGACCAATAATCATTTCACAAGTCGACGTGTCTAACCTGTGGTTATTGTTTTCAATCTGATTATTTTTTTCAATTAGCTGACTAGTCAAATAATACTGATATATTTAGGTACATTTTTTACCACCATAGAATATGTATGAAATGTGAATTGTGTTATGTTAAAAATGTTAAATCTTTTATAACATCTAGTTATACCTTGTTATATTCTCACATATCACCACTAGACTATACTAATATACTAGCATACCTCCAAAAGCAATTATTTTTTGATTATCTCTCCTACATCTAGCTTCAAATAAGCTCAACTGTTCTGCACTTAAATTAACAGCTGCGCTTGTTTTTCCTTCTCTGAAAGATTAAAAAATGTTTGATTAAATCTCATAACATGTAGTAGTAGTAGTAATAATAATAATACTTTATTATTAATAATAATAATAATAATAATAATATTATTATTATTATTACATCATGCTGTGGTTTGCTGCTTTTTCAGGTCAGAATAATAGATGGCTGTGTGAGTCCCTGCTCACACGCCTGTCACAGTAATCAGAAGTAATTGGTCCTTTTAGCTGGATGTTAGTCTCTTCATTTAGCTTTGGTGATTGGTGCCCCATGTCTCACCTGGGCTCTTTACATCCTTAAACTGACTAAACTGCATCTTATAAACAGCATCACCATCTATAACCGCCAGAGGCCCTTGCTGTGATTACAGACCTAATGGGGCGGGCCTTGTCATCAGATGCAAGCCGTCTGTTAACATGAGGTCCATTCAAAGCCTGATTGAACATGTCTGTCTTCATTTGGAAAAGGCAACAATGAAATCAGCCCATATCAAGCCAAATGAAAGTTAATGCCAGGATGAAAATATAATGAGTCCGCATCATATCCACTATGTACTGATTAGATCCCACTCACGATCAAAATGGAAACACACTCCTGTTTATGTTCTGGCCCCGAGCCACATCAATCCCCCAACATCATTATTTCTTTAAAAGCTTTGTCACACTGCACTTCTTTCCTGATGATTATGAATATGTCTCACAGGCATTTGCAGTGAACGTGCTCAAAATGTGGTCATTGAGGTCGTAACCCGAGTTACACGACCCAGTCTGACAATGAGACATTCACAACAAGTCAATTCAGCACATTAGGCCTGTCACGATAACAATATTTGAAGCACAATATATTGCTACACAGAAGTATTGCCATAAACGATAATATTGAAACTACTTGACCACTGGCACAAAGCAAGATAATGCGAGTAAAACATTTTTTAAGTAGGAACAATCATTAAAAAGCCTGAGCTGCAACAACAGCCAGGCCTACTCATTATAGCGGTCTTTTCTTCTGATATTGTCAAATGCAATCTATATGCAGTCAGAAAGTTTGTTTTTTGTTAATATTAGACTGGGGGCATCACATCCTTAAAGTAATTATAGTAAGTCATTTTTGTAAGATTATCGTTGTTAGATCTTAATTTAGCAGTAGTTCTGTCAGATGAAAGATTTTATCCTCACAGCTCAAATGGCTTTTAGAATTGTGCAGCACAAGTTCCCATTTTTGGTCTGACAAGTGTGTTTTGATGTTTGGCTTCGGAGCTTCTAAGACGCTGCACTACCTTTGATAAAATATTCATGTATTTTTAGGGATAGAACAGGAAGTACAATGAGCCGAGCCTGGGACAAACTACCCGGCAGTCTCTATGTCCAGTCTGTATGCGGCACAAGTGTTGTACATCTAAATTGTCTTCGCGTCTTTGCATTGTACACGGCTGTTTTACTAGTGCTAACTTATCGTGTTGGGACCTGTGAACTTAGTACTCACTTTTCCCCTCAAACCACAGTGACACTACGCAGCTCGTTGCCAAAACAGCCCTGGGCAAAGAACAGGTTTTGTCTGTTGTCCAAAACACCTTCATTTTTTTGGTCACTTTTTTCTCCTTTGTTTAAAAATGACTTGCAGTGTGTATGAAAATACTTTTCTCACAGAAAGCCCGCAAATGTGCAGTTTCTGAATTTGAAATCCAGTCCTCACCTAAACCTGAACCATAATTTCAGATCAGTAAATTCATTGCAATAATTTGGAGGGATGGGACAATAAACAATATAGTTTATTGTGATAAAAAGGGTAGAAAATAATTGTTCTTAGGACATTTATATAATCACGATAATCCCCAACAGACATAAGTGCCATTATATCACTAGAATGTGCAGAAAAATATGACTTATACATGATGTTTTCTTTTAGATCATTGTTGCTTTCAGTTATAACTAAGTGCAATACTATAAGAGTTTAAATATGGAACATATTCATATTAACATTGTTCATAACTAACTTTTTAAAACTCACCAACTTTAATAATTATTGTGATATTAACTGTTAATCACAAATATCAGCAATGATAATGTGACACCAAATTTCAACATTGTCCCATGCTTAATACTTTGTTGATCTGATAATTTGTCTGAATGTGTTACCATTTTTAAATATCACCCTGGCAGACACAGACTCTAAGCTCTCCAAATAGCTTTCTTTATTAGCCTAATTGTCAGGTTGGCTATAATGGTCCTAGGACAAGGGGCACAAGCATGTTTGCACGCCCTCCTCCGCACTCAGACACATGGTTGAGATAAATCACCTGTTTTTATGGTGCAGCAGGAAGCATGCTCTGTCTGACGCTGACTGCACTGAGTGACTCGTCAGCTGCTGCAGGGCGTCTTCAGTGGAGCCACCACATCACATGGTGTTTATGAGAGCTCAGCACAAGACCTTTCCACACAACCACTTTTACCATGTATCAGCTAGGGGAGCTTTAGTGGTTTTAAGTTCTTTGTTGACTTAAAGGCGCAACATATTCATCTTGCATTTATTAATCACGGGTGTTTCTGTTACTCAAAAATACAATAGTTCCTTCTGTGAATAGGGGCAGCTCTCCACAGATTTCATTGCAATGTAGATCAATGGGTTTAATCTATACTGTGGAACATTCTAGGCAAAGCAAAAACATTTCCATGAAGACAAACAGGGGGCGGACCCTCCACTATAAATGGTACGCAGAGCATCTTCAACGGTGGTTGTTTTCACATCTTTAACCTGGCTACAAAATCTGATATTTCTTTCAAGTGCTTGGATAAAATTGTAAATGGACTTGAGTAGCTGCACAAAGGCAGCATTTATTTGTGCAATACAATGTCCCCTGTAAACAACAAAATAAGTACTATAAACCTGTTCACACAGTCGTTTAGACCCCTACAAACATGTTCTGAAATGCATAGGGTTCTTGTATTAGTTTGGCTGATCATATTTGAGTCATATATGTCAAATGTTCATTATCTACGACCTGTACACTCTGGACTGAATCCTTCCTTCACAATATGAAACGGAAGTTGCAATATGAGATAAACGGAAATATTGCAGTTATATTTTTTTCTTAATTTTGTAGCCTTAGTCTTTTAATAGTTTGTGTTAACTTCCATCTAAATTAAATTTGAAAAGTATTAGTGTGTTATAACAGCGAAACACACAATTTTAAGATAGAGCCTATTAAAAAGCAACTATTATTGCAGTTAATTTTCATCTGCGAGGCTGTGAAGACAATTTGCCGTCGGAGGGCCTGAAGAAAACACTGTGAAATTAAGGCAGTTTTGAACCCGTGCTGGAAACGTTGGATCTTGAACAAAATCCGGCAAAAAAACCCCCTAAGATTTCATCAAAAGGCCCTGAGCAAAATGGCGGCAGAGCTGCAGGCAAAAGTGTATAAATGGTGTCACACTCGGCGCAGAGGCCCCTCAGATGAAGCCCCCGACACCCACAGTGAGTCGGCCATTGTGAGACAGAGCAGCGGTGAACAATATGTGATTGTTCCCCCGCTGGGCTGAGGAGCTGGAGGTTACCGCCTGTACCATCGCACGCGCCCAAAGACCGAGCTCTACTGGAAATGTGCCTGTGCTGAACCAGTGCTGTTTGTGTCGGAAGGAGCGCGCATACACTTCACATTTGGATTATTCTTTACAAACACTTTCTCGTTTTCATGCACTTTGTAATGTACATCAACGTTGCGCTGGTAACTGCTAGAGTTGAAGTCTTGTAGGATTTTTGAAGCCAAGTTACTGCAGTGTAATCTGTGAGCATGTCATTTAAGTCCTTAAAGGAGTTTGGTGTTTCTGCTGAACGACTGGGTTCGATTTGTAAAAGATGGATGACTCGTGTCCAAAGGTCTGTGTGGGTTATAGTTTTCATATTGGGCTCTCTATCTTCATTGAGAAAAGTAATCATTTTGTGCTTTCTAACATGATTTGCACCAGATTTAGTTACTTTAAGTGTACTTATAACCTGTCATATCATTCTGAGGTATGTATAAGAGGTCTCTGATTAGCAGTTTTCTCTTACAGATTGTTAACTCGCACAGTAAATGTATGTTTCTGAGAAGCAGTCAAGGTGTTGTAGTCAGATACATAGGAGTGATATTGATCGTCTGTCCCTGAAGGCACGCCTGCAAGGAAATGGCTGTTAAGTTTATCATTCACCCCATTACCGCAAAGCGTTCTGCAAATCTTCAACTTTTACACTCCTTGTACGTTTAACTGCCTTTTACTGCCTCTGTGGCTCTAATGATGATTCTGCAAAAGTCCCTGGTGCTTTAATTTGTTTTGTTGCCATTGGCTATTATGACCAATTTAGCCACTTCCAGGGTCCTTTGAATGGCTTTGGGGTTGTTTGGAGTTGTTCTTGATATATTTTCTGTCGCCATACATTAACTTATGGAAAATGATTTTTGTTGCCATTATATGAGCTCGATATTGCAATTAGACTAACACAGTTTATAAAGTGACATTATGGCTGTATAGACTTTTAAACTCTTATTTTTACGTTGAATTTGCTCTTTTTGCAGTCTTTTTGCATGTTCTTTATTACTATATATTTTGCAGAAAAACAACTGCAATATCAATGTTTAATTTTTTTTCAGTAACATGGTAGACCTGTAGACCCCATATATTTATGCTGTGAATCATCTCAGTTTCATCTTTACTCCTTTACTGTGTGACATTCTACTGTAATAACTCTTGATCTTTTTTTTTCCTCTTTGGAGTATTCGTTGCTGGATAAAAAATATGCATTATGATGTCTGGTTGGCTGTTACTGCTTTAACTTGTTGTATTGACTAAGTCAAGACTCATAAAATACTGTCACATTAAGTTATATTATTGACCCCATTATTGACAAAACTGCTCAAAACTGGAGGTGGGCAATATATCAAATTATTGTAGAGATCGAGCAATTTGTTTTGTTTTTTCATTGCCGATGATGTTTGGTTACAAATCAGAACAACAGACAGGCTGACAATATTTTTGTACCAATATACTGTATATTTTTTTTATCCCATTTAATTTAAAGCTCCAAGGTTGTGTATATGTAGTAGTACCCTCAAAGCTAAATGTTTTTACTTTTAAGTCATCAAGGTGGTCAGCTTAGCAATCTGCCTAAATGTTAGACATTTAAGGCCAATAGCGATATGCTTGAAAGTGTAAATATGAGATCTGATGTCTTTTCTCAAATGTTGTTTTGACGTTATAAGTTCTTCCTTCCAAATAATACACTTCAAGCCCATTTCTGTTGCTTGAATTTAAAATTGAGATATTTTCTACTGGCAATACAGCCTTAGCCTGTTTCTGTCTTCTTAACACCTACTGATTTATTCATAATAGAGATGACTTTGTGTCATTAACAAAGGTTTTTGCAGTAAAGTTATCATTTCTTTCTCGTTTTAGCAATGGCAACGGCACCAAGATGAACGGGTCACTGGAGCACCTGGATCAGCCAGATCCAGATTCAATCAAAATGTTTGTGGGGCAGATCCCACGCACCTGGTCAGAAACAGAGCTACGAGAGCTGTTTGAGCCCTTCGGACCTGTGCACCAAATCAACATCCTCCGAGACCGCACTCAGAACCCCCCACAGAGCAAAGGTACCAATGCAAATATGTTTTTATTCAAGTTGTGCTTAACACTCACATTTTAGAGGCAGGCAGCTGGACGTGGTTTAAGGCATGAAGGCAATTCATCTTTTATTCATTATATTTCATTATACTTTTATTAGCCATTACTTGGAAAAATGTCAGAGGTTACTATTTTTAGATGTAGGATTATGATTTGAACAAAATGTTTTCTGGTTGCGTTACATCTTTTTTGCATTTAAGAAAAACAAATTACATGTAAATGTTTACGTTGGATTTTTCCCGTGTGAGATTCTCTCCACAATCTTCTGGCAAACAGTGATTTGCATACATGGATTTTACATCTGATGCCCTTCCATGCTCATGCCATGCTCTGGCTATTATTTCCTGCTTGTTAATGCAGGAAACAAACGGCTACAACAGATATTTTCATTGGTCACTTGTCCCAAAAATGTGGTGGTGTCCCTTCACATTTCTGTTCTGTACTCGGGTGCAGCTCTGTGCTGCTTGTCTGTGCACGCACTGCAGTGTTGTTTTGTTTGCACAAGAGAGGATTCACTTGCCTTTTGTTTCACTTTTTTCAACTGCAAAATGTATTTTTTCTTGACTGAGATTTCAAAAGCTGCATTGTGTGAAGAAAATGAGAAAAGGTTGTCCATTAAGACATCCACTGACTGGCACATTTCGAAGCAGGCCTTGTCTGGAGCGTTTCAGTTTTAGTTCAGCAATTACAGCAGACTTAAAGTGGAGGCTGTGATCTGTAGAAGCTATAAACTACTACACTCATTCTCCTGTAACTAACTGCAGGTGAATGAAGTCAGTGCGCTGCACTGATGCAACTGTGTCTGAGCTGTTCTTCTGTCTCTCACACATTTCACTTTAAAGGCATAAGCTCCTTTAGGATGTAACATGGAGGAACACACTGCTGGAGCCCTTTTTTGCTGATTTGAAGTTTGAGCTCTTTTCCTGTGCTGAGTTTTACTCAGAGGCACTAGTGCAATTAGGTTAGGAGAGTAGGTTTAGAATTCATCCACAGGCTTTGCTTGACCATAACAGACATAAAATGTAAAGGCAATTTACCAGAAATTGCTACATAATGTTCCTTTTTTTTTTATACAGAAATGGCTGAGGGGCTTCCCAGATCGAAAATAACCGTTTTCTTTTTTTTCTAAACTCACTGGACCTTTGGGACACTAAATGAGTTATTAGGAACATAATAAAATGTGGTACGTGCAGTTGTCCTTCTTGTATTCAGCAGTGTATGAAGAAGTCTCCTGGGTACTTCTTATGCAGTGTGTGTAAATACAGCACACAGACTGCAGTTCATGGTGAGGATGAGGAGTTCAAAGACCCCTTTTTTAGAAGGGCCCTCCTCTGTTCTGTCAGCTGTGATGGCCTATTGACATGTTAATGCAATGTTAATGTATTCTAATAGATAATCTAGCCTTATCACAGCGGCCTTTGGCTAACTCTGTGTGAGCTGGAGTCTCAGACCTATCAATCTCCCTGCCTTGTTTCTCTCCATAGTGGAATCATGGGAGAGAAGGCACTTTTATCACAGTAGAGCTGGTGACATTATCTCCAAATGTTTATATGCATAGGTGATAAACGGTCGAGCCGCTGTCGAGATTTTGTCAACCACTTCCATTTTACGTTTTCTGCCACACATCTATTGAAGCCATCTCTCCGCTATTTAATTTTTTTTTTTAAGTTGCGTTTTCTGCAGGTCATGAAAAAAAAATCTGATAAGTGTGACGCCTCCCTGGATGGTTTATTTAGCTCCAGTAATCGTAGGTAGGGCTAAGCGGTGCAGAGATCTCAGCTGGTCAGAGAAGAGAGCAGCTAAATGCCCTCCCCTCGGCCTGAGCTCCAGTAACAGAAAAATACACAGTATGTAGGTCAGAGACGCTGCAGTGCTCCACTTCCACAGCCCAGTCAAACTGACAGGCTCCATGCCATGGGCGCTCTGCTGGGACGAGAGGATGAGGTTCTCCTCCCCCTCACTGTCTTTACCCCTTCCCCCACATCAGCTCACTCCTAACTCTGTCTCTGTGCCATTTTCATATTCAGTGGGTTCTGGTATATAGCTGAGTGGGGGTCCTGTGGCTTGTCCAGACGTGGCTGCCCTGTCTCCTGCCTCACTGCCTTTTGACAGCGACCTCACCCTGCGGACTTCTCTTTGGACATGTCAGCTCTGATTTACCCCAGTGCCCTCGCTGCAAGCTCATACATGAACTGTAGCACCATCTCATAGTTGCTGCTAAGAATATCCTGTCACATGTTGCTAACATGTGATGTGCTAAGAACTTGCCTTCTTTTTAGCCGCATTCCTCACTGCAGCAGTGTCTGTGTAACATTTACTGTCTATCTGCTCAGTCTTTTAATACTGTTTTTGTCTCTCTCCCGCCCTTTTGTTTTTCTCTCTGCAGGATGCTGTTTTGTAACTTTTTATACAAGAAAAGCTGCACTGGATGCCCAGAATGCTTTGCACAACATAAAGACCTTAAGTGGGGTGAGTAAGCGCAGAGTGGACTGTCTTTAGCAGCTTGAGCCCCTTTACGTCCCACTGCAGTCTCATAATGAGCTCCTGGCTGATCATCACGTTTGGCCTAAGAAATGTCTGCCCCCACAATGTACTGCCATCCCACTAACAACCGAGAACATTCAAGAGATGATCAGGCTCTCCAGCTGTACACACACCCCCAATGTACATAATGCACACACCCAATACACACAAAACAAAGGATCTTCACACAGGACCAACTGCCACAGGTGCAACTGTGTTCTTCCCAGTAAAGCACTTTTTCCCCCCAGCGTTAGTGGGGCAGAAGTTGCACCCAGTGTTTTAACAAAGAAGCCTCCCAATGATGCTGACTCCGAATTCCTGGTTTGACGCATGCTGTATGCAATTGCTTGTTAAACCTCACCCAGTCTACTCTGACCATTTTAAATTACTCTCCGTCCCATCAATTTAATCTTTACTAAACAACTCTAGCCATCAATGAAATCAATAGAGCAGTCCATTGGAGAAGGAGCTGCTGTCAGTGAAGTTGCAGGTAAATATTGAACCGCTTTGATGAATGAGAGCAGCAGTGAGCACATACAGGCACAGCAGTAGGGCTATCAGTCAGCTCGATGTTTCAAATAAAGCATGTTCGAACACACGAGTCCTGAAATACTGTTTTAACTTGTTGCTATGATATTTAAAGGAATCAGGGTTATTGTCCTTTTGAAGGGAGTAAATCAGGAGCTCTTTTCTAGTCTGTGCAAATGGACTAAAAAAATTGACACAACATGAGGGTGTGGCCTAAATTAAGCACAGGGCACATTTTCACCCCTTGACCTAATTATAGCTGCACTCGTCAGTTTCTTGCCCTTTATTATTTCAAACACTCAATGTTATTTTGTGTTGCCTACTACGTTAGCACCACACTGCGAACGCCAGACAAATGAATAGAGCTGTACTTGAGTGATGCTTTTTTAACATACTGCATTCAATTAAAGGCAGGACGTCCATGTATTTGCTAGCCTAAACTTAAACTAAAACCAATTTAGATGGTAAGCAAATAAGGATTATTTCTAAATTGCTTTAAGTTCCTGTTTCCTTTGTACAGAATTAGGAAGTAGACTGTGTTGGTCTAAATCTATCAGATGTACATCGTTAATTTACTTCACTGTAGGGCTATGCAGTTAGTTGAATTTTTAATTGTGATTTCAATTATTATGCTATTCAGTTACACATATTACAGTTGAAAATACATTTCTGTTATGAATTATTTGTCAGAGCAAAGACCCTTTTCTAATCTTCATAAGCTTTTAAACTAAAGTATCACAAACGTTGCGGATAAAATATATATATGTTGTTTTTTTTTTACTTCTGTGCAGGTTAATTTTGACAGTAAAGTAGCTGGTTGTGGTTTCATTTTAATCAAATCCTTATTTAAATTTTTGCCATAATCCAGTCCTTATGTGTGTGATTTTGTGCGTTCTGATTCTGTAATAATATGTCTTGAATAGTGTAGCTCTATTGCTATGTAACTCTAAGTAAAAGTGACATGTAAATAAGACAAACATGTCCATAAATGAATAAACTGTGAAGCGTCCAAAGACTGGCTGGTTCCTCTGTTCTGTCCCTCGTGTGCCTTGCTCTTCTTGGTCGGCGATGCTGCCAGTTCCCACACTGAGCTGGCCATCTGTCTGCTTCTTTTTAGTGCTCGTCAAAAACAAACCCACCACTTTCATGAACACAGGCTGCTCAGGCATCTCACAGATAAATAGTACTTTCACCTCACAAAGCAGGTGATTATGCTAAAAATATTCCCACGTCCCGATTAGCTCGTCTATCTTTTCCCTCCAACTCGCGCGCTACATGGAGTTGTATTCAATTTCTTCTATGTAGCTGTTGAAGAAGATTGATACTGGCAGCGCAGTCGATCACAAGGCTACACCAGAGCTTAATATGAAACTCGATACTGAAGAATTTGATCCAGACATAAATGCAGAGACACTTCCTCCTGAATTCGTTGGAGAGCTGTGATGATCTCGGAGTGAGAGTGGAAAATAAGAGGTTGGCGACGGAGCTCTGGGAAAGTGGACAGACCCTTGTGATAATAATAAAGAGCCCAATGTGGTGGTTATACAGCCAGGTGCAAAGCTAACCGTTTTTGTTTCTTTTGCCATAGATGCATCATCCTATTCAGATGAAACCCGCCGACAGTGAGAAAACAAGTGGTGAGTAGCTTTTGAAGGGGCCTGCTGATTTCAAACCGTTGATCTCAACACCTTAGTGACCTGCACAGAGAAAAGGATTTGACTAGGACAAGACGGCTACAAGGCAAAGCTCAAAACGTGTCTCATTTTTGTAGAGCGAAAATGACCATCTGAAAAGGACAGTTCGGGGAAGGAGCAGTCTCGGACAGTTTCTATATAGTGTCAAGGGTTAGAGGGATTAAGGGCTTTAAAAGGCACCAAAGGGAGAAGTGGATCAGGAGCACAGCAGAAATGGCTGATATACCCGTCTGTCTCGAGACGGAGACGCTGAGGGGGTGGGTGCGCCAAGAGAGTTGCCAAGACTTGTACAAGAGGCTGGCACCTTGAGTGTGAGGCAGAGAAAGTGGCTGTATGACGAGAACAGAGCAAGAATAAGTAAAAGGTGTCAGATTGAGCCCTCATACGAGCCCTTCTGTGATGTTTAGTTGAATTGCTTTTCAAATCCTATATTTTTTACTTTTACTGCAGCAACACAACATTAAAGGATTTACAATTTAATACAAAGTTGCAGATATTAACAGCTTTTCTAAAATGCATAGTCCATGATCCTTTGCTCGATTTCATTTCAGCCAACTTGAAGCATTCACTGTTATCAGTGGTTTTCAGTGTTGCAATAAAAATACTGTGCAGTTATTGCTGTACTCTCAGATCTACTTATTTTTATATCTCTAGATGTCTCTTTTCCTGTTGCAGCGGTTGAAGACAGAAAACTGTTCATTGGGATGGTCTCAAAGAAGTATGGCGAGAATGAGGTCCGAATGATGTTCTCCTCTTTTGGTTCAATCGAGGAGTGCCGAATCCTCCGGGGTCCTGACGGCCAGAGCAGAGGTAGGTGTGCTCTGAGTCTTCAGTATAGGTGCAGTGTTATTGGCCTCATGACTGCCACCTACAGGACAAACACTAGAAACACTCATCCAGTATTTATACCAGCCCCTCCCTTCCGGCTTTATTTTTACCTCCTTCTCCCCCAAATCAAGTGCTATTCACCCACAGTAGCACCCATCATAGTGCCTGCAGCCTCTCCCCATTTGCTGGTGCATCGTGCTGTGAAGGGCCGGTGAGAGCGGAGTCGACACAATGGGCCGTTGCCTAGGCAACAGCTGGCGGCGGTGCCTATGGGCTCAGCTGGCAGCCAGCTCCTCCTCCACCACCTCCTCCATCACACTCCACAAAGACTAGAATTAGCCTGTCGTCGCATCTCCCACTTAGCTCGGTGCCGCATAAAGGCCAAGAGCTGGCGGGTCGAAACAGGGCTCTCAGGCTGATTAGACCTTACACTGACGGCCATTGAATAGACCCCAATAATTACGTTGAATTTAATATGTAATAGCAACTATAAGTTGAAATGGAGCAGAACGTCTTTTTGTACATATTGACTAAGATAAGCCTACAGTGTGTATTTATGTGTGCATTCTATGTGTTTAACTGTTTCACCATATAGACTAGCCTCTCTGGTGGCGATCTAAATTGTCAATCACTGTGCTCATGTGTTCTCCTCGTTTTGTTCTTTCTTCATGTGCTAACCAGTGAGGGTGATTCTGTGTGCTTGGGAGTCGCCATTCTCTGTACAATGTGTTATTTGGGGTTCATAACGAGTTGTCCAAACCTTTTGTCTTGTTTTTGTTTCTTCTTGTCCCTCCCTCCTCCCCCTTCTCCTATTGTTCCCCCCTACAGGCTGTGCGTTTGTCACATTTGCTACCAGGTCAATGGCACAGAATGCAATCAAAACCATGCATCACTCTCAGACTATGGAGGTACTGTACCCCTGAGCACCTATTTCTCATTTTTACCCTTCCCCTTCATACATTCTGCTGCCCCCTTGTGTTGGGAAGATGAAAGGTCTTGTCCAAGCAGATGGTGTCCATCATCACAAAGCATGAGTCATATCCAAAGCCACTTTTACTTATTACAAAATGACATTATGTCCTGCTAAAATGTATATAAACCACTAAGAAGGACTTGACTTCATTACTAATGTAAGAGCAAACCAAACACATCTCTGTTGAACATTTATTATCACTGTGTTCAGTAAGCAGTAGTCATAGTGCACTACTTGGATTAAGAGTAAACTCTAGAGGTTAACCCAGAATTATCTTAGAGACTAGCACACATCCAATGAGATTTTCTCTCAAACTGGGTCCTTGTCCTCATAAAGTCTTTCTGGAAGTGGAGCAGCAGTAATTTGACAGCACGCAGGTCAGAGGCTCCCTAGTGAGGCATTGGACCAAAGCTAATTAAGATCCTACCAAACATAACTCGGGTTGTGGTTATAGTAGAACACGGCAGCCCCATTCTCCTGCATTATTGCTCCCCCAGTTCTCATCTGCCGTGGAGTTGTTGCTGGTGCAGAAGCCATTTTCCCTGTCCAGCCTGGTCCCTGTCTGGCGCAACTCTGAAAATACTTGCACCGCATGCCTCATGTCCATGCATCTGTCTAAATAAATCTGTCTGTGAGACTGTCTGTATTGTAATGCATTGATCTAAATGTCTGCTGACAAGCCCCTTGTTCAGTGTCTTTATTTTCTAAGTGTCGTCTCCATCAGTTGTCTGCTTGTCTGTGGACTTGATTAAGCTCCTCCCAAGTGCTAAAAAAGTTCACTGTCTGCAGCATTGATTTGTGCTCTTCATGGAATGAGGCCCGGCTCAGCTGTGCATGGCAGATGTCCTCTGTGTTAGCTCTATTACCAGTGCTACAGGCACAAACACTGTCTCAGGCTCAGACTATACTTCCCTTTAGAAATGATCCCCTGCAATTAGTTAATGCAATTAGGAAATATACTTGATGTTTTAGTATGATGTTTTCTCTTCAAATAATGTGTTGTGCTTCAGGGCTGCTCCTCACCTTTGGTGGTGAAGTTTGCTGACACACAGAGAGATAAGGAGCAGAGGCGCCTGCAGCAGCAGCTAGTACAGCAAATTCAGCAGCTCAATAGCGCCCCCTGGGGGAACTTGGCTGCACTGGGAGCTCTGACACCACAGTATCTGGCTGTAAGTCATTTATGTTCTGGGTGTGGATCCTTTTACAGACACACGTGTTGCATATCTGAACTATATATGTCTCTTTGTCAATAGCTACTGCAACAGGCCACATCTACCAGTAACCAGAGCACGTTTAATGGCATTCAGAGATTAGGAGGTGGGTTGCAATTACATTTTTTTTGACCCATGACATTACTATGACTATTAAGTGCTCTTGTAGATGACCTAAAACAAATCCATCTAATTTTTGTCTGTTATTTATTAAACTGGCTTCAGCAGTTAATAAATAATTCATGTATTCCTCATCAGGTATGAATCCACTGCAGCTGCAGAACCTGGCCACATTAGCTGCTGCGGCGGCGGCTGCCCAGAGCTCTGGCAGCCCCACCTCCACCAATGCCCTCTCCTCCAGCACTGGAGCCATGGGAGCTTTGGGCAACCCAGGTATTAACCACTAACATTTGCGGAGAATATCATCATCAGAAATACTAAAGCATACTTGTCCTTTGGGAAAGACCCATAAGAGTTTGTATAAAACAACTGCCATACTGGGCAGATTCAAAGCTCTGACTCCTCTGCCTGCACCGTTAAAATGATCTGTAAAACTCTCTCATCCTCCATTTGCCTAATGGCCCTCTGCCGCTGCCCATTTATTTTATAGGAGTTAATCAACCCTGAGCTAACATTTTATGAGAGTCTCAGTTTTCCCTTAATCTGTGTAAATATACATTGGCTCAATTTCTTATTGAGCATATTGCAGTAGCAGTTAATGAGCCCTTGTATAAGTGAGATATTTTACCCTCCTCCCTGCTCCCGAAACACATTTCTCCTGATTAGATTGAAACTGGTTATATGACGAGCCGTTCACTTCAAAATGTACCTCTTTTGCTACAGCTGGTTCAACAACAGGGTCCAGCACCGGAGCGGCCATGAACCCTTTGGCCTCTCTGGGCACTCTCCAGGGTCTGACTGGGACCTCTATGGGGCTCAACAACCTGAACGCTCTCACCAGCAGCGTCAGCAGTAAGACTCTAGTGTTTAGTTTTTATTGTAACAGCAACTGCCCATAGGCTCTGCAGTGGTGAGTAGGCAGTGACCATGTCCTTGTGTGTCTCAGGTATGGGAGCCATGAACGGAGGGTTGGGAGCCTCTATGGCCAATGGTTCAGCCGCCAGCTCCATGGACGCTCTGGCTCAGGCGTACTCAGGGATGCAGCAGTACACCTCTGCCCTGCCCTCACTCTATGGCCAGGCCCTGCTGCAGCAGAGTGTCGCAGGGAGCCAGAAGGAAGGTTAGGACTCACTTAGTGCATTCTTCTACCATATGTTTTATATCAGTGCATTACTCTGGATGTAACGTAAATCTAATGTGCTCTTGTGATGAAGTAGGGCCAGAAGGTGCCAACCTGTTTATTTACCACCTGCCCCAAGAGTTCGGGGATCAGGATCTCCTGCAGATGTTCATGCCTTTTGGAAACGTGGTCTCAGCCAAAGTCTTCATTGACAAACAGACCAATCTGAGCAAGTGCTTTGGTGAGATGCATTCACATTTATGGATTAATCAGACTGCACTTTAACATAGTTGGAATTACTTATGTAGTTTCACTCGTCACTTCCTCTCAGGGTTCGTCAGCTATGACAATCCTGTGTCTGCACAAGCTGCCATCCAGGCCATGAACGGTTTTCAGATTGGGATGAAGAGGCTGAAGGTTCAGCTGAAGCGTTCCAAGAATGACAGCAAACCGTACTGATCTAGTATGGGCCCCCTCCCCAGCTCAAAGCTAGCACTGCGAGGGTAAGTTTACCTCCTGCCAAGGTCACCACAGAGACTCAATGGGGCAGGGGGCGGAGCCCGTCACAGGAGGGAGACTCAGCCTATTCCTTAAATGGTTGCAATTCTCTTTCCACATTTTTCTTGTATTCATCCCTGCAGTTTTATCATGTACTTTTAAGTCTATTTGAATATTTTATTGTATGCTTATTTATGACTATCACTGGAGTCAGTGTTCGCTGGAGGTATTTTGTGTCACTGTATTTAGTGGAGAGCATCAGCTGTGTTCCCATACATTTCATTGCCTTCAGGTCAAGCATAGATGGGTTGACTAAGGATCAGTCAAAGGGCTGAAGCGTAGACCTTGAGCCAGTGCTTCACCCTGTGTGGCTTCTTCCATGTAGTCTGTCTCATTGTCCATCGTCCTTAATGTGAATCTTTGCACTCGGCCCCTCCCTCCCAAACGTCCCCTGCCCCCTGTCTCTTCTGTCCTGTGTGTGAGGCTACCTCTCTATTAACCACTTCCAGTCATTCCATCCATCTGCAGGTCTCCACAGAGGGGACTGGCTCTTGATGGATTTCTTTGGGTGCCAAGTATAATCTAGTAAATGCATGTTGGAGCCATACTGTGTCCTGGTGTCCCATCTTAAACCCGTGTACCGTTTTGTGTGTAGGGGGGGTTTGTCTTTACTGTATGTGGTGATGTTTTGTTGTTTTTTGTGCCTCATGGCTAAAGATTCTTGTGCTATGCCCCTAACTTTCTCTTCTCTCCTCTGTGTCTTCTCTCCTCCTGTCGTGTTCTTTTCTAGAACAACTCCATGCCTGTTTGCTCATCATTAGCCTAGCATGTCTCCATGATGTTGAAAGCCAAGCCAAACTCGTGGCCTCATCATCCCACCATTGTCTGTGATGTCTCTCTAAGCTCGCCTGACCAATACCTGGCCACCCACTGACCCCTGACCTTAGCTCAACCTGGTTTCTCTGCATGTGTGTTCATTTTTGTTTGTTCTATAAAGAAATGTGACTGGTGGGAGAGAGGTCAAGCAAATCAATGTGAAAACTATGTTAAATTCATTTAAAGTTTTTGCTGTTTTTTTTTTGCGAATGTTTTAAAAACCTGTGGGATTTATTTTTAATTTGCTTTGTTTTTTATGTTGCTTTCTTTTTACCTCTCTCAGTAAAAGTTCACTTGAAAGTTGAATACAGGGATTGGCACACAGCTGTGCTATTTGGTGCCATTAGCAATATGTTGGCTTCTTATACGAAAATGTGCTACAGACCACTTTCCAACACTTTTGAAAGTCCAGTTCAGTCTCAGTGCTCTGTAAAGGTCTCTACATTTTGCGGGCAGTGTAAAGGAAAAAAAAAAAAATTTCACCAAGGCTAATATATATTTTGATTTTATTTACAAAACGATCAGTGTGTTCTTTGGAAAATATTGATGGCACAATATAAGGTCCATTTCCTCTGTTTAGAGAAATGACGCCTACATGAGTCAACTTTTGTAGAACTGATTCACAAATAGACAATCTGTGGTTGAAATGCACACTTAGATTACCTATATTTTATACCATTGAATCTATAGAATTTAACTAACAGAACCCAGGCAAACGTTGGGTTTTTTGTAGATTATGTTGTAATTGTCATCTGTGTATGTGGGTTTGGGGAAAGTTATCCGTGTATTACATTTTTTAAAAAGGACTAAAAATCAGTTGTGATCAGTTTGACCATTTAAGGGTCACTTTAAATTAAAAATCTCAGTTTAAGTCTAAAATTTTGCTGCATTAATTGTAACTTCAACTTTTGAGAAACATTTTCTGTAGTTTTATTTTCCCTGTGTCAAAGACAAAAACCTTATGGTACGTTTTTATTTTTTGTTGACTTTCTGTGAATTATTAATTTAATTAATGGATGTCACTTTTTTAGTTCAGTCTTGGTTGCCTAATGTAGAAATATGTTTTACAGTGTCTGTACTGTTGAAACATACACATGTCAGACAATGTACTTTTGTTTTTATAAGTGCCCACGTGTCAGCCTCAGTGTTTTTGAAGTCACACAAACATGATTTTTCTTGTATGAGTAACATTTTCAAATCCGCTTGCATGCACACACCAACACATGCCGACGCTTTATTGTGGTAAACCGTGGGAGCCCCTGAAGAAGAGATCGCTTGGACACACAACACTCGACCTGTGGGTTTCTGCACACTTCATTAGTAACACACACGGGCTTGGTTTAGATTAATTTTGGTTATGGTTTTTGTTCAGTGACTTCATGCTTCACAAATGCACACAGCACATTGACACTAAAACTTAACCCTTCACTGTAGTGTTGGTTTACAAAATACATTCCATTTGTTCAGCACAAGTTTACACTTTTTTTAAGTATCGGGGTGATGATGTAACCCTGGTTTAAAAAAAAAAAAAAAAAAAAAATTAAAGACAAAAAAACACATCATCCCCCAAAGATGGGTTCCCTAAAAACTGCATACCTGATGGCGCTAAAGAGTTGTCAACTCAGGGGTTGCTTTGTGTGAAACTGGTTCACGCAGGGTTATGACACAAAATGCACAATTGTCACCATTTGACCTTTTCAGTTTGGATTTTATTTTCTTAATGTGCATAAATATTCCAAAAAATATTGAGGTACCAAAATTTGAACCAGTACTGGAGGAGTTTGTTTTTTGTAAGAAAAAGCACAATTGTGGGCTGTAATCACTTTTGCAGAATGTGTGTGATGCGTGATTATAACCCAAAATTTACAAAGGTACCACTAATTTCACTTTTTAAACGTGGGCATGTGCTTTTTACAGTGTGTTTTTCTATCCAAATGCAATACAATATTCAAAGTGCCATATTATATATACGTCTAGAAACTGCCTACTCTTAAATATTAGGCCTTGGTTAGAGATTGCTGCAATTCGCCTTTTTTGTCTATATCTGCCAGTGTCCTGAAAAAGCTTTGTCACTTGCTCATGTAACCCCCTTTCCCCTACCCCCACTCTGTGTTGAGTTGTTGGTAAAATGTGTATTGTGATGTACTATTTCAACAGTTGGTTTCAAAATTGCAGATAAACAATAAAACTATACATTTCAAAGGTTAATCTTCTTTTTTAGTGTGAAACATGTAACACTTTTCGATACAACATGTGCATTGAAATGTTCCATTGAAGTGTTGGAAGATTAATTTGTGTCAAACACTGAAAGGGGTAATTGTGTGGTTAAGTGTTACTGTGAATATTTAAAAGCACAATGTACAGTCCAACGTGGTCCCAATTTTTGACTTCCTTCAGGGGCTTCCATCACAAAATCCAAGTTAACAATCACGTTTTTGTTCATTTTCAAGAAGTGCTAATTTTTGGCCGTGTGGTAGATTTGCATCACTAGATATTGTCTTGATCCTTGTCTTATAATCCGTAGAAATATGTTCAATAAGTTAAAATAGATGTTTTTGTCTTGTCTGATAAAAGCCAAAGTGGGTGCATCTTGATGTGATCTGTATACACAAAAGTAGTTTTTTTTTGTTTCATTTATTTTGAAAAATGGGTGGGATTTGAAAAAAATGAATAAGACATAACAGGCTTTCAATTTCTACAACTGGTTGTTCATATGTATTTTGTACCAGTGGAGCTTTTTATATTGGAAATTAAAACAAAATCTGTATACAGAGAAAAATTGTCTGGCCTCTCAATGTGGCCTCGTCTCAGAGGGGTCAGGCCTCTTTGGTGGTGTCACACAATTTTCTTGTCATAAATTTATTCCTGTCTCTAAAGATGCCTGATTTATAATTTTACTACATGTCTCATTTTAAGTTTATTGGGGGGTTGGGATCTTCTAAATCGTGGTAAGTTTCATGTTAGTACTTGTGCTGTCCACATATTTTTATGGTCATCAAAAATTTTGAGAAGTTATGTGGGTAATTGTCTTAGTTTAAAGGAGTCAACTGTTTAGTTTGAGCCTTGCTTTTTACCTGTGTAGTTTTCTGTTTCCCATAGAGGAGTGTGTAGCCCAAGGACTGTGTTAATTTTGGTCAATGTTTGTTCATGTGTGGTGTGTTTCTTTACCTCTGTCTGAATTAAACCATTTCCCTGAATATTGACTGTGTCTGTGCTGTGCTTGTCCAGTGCTGTAAAGACATTTGCGTCTCCCTTTGTTTGTGGCTCATGTCTCGCTAACATTTTTCTGTTGTGCCTCTGCTTCTGCTACATATGAAAGGTCCACAGTCCTGCTATAGCACCAACTTGATTTTGCTCTGCTCTGTCTACATTATAAGTTAGTTTAGTTAGTTTGTTTTATTAATTCAGTGGTGCTTAAAGCATGTATTGTCTTTATATAAATTGTGAATAATGAGAACTTATGGTCTAGACCTGGGAAATTTATCATGGATCTACAAACAATGACATTTTCAATGCTCTGCTTCTGGTTTCAGTTCACCTAAATATATTCTTAAATACAGGAAAAACAAATTGCCATGTTGCAGTCTTTGCAAACTAGCCTACATTACACCTAGACCTGACATGTGAACCACCAGGCCAAGTTACAGGTCAGACCTGTGAGAAGGGTGCCCACTCAGAACAAAAGCATTTTTTCCAGGGTATTTCTAACCAATAAAAGCAGCTGTAATTGAATCAGTGCAAGAAATAAATTACTTCAATGCCATACCGTGGAACAGTCTGGGCAAAGCTATAACATCTCCATGAGACTAGGTTGTGAACCCTCCACCAGAAAAGTTACGCTTTGCACCTTACAGTAGCCAAGTCTCAGTCGGCTCCAAATAGCCTATAGTCACATTTTAGATTCAAATACAGAAATTGAAAACCTATTCATATGGTGTAATTTTTAATTAAAAAGAAATAGTGAATCTTTAGTTGCAAGCATTTTGGCACTAGTCAAAAAGCCTACTGGAGTATCTGCCCAGTAGGTCAAGTCAACTAATTTTTTTGGCTGAAACAAAATGCAGATTTCAAACTCAAAGCTTTAAAGAACGTAAATAACTTCTCCTGAATCAAATGCAAACTTTAGATTTGAGTTTTTATTTGGTTTATCTACTGGGAACATTAACTTTAAGAAGATGGCGAAGATAAAAAGCTTAATCTTAATTAAATCTTAATTCTTTAAAAAAAAATGTCTAAATGTACGCAGGGTGTTTTCCTTATTTAAATAGGAAACCTGAGCGCTGCACCGATTGGCCAACAACTTTGTCCTAAAAAAAAATCAAAAGTTATAAAACAACTTTCTAGCTTTTTCTTCAACGTGCGTTTCATGTTACCTAAGTAAATTATTTACGTCTTAATGGTTAAAAAAAAAAAAGAAAAAAAAAAGTTATTTGTACAAGCCGATCGGATTGCGTAGCAGCGTCTCCTCCTACGTCGTGCGTCGCTGACTCGGCGCAGTATGGCAGCTTAGATGTAGCCATCGTGTGCCCGCTGCCAGCTGTATTTATTTTACATTTTAATCATGTCTGCCTTGTTGATTCTCAAAAAGTCCTTGTGCCGACTCCCTCCGACTTTAGCCCGACAGGTCCTAGGCTGCTGTTACCACACTGAACGCGGAGTTTACGGGTACCGACCCAAACACACCGACAGGGAACCCAAGTTGTGCACGGAGTGGACTGCAGCACTAAACCAAGGTCAGTGCGGGGCATTGGATCCACAAAATCAACTTAAGTGTTTCAGTCTTGTAATGGGTCACGTACTAGTCGACTTGCATAGTTGTATTGCCAGATTACGGCTTCTTACTGTTTTTCTACAACATCTGAATCTACTACAGAAAACATAACCTGCTCAAGGAAACTAGTTGCTTGTAGTACCCATTTGCTCAGTCATAAGGAGACCATTCCTTTATTATGCATAGATGTAATTATTCTGTCACAGCAGAATAGCATGTAGATCTGAACTCATGGCATGCTCTCTGGTATAACCAACTATAACCCGTGTATAGCACGTCTGGTCTTAAAGGTAATCATTAATAATTATATGTATCCATACTTGAGCGGGTTGCACCAAACAAATTCACACAAATTCAAAAATTCTTTAAACTGCCACATGGTGGGCATTGGACTGTACGCTTGACCTCACTAAATGATAGATCATTTACTACAATGACAAGAACAAATTTCATATAAAAGGAGAGTCAAAGCAACAGTCTAAAAGACATCTGAATAAACTTTCACTTTTTATTATTCTTATTCATCAGTGTATACGTAATTAATTCATCATTCATTCATTCATTCATTCATCATTCATTTAATCTTCCATTATAATGTTCTATAGTTATAGGTTGTAGGTAGTTATAGGTATAGTTGTAGTGTAGCATTACAGTCTTGGCAAACTATGGGAATAAATTGAAATAATTGAAATCCTTTGTTGATTTTCTGTACTCAGATCATGCCCTGGCTCGTCTGGTGGAGGCATACAGGGCTCATGGGCACAAAGCAGCCAAAATTAACCCCTTACTCCCTGAAAAACCTGTAATGGACGATGTCCCAGAGATCAGCACTCTGGCTGGTACCATTACAGGACAACTCAACACCTCAGGTACAGTATAAGAAAGAATTCATCTGGTAATGAAGGCATCCTCACCTGTCATGCAAAACAATGTTTGTAGTAAAATAATAATATTCCCTCATTAGAAGATACTACAAAGTGATCCATAAATGTGTTTTATTGTGTGTAGTTCAACTATACTGGATAAATATAGTCCGTTTCTCATTTCACACTTTGCAACACTTCGGGTAACACAAGGCATGACATTATAATATACTGATTTAACTGTTTTATTGAGTACAACCACAACAGTATAAGTACAGCACAGTACAGTACAAGACACACCTAGATGTGCCTGAACATGTTGATTAATGAAAACAAAACACATGTTACATTTCATTACTCAAATACATATAGATATGGTCATTAATGGTCAATTCATTAATACGATATTGTAAAGAAATGCAAAATTATTGTTATGAGGGACACAGTAGCTCAGTTGGTAGAGCGTTTGTCCACTGATCTGAAAGCGGTTCGAATCCTGCTCTCAACATAAACAACATCGATAGAGTGGTCAGATCCACAGGTTGGCGGTGCGATTCCAGCTCCCACAAATTAATGTTGTCATTGTTTCCTTGGACAAGACACTTAACCCACCTCCCCCCTAGTGTCTGCGGACACTGGTGTTTGAATGTGTGTAAATGGGTGAGCGGTTCCTTGATGTAAAGCGCTTTGAGTGCCTTGAAGGTGGAAAAGCGCTGTATAAAAATGTGACTATTTACCATTTAACATAACATTTTACTATGTGGTGTTTAATCACCTGTGAATAATATATACTAGAGATGATTGTTGCTCATTTGTGCTCTCGGGCAGGTCTGAGGCATTTTGGCAAATCCGAAGCATCAGTAGAAGAAGTTCAGTTGTATTTGGAGAAGGTGTACTGTGGTCATCTGTCGGTGGAGATCAGTCAGCTCAGCAGCCTCGAGGAGAGAGTGTGGTTTGCCGATCGCTTTGAGGCACTAAAAAACCAAAGCTTCAATGCAGAGGAAAAAAAACGTCTGGCCAAAATCATGCTGGAGTCACAGGCGAGTCTGAAAAAAACATTATAAGGTTTATTATTACATAGGAGTAGTCATTGTCCAACTTTTCCCACCCTGTATCTCATCGGAGCATATAACTTTTCTATGAGTTCTATGTTCCATTAAAACTCCATATTACTATTTTCTATCTGTGTTATAATGTTTCCTCGTCAAAAACATACCCTGAGTTGTGTTTTGTTTCATTCACACATGTCACACAAACCTTGCATATTTAGGCTGACTTCTCTCCACAGAAAACACTCAAAGCAAATACAGGAAGTGCTCCACTGTGCTTTTAAACTCCATATAACCCCTCACTAGAATCATTTGTATAATTTCGGCCCTGGAGTTTTAAAGCTCTACTGCGTCATGACATCACAAGGTGTAACAGAGCATTTTGAGCTTTGTTTTGTAATATTTGTAAACAGTTTATTCAGTTTACTTTTTTGAATTTTTTTTAAAGGCATTTCTCTAATCTTAGCTTCTAAATGTCAAAATATCATATCAATCCATATTCCTTTTTGACTGAGCAATTAACCTGGTACTATCCACATCCTTGTACGAATATGTAGGAGTTTGACCACTTCCTGGCCACCAAATTTGCAACAGTGAAGCGGTACGGAGGAGAGGGAGCAGAGAGCATGATGGGATTTTTCTACGAGCTCTTCCACCAGGCAAACCACAGCGGAGTGACGGACATTGTGATCGGGATGCCTCACCGTGGACGACTGAACCTCCTGACTGGGCTGCTCCAGTTCCCCCCTGAGGTCAGACACCCTAGAGCCATAGACAAGTGGCGTTTTCAAATGCTGGCCCTGCTGCAAATAGTCTAAATATATAAAGCTATATAAAAAATTGACCATTTAACAATTCATTTTACATCCAATCACAGTTGATGTTTTGGATGTGCAAAATTGCGATTGGTTGGTCATTCATAACATAACTTAAAAGCAGCTTGTTCTTTAATTATATATTTTTTTCTAATGTACCTTTATGGTAATGAATTTATATTAAAACTTTTATCTTTACATTACTTTTTTTTTCTTCATGTTTAACTTTCAAATTATGTGACCATTACATTTGCTATACAGGTGTAAGCACACAAAACTATTGACAATATTATACACATTTATACATATTGTAGCTATTTCTAATTCCCCAATTGCAAATGATTCATGATCTTTTTATAAGTTATGACACCACTCTGTCCACATTTGGTTGAACATGACCAAAAGGGTTAAGCCAAGAGCAAATGTATACATTACACATTGCAAGGTCCTTCTAAATAAACAGGAAACCTCATCAGTCATAGTGTACACAAGATAACTAAGTCCTGTGTCTGTTGCTCCAGCTCATGTTTCGTAAAATGCGAGGTCTCAGTGAATTTCCGGACACGTCTCCAGCCATCGGTGATGTGCTTTCCCACCTCACCTCGTCCATTGAACTGGATTTTGGAGCTGAACGTCAGATTCATGTGACCATGCTGCCGAACCCGTCCCATTTAGAGGCCATTAATCCAGTGGCTCAGGGTAAAACCAGAGCGAGGCAGCAGCTGAGGCAAGAGGGGGATTACTCTCTGGATGAAAAGGCTCAACCCGGAGACCAAGTCATCTGTCTGCAGGTATGGGGCAGATGGTTTTTAAAGGGGACATTGTGTAAAACTAACTAATAGTTTTAACCATGCTATAGTGATCGTTGCTCATTCGCTTACCCCAAGTTTTATTTAGATTTATTCATGCATGTTTAATCCAACAGTATCCTATATTTGGGGCTTAAGTACCCAGATAATTTATGTTTGCACCTATCCCCTATCTCCTCCCATGTCTCTGCACATACAATGTCTATTTTTAAGATGTTTCAGATGAATATTGCATGATCTTCAGCGAACATTAAGCCATAAAAAGTAACATTGCATTCACCGTCAACCTCCTACTTTCTTTTTAAAGCACTCACCTCTGGTTATTTTTGTCGAGTCCTTTTGATGGAACAAACATTAAAACAGCAACATGCTCCTTATTTCTGCTCTCTCATGGTAAACATGTCAGATTAAAAATTCAAGATTTTTACTGTCATTGTCAGAGAAAACAACCAAATTATGTTTAGAGTATCAAACACTGCATAATTTTGTAATGTAGTAATTTTGTTGTGAGTTTTTTTAATAAGTTTGTAATGAAGTGTAGTAAGCCCATAAAAAATCCCGATATAAACACAAAACTGACATTCAGTGCAGCACAAATATAAAGTGGATCACAGGGACATGCATTCAGATATGTGAAGTTTAATGTCATTATGCAACAATACAAAGTTTAATGTTACTGTACTGGTGGATGTGGTTGTTGTCCAGGGGAGGGAGGCACTGTTCAGCAGCACCACAGCTTGAGGATGCAGGCTGGGTGTTCTGGCCTGAATGGACCTGTATTTCCTACCTTAAGGCAGCAGATGGAAAAGGTGATGAGCAGACAGTGAGTGGTGTAGATGGTACTGATCTCTGAAAGAGTGATCCAGATGATTTTACTCCCCCTGGAGTGCCTGCTGCTGGGCCTTAGTGCAGCTGGAGAACCACACTAAACAAACTCCACGGATGGCACATTTGTAGAAGTTTACTATCAGTAGACTGTGCTCCGTTTCTTAAGGTAGCAGGGGTTGGGCCTTCCTCACAGCTAACTCTGAGGCAGTGTGAATGCTCCAGGACAAATCCTCAGTTATGGTCACCCCCAGGAATTTGAAGTTGGTCATCGCCTCAGTGCCGATAGAGAAAGGTTGGGGGTTGTTTGTCCATTTTTGAGGAAGTGCACAATAATCTCCTTGGTCCAGATTATTGTTGTGACAGCGTGATCCCAGATGTTACACCTTGTTTCTGTAGTCCGCCTCATTGTCATTGGATGCAAAAATGAGAGCAGTTGTAATAGCTCTGGGCCTGGGATTGTAATGTCAATGTAAATGTAAATACCTGACTTCACACTTTTAGTCTTCGATTTATAATTTTGGTGAATTTTTCTGTGGCATACCTTCATGTAAAGTCAGCCATTTTTGCAGCACACTATATAGAAATATGGTAAGTGGATGAGAGTAATGCAGTGACTGGCTTCTTCTAGCTTCACTTCTTGTTGCCGCATATTTCCTACATCTTGCGTCATGGTCTGTGAAGTGGTCCCCTCTTTATTCCTCAAAGAGAGAGAGAAACTTGTAAAAGGGGCCAAGCAGGATCATGGTGAGAAAAAGTCCCACTTAAAGTCAAAGGCAAATATAGGCACTTTCAAGTTGTTTTAGCACAAGAGTAAATTTAAACTTATATCATTCAGTTTACATATTCAGCTGTAAGATCAAAACAGTTAAATAACATAATTGCAGACAGTGTCTTATTTGCACAGTATATATTTGCAATGGGTTAATTGTTCTTTATTGCAAAAAAGTTGTCTTGTATATTTACAGCGTGGCCATACCGGCTTGTCAAAGCCTGATCCCGTCAGATCTCAGAAGCTAAGCAAGGCCGGGTTTGGGTAGTACTTGGATTTGAGACCGCTGGGAAAATCAGCCACAGTGCCACAATGGGGCGACATTCAGAAAAACTGTTGTTGTGTCCTTAGGCAAGGCACTTCACCCATATTGCCTAGTATAAAAGCGGTGTGTGTGTCATGGTGGTGGTCGTAGGGGTCGATGGCGCAGATTGGCAGCCGCCCGTCTGCCAGTCTGCCCCAGGGCAGCTGTGGCTACAATAGTAGTTCACCACCACCAGGTATGAAGTGAATTAGTAATGCTGTTTTTCTAGAAATTTTATAATATCTTATTATATCTATTATTTCTAAAATAAAAATGAGGACCAAATCATGAGCTTACAATGAGTCCAAGAATATAAACCAAAACTAAATATAAATAACATTGATATCAGCACAAATACAGGTTTACACTACTTTCAAAAGGAAAACAAAGGACATTTTCAAGATTTTTACTTGAAAAGCAATATAACATCCACAATGATTCAAACTATTTGAACAAACTGACTGGTCTAAATAAAAGTGCATTTTCTCCAACAGGTCCATGGGGACGGCTCATTCACGGGGCAGGGCATTGTTCCTGAGACCCTGACCCTCTCAAACCTGCCCCACTACAGAGTCGGGGGCAGTATCCACCTCATCGTCAACAACCAAGTGGGTTACACCACTCCATCAGAAAGGGGCAGGTCCTCGCTCTACTGCAGTGATGTCGGTAGGGAAAAATATAAACTGAATTTAAGATGTGTTAAATCTTAGTATTATGAAGTATTATTACTCACTTAGAAGTCACCTTAAATAACCTAATCAAGAAGAATAAAGTACCGTAAATTCCGGACTACAGCGCGCACCCGATTAAGAGCCGCATGCTCAGATTTATGAAGAAAAATCAATTTTGTAATTATATGAGCCGCACCATATCATAAGCCGCTGGCCAAAGACTAGGCGGGGGGTTCGCTTCTGCGTCCCCGCCGCCTGGAGCGCCTCCGGGATGGGCCGCGGACGTGGTCCCCCGCTGAACTCTGGGGATGGACTCGCTGACTGGTGACACTTGGGACACACACGCGCCACAGGCACTTACACACCTTCACACACTTGGGACACACACACGCGACATGCACATACACACCTTGGCGCTCTGGGAATAAACCACGGTAGCGATCGCTTTAGCCTTCGGTCTGATTTGTACAGTGGAAACACCGCGGCCGCCTGCTCTTTGCGTGTTAACCCAGTCCTCCAGAAAGTTTTCAAGCTCAGGCCATCTGCTATGGTTACCTCTGAAAGCTTTGGTTGTCTTTTTACACTGGCTCAGTTCTTCTTGCTGGAGCCTCCACCTTCGCACCATCTACTCGTTTATGCCAATTTTACGGGCAGCAGCTCGATTTCCTTCTTTAACTGCCAGAGTGATCGCTTTTAGTTTAAAAGCTGCATCATATGCTTTTTGTCTGGTATTCTCCATGTTGATGAGGGTTAGCAGAAAGACTGAAATAAGGAAGTTGTGATTAATCATACAATTTCATTAGACCTCAGTGAACTACTTATTCATTTTATTGGTCCATGTTTTTCCCGCGATGAAAAAAAATATAAAAAAGCCGCTTCATATTACGAGCCGCAGTGTTGAAAGTGTAGAAAAAAAGTAGCGGCTTGTGATCCGGAATTTACGGTAACTGTGGTTTTGTATTTGTTTTATTCACATGTTTGAGTATCACTGCAACATTAAGGTGACTAGAGCTCAAAATGCTCTGTTCCACCTCGTGATGTCATGTAGTGACTTTCAAGTTAACAGCTACCATCCATTTACCTTTAGTTCAGTAGAGATGGCCAATTCCAGGCCTGAAATCATCCAAATGATTCTATTGAAAGTGTATGGAGTTAAAAACACAGTGGAGCACTTGTATTCTATTACTACATAACATCACAAAGTGGAGTGTTAAAATACAGGATTTGTTTCTTAAACAAAACTAAATTCTATGTATGTTTTTGAGGAATGAGGATGAGGAAACAACATAATAATACTGATATCATAGATCAAAACTGGCTTTATATAGGCCCTGTAAGCTTAACATTTTATTATAAAAGAAACGTTTCTCTCATAAATTATTACATTTTTATTTTGCATTTGCTAGTGAGAAACATTTAATTTTAGTGTATTTTGTAGTATTTCTAACATTTCTTATATTATGTAACATTTGCACTCTGTTTTCAGGTAAAATGGTGAACTGTGCTGTGATCCATGTTAACGGTGAGGATGCTGAAGAGGTGCTGCGGGCCACTCGTTTGGCTGTGGAGTATCAAAGGACATTTCGGAAAGATGTGATCCTGGACCTCATCTGTTACCGTCAGTGGGGCCATAATGAGCTGGATGAGCCTTTCTTCACAAACCCGGCTATGTACAAGATTATCCGGTATGATCACTCCTCTTTCATGTGATTATGTAATGCTGACACTAGCAGCCAAAAGATTGGACACGCCCTCTCATTCAGTCAGATTTTTTATATATGTTTACTTCTTTCTACATTTTAGATACATACTGAAGGCATCAAATATATGAACCAAGATATATGGAATTTTGTAGCAGAGGAAAAAATAAATTATAAGTCAACTGAATACAGTTTTACATCTTATATTCAAATTCCTCTAAAATATACAACCATTGTTTGTTCGACATTGCTACAAACCCTTGGCCTTCTCTTAATGATCTACTTGATGAAGTTGTGATGTGGTTTTCATTTCACAGCTGTGCCGTGTCAGGGTCAAAAAATGTTCAAGTGCAAAGCAGGCTTCAAAGCAAAGGGTGACTATCTTTAAAAGCACCCCTTTTTGGACCCTCACCCACAGTTTAAGAACCTCTTCTTCAAGAGAATTTCCACTGGCACTTTACACAAAACTGCTTCAAAGTGAAAAAAGTGGCTAGGATTTTTAAACATGTATTTTCAAATTCATAAGTGGATTTACATTCTCTTGTTTTAAAGTGATATTTAGTCTATGCACATTTACCAAACCAAACGCACTTTGTGACAAACATATTTATTTGGCATTTTATTAGGCAAACTTTAGCCTGCTCTGTGCCATAGGTCTCCTCTGTGCGAACACGGACATAAAATTAGTTTTTGCTTCGGGTTTCTTGCTCTTCTAATCAGCGCTTATTGAGGGGGGAATCTATGGGTGCTAATGAAATATGACCGCACTCACTATCCAGACTTGAGTCCAAATGCGCTCGAGTTCGAGACAAGACCAAGACAAAGCCATTGCTTTAGCGGCGTGGGGGTATCTGCTGTGGTGGGACAGATGTGGGTCCTGCTGCGGTGCGTGGGTGTGTTTTGAGTGATATTGGCGCACACGCTGTACCCTGTAGTCACGCGTGGTCAGAGGTGTCGTGCCCGAGCAAGGTTCGGTTGCGCTCGCGCTGTCAGGTGCATTTAGAACGTTTAACTCGTCACGTTCTCCTTATTGTGGCCGCAGAAGCACTCGCACAGATGCGCCTGTTTTGTTTTCGCCGTTCGCACACCGGAATATTTGCTCGCAAATGCAAGTGAAATGGGACACTGTAGAGCCCTGGTCCTAGTCCTGGTTTAGTCCAAGGCCAACTCCGGGCTCCGCAGAGGAGCTCGGGGGACAAAAGCAAGGAGGCGGGAGGCGGGGGGCGAGCGCGGGCGAGCGCGGCACTCAGAAGGCAAACAAGCGAAGCGGCGAAACCAGAAGTAAACATAAACATTATAGCGATATATCGATATGTCAGAAGTCATATCGAGTTTCCAAAATATCTCGATATATTTTAAATACCGAGATATCGCCCACCCCTAGTTTGTTACATTCCGTATGTATTCATAGTTTTGATGCCTTCAGTGAGAATCTACAGTGTAAATAATCACGGAAATAATGAAGAAATATAAATGAAAAAGTGCGTCCAAACTTTTGACTGGTAGTGTACATGGCGATTGTACAAGAAAATATGGCTAAATGAAATATAATGACAAGTGATTCATAGTTTGCCATTTATAATTTCAGTGTATTTCAATTTGCTTGCCTGAACATATTTTAAAAACAGTCACAATATGTATCAGCGATTATGTTTTCAAATTGTTCAGCCCTGATAGAATCAACATGAATCTCTTTGCAGTTCTCGTAAGAGTGTCCCTGACTCCTACTCAGATCAGCTCATTGCGGATGGTTTGATGACTGAAGAGGAGCGTGATGGCATCAAATCCAAACACTACGGCATGCTCAACGAAAAACTCTCCAACATGACTTTGTACAGCCCCCCGCCCACTAACCTGCAGGGGCGCTGGGGGGGCCTGGTCGAACCCCAGGCCAAAGTCTCCACATGGGACACGGGAGTGCCTATTCCCCTTCTGCAGTTTGTTGGAGCAAAATCTGTGAACATCCCTGAAAATACTCAGCTCCACAGCCATCTTGGAAAAACTCATGTTCAGGTATTGATAAAGCATCTAACAGTAGTGTCTTTATTGCTAATAAAGTCAAAAGTTATTGTTTTTCCATTCATAATTGTAATGCACACCAGTAACTAGTAGTGATGGGAAGAATACCTTGAAATTGTGTTTTTAGTTACAGAATACTGAATACCCGAATTAAAATGTTTTTTTTCTAATGTATTCCCTTACATGGGCCAATCAGAGAACTGTATTCTGAAGACTTATGAAGAATATTTTTACATTGAGTTCCGTTGTGTAAAAACATGACTAATAATTACTATTATTTTGTTGCTTTATGGATTAGTTTATGTCTAATTAGAGACAGAAAATCACAGAAAAGAAAAGTACCAGCATGTAATCCCTTAAATTTAGAAAAGAAACTACATTCTGAATACTACCAAATTAAAGAGTAACTGTACGGGAATACAGGTACGCAATATTAATAATCAGAATATATATTTTCGGTACATGTATTCAGTTAGTTCCCAACACTAGTAACTAGATGCACGGATTCCACTCTGTTATAGTTGCCCAAGGTTAAATCAATACAACATTAACATTTTTTGGCATATCAAAATTTTTTTTATAATCGTAGCCAGTGTTATGTGCGACATTGAACTTCCATTAGTTTGACTTAATTTGTTCTTTATCTAAGGCTCGCCTGCAAAAGTTGGAGGAAGGGACCAAACTGGACTGGTCTACAGCAGAAGCACTGGCTTTTGGCTCTCTTCTCACTCAAGGTTTGTGCTTGAATAAAAAGTAATATCATGGTAGAAATACTGAATTATGACCTCTGTGCTTCAAATTTGTTTCCAGGTTTTAATATCCGTATAAGTGGACAGGATGTTGGACGAGGCACATTCAGTCAGAGACATGCGATGGTGGTGTGTCAGGAGACTAATGATATGTACATACCATTAAACAACATAAGCCCCGAGCAAACTGGCTTCTTGGAGGTAATACCAAAATACAAATAAGTCCTACACCAGAAAATATAACAATTTTACTTCTCCTGTATTTAATCACAAGCCTATCACAATAATTACTATATTGACTTATCCTTCAGTGTACGTTAGATGGAACAATCATTTTTGTTTTCTGTTTGACAATTAAGATTTAAGCTCTAGGCTTGAATAAATCAATTCTTTGACTCATTATAGATACAAACTAACTACTAAAGTGTTTAATTTAGCTATTTATTATTTATTCCAGTTTGTGTTTTTAACCATATTGTACATTTAGAATAGTTCTGGGGATAATTATACTTTAGGATGTGTTAGTGGCACAAATTAAGTTCAGTATTATTGTTTAGCATCTTTATTTTCTTCAGCAATATATCGTACTTAAACATTTGTTATTGTGACAGGCCTAACTGAACTGTTATCACTGTTGATGTTTAGGTGTGCAACAGTCCCTTGTCAGAAGAGGCGGTGCTTGGCTTTGAATATGGGATGAGTGTTGCACAACCTAAACTTCTTCCCATTTGGGAGGCTCAGTTTGGAGACTTCTTCAATGGAGCACAAATCATCTTTGATACGTTCATTTCTGGAGGTAAACTAATTTTAATTGTCATGCTACATCCATCCATCTTCTCCCGCTTAATCTAGCTGAGTCGCGGGGGCAGTTTGCTGCCCAATACTCATAGCACCTGACCCCCCCTATAAACCCCTCTGCAGGTGGTGAGCCTACAGGAGGGTGGACAACATGGTCCTTGATGTTAGTTCACAGGGGTGCGGGCATGTTTTGGGTTGATGGGGGAAACCGGAGTACCCGGAGGAAACCCATCCAGACACGGGGAGAACTGAGTGTTGCCACTCAGCCACCATGTCATGCTACATAAACGCACTAACTTAAAGGGCCCATATTACACTGTATTACTATGTTTTAATGTTTCCTTATCAAAAACATACCCAGAATTGTGTTTTGTTTCGTTCACACATGTTTAACACACACATCCTGCATATTTAAGATGAGTTCTTCTCTCAAAATGAATACGCTCTGTTCCACCTTGTGATGTCATGTGGTAATACAGGAAGTCCTAGACTGTGCTTTTAAAGCTCCATCCACCTTCACTAGAATAATTTGGATGATTTCAGCTCTGGGAGGGGGCTACCAATTTCTACTAAAAAACAAGGTAACGGTTAACATGAAAATTACTACTTCATGATGAGATGGAACAGAGCATTTTAAGCTTTGGAAATTAGACAGACTAATAATAAAGGATTGCTCAAACATGTGTGAATGAAACAAAACACAACTCCTCTCACAAGTGTCAATTTTGTGTAATACGGGAACTTTAAACTAAACTGTGTAAATAAAATGTCCACAGGTGAAGCCAAGTGGCTGTTGCAGTGTGGGATGGTGATTCTGTTGCCCCATGGCTATGATGGGGCAGGTCCTGAGCACTCGTCCTGTCGAATGGAGCGCTTCTTACAGGTTTGTATTTATTTTCATACTGCCAACTGTAAATGAGGTTAATTTGACTGTCACTCAAAGCACTACTGCAAAACAACAACAAAAGTCTCATCTCATCAGCTCATATTCAATATATGATGGATGGAACAATGTTTTTGAGAGTCATGGGGACTTTTTCTTTGCACTAGTGGGAACTTTTTAGTTATTTTTCTGCAATATGATGAGACTTGAGCTGTAGAAAGTTGATTTATGAACTTGTGTAGACTATGACTCATTATAGACACAAACTACTTACATAATTGTCGCATTCTGTTATTTTTTATTGCAGTATTTTTTTTTACAATATTTAGAACATTTAGAACATTTTTGTGGATAATTCTGCTTCATGATTTGGTTTCACTATTAACATTTATCATCTATATTTACGTCAGCAATATATCCAATTTCAAAATGTGTTATTGTGACAGGCCCAGTGAAGAGTAATTGCATCATTTCAAGTGGTTTCAAACTGTGGCACTTGCTTCCAGTATTACCTGACATCTGTTTTCATAAATCCATGTTTGTGTGTCAGATGTGTGACAGTAAACTGGATGGTGTTGATGGAGACACTGTCAACATGTCTATAGTGAACCCCACCACCCCAGCCCAGTACTTCCACCTGCTCCGGAGACAGATGATACGAAACTTCAGAAAACCCCTCATCGTGGTTGGACCCAAGACTCTGCTTAGATTCTCTGTAAGCTCTGTAACATTTCTTAATAGTTAAATAAATAAGATAAAATTAACTGATAATTTATTCTTCAGGGGGCCGTGTCCAGTTTGACTGAGATGGCACCAGGCACCTCATTCAAACCTGTACTTGGTGATACAGTTGTCTCAGCTGAAAGGTAATCAACTTTTTTTGTTTTTGCCTTTATTTACCAGAAAGGAATTATCAATATCTGTGGAGCCAGTGAACAAATGGTTGTCAAAGTCAATGTTTAGAGATTTGTTTAAATTTACTCTTGTGAGCCTTAAGCCTTGTTCGAATGTTGTTGTCTCATCAAAAACATACTCAGAGTTGTATTTTGTTTCATTCACACATATCTGTCTATATCTCCAAAGCTCAGAAAACTCTTTTCCACCTTGTGATGTCATGTAGTGGTAGTGTTCAAGTTAATGGCTACTTTTTCACCTTTAGTTAAATAAAGATGAGCAATAACAGGCAGGTGCCCCTGGCTGCAGCCCGCAGATCTGGGTTGGGCGAAATGTGGGGCGGAGCTCAATGTTTGGTCACGCCCCAGTGAGCTGGACTCAACGTTTGGCTTTGCACTGGTGCCATCTCGTGGCAAAGATCAAGCAACACATTGAAACGACAGTCACAAGACACTGAAATGCTTCACAGCAAAGCAAAACTTCTAGTGGTTTATTACACACACGCATATATATGCACAGATGGTATTTATACACATGGTTTGTTTAACCTATTTATTTCAGAGGGTCTGTATTACCTTTACAGAATATTCAGTGGTTGTTATTATAAGAAAATGATCATTGAAGACAACAAAAGTCACACGAACTGTTTTCTTTGTTTTTTTCCTTCGCAGAACAGTTCTATTAACGGTCTGTTACGTTTGATATACAATCAACATACAGTAATATAAGCATCATTTTGGGTGGATGGTGAATAATGTGTAAAGTCCTACAAGTCAATCTTACAACACCCCTAATTCATGTGAAATTATATTTTATTCACATTGTGTGCCCTTCAGTGCAACAAATGATAAGACATCACTGAAATAAATGAAAAATAAATACATGCATAAATGCATACATGCATACATAAAATGGTAAATGAGTATAAATCAGATGATTAATGTTAGAATTATGGCCAAAAAACAATTTTGCCCCAAAGTTAATGGGGTCATTTAGGAGTCATTGTCCATCTTTTATGAAAGTTTTGTCTAAATCTGATCAGTAGTTTTTGCGTAATGTTGCTGACAGACAGACAAATGAACCAAAAACACCCCTTCCTCTCTCTAGAGGAGTGAAGCCATAGAGAGAACCGCTCTGGGTTGTTATTTGTAAAGCAGGTGGTAAAGTGGGCGGGGTCAAATATAGAGCTCCACCCACATTGATCCACTCCCTGATCTGCGGGCTGCAGCCAGGGGTTACTCGTTCCAGGGCTGAAATGATCTAAATGATTTTAGTGAAGGTGTATGGAGTTTAAAAATCACAGTGGAGCTATACCTGTATTACCACATGACATCACAACTGGGAACAGAGTGTTTTCTGTTAGAGAGAAGAACTGAGAAGAAGCCTAAATATGCAGGGTTTGTGTGTTAAACATGTGACTGAAACGAAACACAATGCCAGGTATGTTTGTGATGAGGAAACAACATATAACATAGATCAGAAAACAGCGTAACTCGGGTCTATTAAAAAAAAAAATCACACGAATTTGATCAGGCTTCCAAACAGCAGCTTTGTCTATTTTTGCAGCATCTCCACAATAACTCTTACTTTAGAGAGTCATCCATTTCTTAATAGAGATCCACAATTAAACTTCTTACACTTTTGTTGTTGCCACAGTGTCCAGAGGGTGGTGCTGTGCTCAGGGAAGCATTACTATGCCTTACTGAAGCAGAGAGAGGCGTCAGCGGCCAACCAAAACACGGCTCTGATCAGACTGGAGGAACTGTGTCCGTTTCCACTGGACACTCTGCAGCAGGAGCTCACAAAATACCCCAACACTAAAGGTATAACTGACACCAGCAATAATGTACAACAAGAAATTTACCAACATTACATTATATACTGATTTCTGCAGTAATTTTAAGTGTGTATTATTCTCTAATTTTGCTACTGTAAATATTAGTTTTACACCAACCAAGAAGCAATTTACAAAGAAAAGTTGAAAAATATGTTGAAAATTACAGGAACTACAAACAACTCAACTCAACAAAATAACGGTGTTTTCTTATATTTGTATTAGTCAGATAATACAAATATAAGAAAACACCTTTATTTTGCTGAAGTAATGTATAAAGCAAACAAAAAATGTATAAAACAAAAAATGTGTTTTTTATGTTTAAATTGACCCAAACTTATGGATATAATTCTCTCAATGTTTTGAAAATTACAGGAACTACAAAGTTTTAAAACATTGAGAGAATTATATCCATAAGTTTGGGTCAATTTAAACATAAAAACCACAGTTTTTGTTTTATACATTTTTTTGTTTGCTTTATACATTCATTCAACAAAATGAAGGTGTTTTCTTATATTTGTATTAGTCAGATAATAATTTCTGTGTATATTTTTAGGAGTTTTGTTCACAGTGACAGAATTCCATAGTGTGGTGTCACATTTTCCAACCAGGAACAAAAATTTGAAACCTAAGAAATGCCTAAATTGGGAAAACGAGAGTGGATATTTTTGCCAAAAAAAAAAAAAAAGGGTTTTAGTAAAATGAGTAGTCATAGGCACTTTAACCATTTAGGCAGGAGTAAGGAATACTACTGTAACATTGTTTATAACTCAAATTAGCAGTCAAAACACTGTGATTTGGTGTAAAGGGGCTAAGATATATATTTATATAAAGGGGCCTGTTTATATAAGTGAGTAGCTTAGCTCTCTAAATATAACTTCATGGGTTGTTTGGACAGGTCTTAAGTCTTGTTTTATAATTGTAGCCCTAAAATCTCCTTTCTTATGGCGTAGTCCATTTCCTAGTCTTGAACAACATTGACTTTTGCACAAGGTCTTTTCTGGTTAATTTTTTATCGCTATTAAACCAATTCAGATCAGCCACAAGGAATGTTTGAATACTTTTTGCATTGAGAGATTATTGAAAGCTAATTTACTGACCCTGACAGCATCTCTATGGCTTTAGGCTCCGGTAATTGCGCGGTAATGCTGATGTGTACAGTATTACCTTGCATCTAAAGGTTTTTTCAATTCAAAGCAAGAATGTCATTGAAAAGAGCAACAAATCATTTTAGGAATGCTGCTCTGAGAGAGACCTGACCATATCAAAGATGATCCATTATCGTGCTGTCTTTTGTATAAATGTGAAGATGTTTTATTATAATACCCTCTTGTGTGACTCAAACCTGTCATGTTGTTACCTTGAGAAATTTTGTTTTTCAGAGTTTGTTTGGAGTCAAGAAGAACCTGAAAATATGGGCCCCTGGTCGTTTGTAGGTCCCAGGTTTGAGAGACAGCTGGCCTCTAAGGTAAAATCACTGTCAGGAAATGCTATATATTCCTTTATACTAATATCAGCCACCTTTATAGATACAGATTAAGAAGGTAAATTAAAATTTAATATATAAAACTAGTCATTTAGGCATAGTCAGTGTGGCACAGTTTAGTTTTTTCTTCAATAATAATAATAACTTTGATCAAGTATTACTGGCTCCTTTTTGAATTTAGAAAAATATTTTAAGTATGTGGTATTTTGGTGTGAAGAAACAATTATTCTAACCTGGAATTCTCAACATCAGGGAAATAATAAAATGGAGAAAAAAAAGTAAGTCAGCTGGATGTGGAAAACAAGTGTCATTGCACACTGGTAGTGTATAAATAGTGCAGAAGTTAAGTCTGAAGGTTTCCAAAACAACTCTACTGCTGTATCTATATTACTTAGAAAAGACTTGGACAAACTTTACTGATGCACAAGGGAAATTATTTGGACACAGTAGCTCACACATCACAATATATAATAATCACAAAGAGAAAAAATATATAAATTGTAATAATACATTCAGAATAAGTTGCAAAAATAACAAGAGACTGGTGTCAAATAAAGCATAATTGTATAAATGTATATGTATGTGTATTTTGGACTCTGTTCAACCTGGCATTCTCCCCATCATTTCCACTGCCATTTTCTACAGTGTTTTTCCCCCTGTTGCTCTTATTTGTTTGTAAAGCATCTGAGTGTCCATAAAAGCACCATATAAGTCTGATGTATTATTATCATTATTATTATTATGATGTACAAGTAAAAATAAAAAGTATAAGTCATTACCATAGATTTTATTAGGAATACAAGCATTAATGGGGAGTACTGAAGGTATAGTGTAAAATGTTTTTTTTTTTTTTTTTTTTGCCTCTTTAGCTTCGTCTGGTGAGCCGTCCTGCATTGCCCGCTCCAGCTGTGGGCATCGGGACCCTTCACCAACAACAACAAGAGGCCATCCTGAACGCCACCTTCTCCTGAGACTCAAGCACCAAAGACAGGCATTAACTCTATCCTGCTGATCTACACTAGCAACTGTGGAGCAAAGAGGAACCTGGGACCTTTGTTTGTATGTTTTAACAGTACGGTTTAGCATTTGTGAATTTCTGAATGTGAACACAACCTATTAATCAGGTATGTGAGCATTACAATTCGAAAATCACTTAATAATAAGGTTTACAATTGCAAATCCAAAAGACAGAATATGATCTCACCGATACATATTGACTGCTGACATGCAAAGGTATTATTTCCCTTTTGCCACTGTATTTTACTTATTTTAACATGGAGCTGCTGTTAAAATACCAGTCAAAAGTTTGGACTCACCCTCTCATTCAGTGTTTTTGTTAAATTTTATCACATTTTACATTTTTTATACATACATAAGACCTCAAATATATGAAGTAAGATATATGGAATTATGTAGTAAAGAAGTACATGAAATACATAAGTCTACAAAATATTTCTAAAGGCAAAGCAAATGGTGGCTACTTTAAGGATTTGAATATAAAAAAAGGAATTGCTAAATAATTCCATCTATATATTCGATGTCTTCTGTATGTCTATAAAATGCAGAAAGTAGTAAAAATAAAGAAAAAACATGAGGGGATGTGTCCAGACTTTTGACTGGTATCAGTTTCCATTAACATTAGCACAAAACACGATTTGAATTAAGTTTCTGAAGAAGCATTTTGAACTGTTACCTTTGTGATTGTGCGATGTTTATCTAAACATTGTTTGTACTAATGTATTTAATTTGATGGTTTAATAGTGGATTAATTTTATGTTTACGTAGACTTAACTGGAAAAAATGAAAGGGCTAATGTAAATATACCAATCCAGAGTATTAAATCTGAATATTTTCTCACAAAGATACTTGATGTGGTGGTGTTGTATTTTGTTCAGCTATCATTGGGGACGGCATGTGAATTTGTCTTGAGAGTCGATAATCACACTAAAAATAAGCTCTAAAACTTTCAAAAGTGCCCATTACTCTGCAAAAGCAATCAAGTCTCTGGATATCCAGCTGAGCCTGAGCTGACAGTAGGCTCAAACTGAAAAACCAGTGTTGCTATTTTGTCTCTTAAACTGTCAACTAAAATGACACAAGGAAAAACAACACTGCATTTTATTTTTTAATTAGCACCAAGGTGTAAAACGCCTTTGTTGCCAGTCCCAGGCTATTAATGGACTTCATATGAAAAGAAAAATGTATATCTCCATCTTATTTATCACAATAACAATATTCAAACAATATCATTATTATTTTAAAATATCTCCCACCTCTGCATGTGAGACATGCTTCCCCAAAGACGTACTTTGTTGATAAAACATTTATAGCAGTTTCCTACAGTTTGGATAATAGAAGCTCATTTGGGAGCGTGGTCACACCCACACCCAAAGGTGTGTCAGTGGTTTGATCCCTGTTCCCGTCAGTGTAGTGTAGTTGTGTTTGTGGGCATCTTGCCTCAATCTCTGCATACAGTGGTGCATAAATGTAGATATTAATGGGTGTGTGTTATATCTATGAAAAACTTTGTGCCTTTAAAAGAAGAAAAGAACCACACATTTTAAATACCAAACTGTAATCTTAATGTTGAGATCTGTGTAATGGCCTGTTGTGATTGTGGTCATTTAGCCACAAGAAAGAGTTCTGTGTGTACACTGGAAATGTTAATGAGCGGAGTATTTCCGCTGCAGTCAAATTGAGATTATCATAGTGTATCTGGCTCATTATGTGTTCAGCATCTAGGCCAACAGTCTCAAGAATAATCTGACAGAATCAGTGCTTAGTCCATAAATGTGAAGGGTCATAATTTTCCATTGTCTCATCCTAAAAAAAACAATTAAGCATTTCTGTGCTTAACCATGGTTCTTTTTAGAATCAAGATGGCATTTTAAAGTTTTGCAGTTTGCTTTTGCACAGCAGAGAGGGGGGTGGCCTGGACCCTTCACGGGCCACTGAAACACAGCGCTACGGCCCAGCGGTGTTCCTTGTCTGTTCGTCCCCCCAGAGTAAATGTTAGTATGTCAGTGGGGTAAATGTTAGTGTGTCAGTGGTGTGTGGAGAGGAGTTTGAGTGCGTCCCGTGCGTTTTGGCGCAGTGCTTCACTTGTGGCTGTGGATAGACGCTGTCAGGCGGAGAGGCGTGCGCAGCCTCCCACTTTCATCGCTATAACAACCACGGGGCGGTCTGCTCCGTGCGCCTCCATGGCACAGCTCCGCCGCAGCAGCAGCAGCCTGGATGCAGCGACTGCCAGGACTCATCCTCCGACCTCAGCTCACCGCGCACCGCCTGCCTCTGCCCGCGGAGGAGGAGGGGGCTCCAGGGGAGAGCCTGCCCGTATTTCCCCGTCACAGTGAACTGAGCAGTGGGGAAGCTCACGCCGCTGAACCGCTACGTCAAAGAGATTAGTCAAATAACCCCTCGGACTATCGGACACAGCTCCTCTCCTCTTGCTTGGATGTCAGTCTGTAGCGCACTGACAAGCGGATAGACACCACAGCACTTTTGTTTCTCTTTTCTTGTTTAAGGGAAGGGGGCTGCCTGCTGCTTGGGTGAGGTGAGGCAGCTGTAGTGTAGGGCTCCTCCGGCGTCTTCTTCTTTATCTCCTGCCTTTCCGCCCCCACCATCGTCGCGTCGAAATGGCGAAAGAAAACGGCGAGTCCGGTGACGGTTCTTCATGGAAAAAGCACGTCGATGATATCAAGAAAATCTTTGACTTTAAGGAAGTCCTTGGCACGTGAGTATCGCGCTAAAGCAGCAGCCTCACGGCGACACCAAACTTTGCAGCAATTAGCCTCCGTCCAGAGACCAGACACCACCTCAGCCACAGACACGATGCTCGGGCTGACAGCTGTTGAATGTAGACAGTGTAGATACTGGGGGATAGCAGCAGCAGCACGGCCTTACGAGTCAAACACTGCCAGCTCTTTCCCACGTTTGTCTCTTGTCTTGCTCTGGGAGAGGAATGCTTCTCTTGTCAAATTATTCTGAGTGAAGTGAAGTCATTAGAGGCTGCCTATGCCTGTGTCACCGTTCATTCAAAAATCACTCCAGCTTTGTTGACAATTACACACAGACAGATCTTATTGTTTTATATCTTATTATACATTATAGCCATACTGTAACAAAAAAAGGCACCCAAATGCACTGATGGTGTCGCAACATGGGTAACCAAACTGAGTGGTAGTTTCAGTTCAGTTTTATCAGAGTGGGCCTGCAGTGATTCTTGTGTTTATTTTGGCTCCATGTTAGTGCTGCTCGACTTGATAGCCCTTTTCCTGTGAATGAGTTATAGCCCCGAAGGAGGTCCCCAAACTGTTGATACGGGCCGGACTTAAGTCTGTGTGACAGTAACAAGTGGTCCACATATTATCCTGAAGGAATTTTAACAGTGAGGGTTCCATATGGCATGTTTGCATTGTTAGGATTGGGGAATTAGGCTTGGGTCCTCATGGGAATTGCAGTATGTATTCTGCAGATTCAGTAAACCATGTTGAGCCAAGCTGCCTGGAAAATGTGAACTAACAAATCCATGACGTGACTGTCTTTAATGTACATCACATGGGCCAATAAGACAAACACATTGTAGGCCTGTGTTAACTTGCCTTACACATCACAAGTATATTTGTTTACTTTTTTTGTAATTCAAATCATCAGGGAGCAGTGAGGGACCACGGCTTTTTCAGGAGTATAGCTGGATGGTACTTATACTGTAGATGATTTGTGTTGTTGAGAGAAACCACCCAAACATCTCCCATTCTATAGATGTTATATGTAAATATGTAGTATGGACATTCTCATCCTTAAAATGGACGCTATGAGAAACTATGGAAAGCATGTAGTACCTGTTGGCTGTCTAGGATTTAAATCACGTTTATAGCAACTTGTTCATTATAGGCCTATATTAGGTAACACTGATGTATTTTATGATTGCCATGAAATAGTGGCTCATAAATTACACTAAAGTAACATGAACCTTTCTTCCTCCGAGTCACTAATTAAACCGGTATGTTTGTCATTGCCCACGATGCTTAACACAATAACAAATCATGTACTATATGGGCCTCTTTGTCCAACTTTATGAAGCCATTTAAGATTTAGTCTACCATATATTTTAACAGCAATGTGTAAAATCTTTTTGTAATAGGTAGTTATGTAATGCTAGGCCTATATCAGTGCACAGTACATATGCATATATTTGCTTTTCTATAATAATAATGCATTAGTCTTATATAACACTTTTAAACTTTGCTTTAAAAGTTGCTTTACAATTTTATTTTGTGTCTTATTTGTTCAGTCCTGTATCCTATGGTTGTAAGTTACTATTCTATCCACAGCTGCCCTGGAATAATCTGCGCCATCAGCCCCTTTGATCAATCACTGTGGCCCCTGGTATTCCCAGCTCTCTCCCATCCAAACAGGCAACAACTGGGCTCCTCTTTAGCTTCCTATTTAGCCTATTACATGCTTTTATGATATTTGCAACTACTGCGCAAAATATACTAAAATATGCAACAAAAAACATCTCACTATCACCTCAATTTCCCTCCTTCACACATCCATTAAACCTCTGTGTATGGCAGTGAGAAATCGGTATCACAACAGGGTTATTATTCATTATTTATACCTATACATTGAGCCAGCAAATATTTCACACTGTTTCAGCTGAAGCTTGCTAATTAAAACACACAGCATAAAAAAACATGCCTAGCTGAGAAATTGCCTTTGCAGAATACTAAATAAAGCAATAAATTATAGATGTGTGTGAGAAATTCGTGCCTTGCAAATCAATTTCATCAATCTGATAGGGAACGCTAAATCAGAGAGCGTAGCATTATTCTTATTCATTACAATTCAAGCTTAATATTCTCTGGAGAAAGGGAGAAGTAAAGTAACAAAAGTCTGATCAATTTCTGTATCTTGTTCATTTCAATACAATCCAACTTTATTTGTATAGCACATTTTACCAACACAAAGTCTCCAAAGTGCTGCACAGAATAAGCACAATATAAATGAACACACTGAATAGAATAAAGCATAAAAAATAAATAAGCAAGGCAATTAAAAACATAAAATTAGGAAAAATTAGGAATTAATTTTTGTTTCTTGCAAGAGACTAGTAGTAACATTGTAGTTCGCTTTCAGTACAACCCTATGTTTTGTCTTTACGATTGTTTTACATTTTGAGATGAATTATTCACGATGTGCAGTCAACACCTCAGCAGCTGCAGCTCCTATACCTGAAGGCGCATTGATTTCCCCGAGGCTCTCCTTAATGTGAGAAAAGCCTTTTAAATAACACCATGAGTCATTATCTTTATTTGCCGTTTGACAATGACCAGGTGGGAAGAGAAAATGCACAGACAAACACACATCTCCTCATGCAACAGATTAAGCTCACATAGGTCACGAATACAGTCTCATCATGAGACTATTTTTTTTCACAATGAAGCACTTGAATATTATTTCTAATCAAGAAAGGAAATGTTAGATGTGTCATTTGGGCCAACAGCTGGGTCTTTGGTTTAGCATGATGGAAATTATTACTGTGGTTCTTTGCTTCTAATGTCTGTTGTTGTTGTTGTTGTGGTTATTATTATTATTATTATTATTATTATTATTATTATTATTATTATTGGTGTGACATAATTTCTACTACTATGTTACCACTGGCAGCCACTACTACCAACAACCTACTCAACTTTTACTTTATATAGGAGATAAATTAAATGATAATAAACTATATCTGAGAAGTTTGTGTAAAATTAATTGCCACAAAAATACTGTACTACTGATAGCAATTTAACTGCAATTTACCTGCACTAAAACAAAAACAACCGCTAAGATTTTGACATAATTAGAAATTAATAAATGATGTGGTTCAGTTGAGTTTTGCGTAATTTTTTTTTTACTTAGTTTATGTACATTTAATGCTTTTTCCAGCTTTATAGCAAAGCTTTTTTAAACTACAGCTTCTCAAAGAGATCTACCAGATGTTAGCATTTACCGTCTTTGTTCATGCAGAATTTAACCACATAGAAAAAACACATGAGATAATTTTCAGCTTTGTCTTTTGAGATCTTGTGGCTCAAGATATTGCCCCATCCTTACTGCAAAATATTATTGCCATTTTACAATCAATAGCCGATCAGGTCTGCCGATATTTTTAGGCTGATGTGTAGGGCTAATTGGGACTAATTCCTATAATAAAACCTGAAAAGAGAATTGTGTGATCATGTTTTGTGTAGTTTTATGCATATTTCGGCAGCCCAAACTAAATATTGGCTTTTTCTGAAGACTTAAGGTCGATAGTCAATATGCTAAAAAACAATATATATGTATATCTCCACTTTGCTGACTGAATTTGTATAGGCCACTGCAAATAGCACAAAAACACATCTCTTTGAACTTTCATACAGGATGCCCCTATTACCTCTACTACTACCAGCGCATGACACCACTATTATTACTGCTATTGCTACCACAAGCTATACTTTAGTATGTACATCTGCCCATAGTGTTCTTGTAGTTGTAGAGTTGTTTGTGCATTTCCTCATTCATCCAGAAATGGTCTAAGGTAGAAGAGGTTTCATAGGCTTGAACCTCTTAAAGGTGCACTGTCACTTTTACTGGGTGGCATCTACTTTACATTTACTTACAGGTCCTATATTGCACAACATTGACTCTTGTGAGCTTTAAGATGCTAGAATGTTCTCACCTCCTCAAAAATATAGTTGTGTTTTGTTTGGTTCACACATGTTTGAGTAGTTGTTTATTATTGGTCTGTTTACATCTCGAAAGTTTAAAATGCTCTGTTCCACATTGTGATGTCATCAGAAACAGATGTTTTGATGTTAAGAGCTACCCTTTTGTTCAGCAGAGATTGGAAATTCAAGCGCTGATATTCTAGTGGGGGTGCATGAAGTTTAAAAACACAGTGGAGCACTTCCTGTACAAGACATCGCAAGGTGGAACAGAACAGTTTCAGTTTCAGAGAAGAATTCAGCCTAAATATGCAGGGTTTTTGTGTTAAACATGTGAGGATGAAACAAAACACAACTCCAGGTATGTTTTTGATGAGGACTACGTAGTTGTTTGCAGGTGTTTTATTGCAAAGAAAACTGAAAAACATACACTCGTATCCGCTTAAACTTTCCATTCAAAGAAATAACATCTCCATGCAGACAAGCAGGTAGCAGACCCCCCTCAGAAAAAGTTAAATAGTGCTCCTTTAAACACATACATACAGTCCTGTGTCATTATGAAGTCTAGCATAGGCCCTACATTGATCATTAGTCAATTAGGCCACAGGGAGTACACAGTAAGGGTTGAAATGGGCCACCTGTGGACTGCAGCTTGACCCAAGGATTAAGATTGGGAAGGCCTGGCTAAAAGGAGGAGACCTATAGATAATCTCTTCCTCTAATCATGCTTCTCTATGAATAGAATAACATGTTGCTTTGGGGTTCATTAGTTAAATGGGTTATGCACTATTATTATTACTTTTTAATGTCTGAATTAATTCTGTAAGTGAGTCAGTTATTAATGCATTAGTTATGGACAGTACTGCATATAGCACTGAATAGCTGTGAATAATTGGGTTCACCTCAGAGTTACTGTTAGAAATTAAGTCAGATGCTTGTGTGTGACTGTGTTGACAAACTGGATATTGATACGGGCTCTGGGCCAGGTTACTGTGGTGTCAGTATAGCTCCTCACCGTCTTTTCTTACATGTGTTTTGGATGTGGCTGTTGGAGCTAATGGGATCCTGGCCACTGAGTCTACAGTTTTCCTTCCACTGCTCACTGCTGGGCTAATTTAGATCCCCTAAGCTGCTGATACTCTGTGCAAGTAAATTAAGTAACCTGACCACAAGCACCTTTGGAGGAGGGCCTGGAGCAGCCAGTGACCAGATGACAAACTGCTGTGCACTGACCCCAAATCAAATTATTTAGCACTAATGCATAATAGCTATCTATCTATCTATCTATCTATCTATCTATCTATCTATCTATCTATCTATCTATCTATCTATCTATCTATTTATCTATCTAGATGTAGATGTAGATAGATAGATAGATGAACATTTACGTTAAGATTTGCAATCGTTATTCATTTATTTTTTGTCAGCATTGCCACACAATGTTCCTTGTCAATAATGCCACAATGTGAACTATGTCTTTGTGGCCAAACCAGGCTGTACTGCAATTGTAAGAACCTAAGGATGCAAAAATCTTTAATCTCTATTGGTCTCTATATGACAGCTATATTTGTGAACCTTCATTGTCATCTGCACAACAACTACAGCAACCAACATGCCCAGTTTATAAACTTTATCTTAAAATTGTATCTAAAAAAAAAGGAGAGGATCTACACTCTTGGTATGTCTAATTTTGAATAAAAAGTTTTATTTTTTGAGTGAAGCAGTGCTTGAGTTGATTATTTATAATGCTGTGTGTGGCAGTGATGCATTAAAGCAGCACTGTGGTCCTTGAAACAGCCTGAAAACGGCAGCTAGGCAACCAGGTTCTGAAAGTCCTTGGTTTTTCTGAAGACTCTCCCTCCAGCTCCTCACGGTGCTCTGGAGGAGGTGCTCTGTCACTGAAGCTGCTCAATACAAAGTACACAGGCAAAGCAATCTGCTGGAAGACTGCGCCAAATACACTGTGGTAATTTTGGGAAGTTACTGTCTTACTTAAAACGGATTAACAATTATATTTGCCTGGAAATACAGAATGATATCTCTTTGTATTTTTATACAGATCAATACCCGTCTTGTCCCCTTGCCCTCTGTTGTGTCTCGAGCCCGGTCAAACGTGATCGTGCAATCAGATTAGATTTTTCAATAACACATGAAACGAAGAGGCTCATTGGTCACTTATCTTTTACAAATAAAATCTCATTTATCTCACCTCAGATTAACAGTTTAGTGCTCCACTCATTGATTCAGCAGATGTTTTGTGATATTTTTTCCTTTATTTTTTCTGATACAGTGGACCATGCGTGTCTCTGAATAACTAATCCACCTGTCAATTATACCAATTTGAAAACGGAGAGATTCAGAGGTGACCAGACTCACATCTTCATAAAGTATTTATAGTATATAGTGTTTTTCTGAAAGAAAAAAAGATCTATTTATCCCTATTAAAATTATGTATTTATTTATTCATTCATCCATTTTGTTTACCATGTTTTCAAAATCCTTGAATTGAGAAAAGACAAGCCTCGGTGTGGTTTTACTGTCAGAAAGGGTTTGCCTCTGAGCAGCATTTTTGTAACCTGAAAGCCAAGACAGACTGAAGTTGAGCTAAATTACAGAACCATCATGGACAATGTTGAAGTCTTGTGTAACACAGATTCAATAGACTGCATTCTGAATCCTTTGTATTAGAAGTTCTCCTGTGAAATTCCACCGTGCAGTGTGGTGGGCGCAGTGCAGAGAGAAGGAGTAAAACACAAAAGGACTAAGCTTTTTGTATGCTCCTGCAGTTGTTGTATAGCATGTTCAATGAAGAGGCAGTTTTGAAGCTAACAGCCACCTACCCGACTGAAAGTGTTTAAAACACACTGGAGCACTTCCTGTATTGTCACATGACATCATAAGGCATAACAGAGCGTTTTCTGTTTGAGAGAAGAACTCAATCTAAATATACGGGCTTGTAGGTGAACATGTGCGAATGAAACAAAACACAACTCAGGTATGTTTTTGATGAGAACATTATAACATACATCAGATAATAGCTTAATATGGGCCCTTTAAATGTGGGTTCAAAAAGTTCGCTTGCCATGCCTAACTCGTATATATCCCCAATGTTATCTATTGCATTTCTCCGACTCCCTCCTCCTCTCTGTGCATCCAAATGGATTGTGGCCCCTCATGCATCCATCCCACTGGCAGGGGGTAATGCTATAATCCATTTTATTCGCTTCACCTGTCATAAAGTTATGGCTGATTAGTGCATTTTCCCTTGTTATCTCCTCCTCCCGGCTCAGGCAGTGTGATGTATTGCAGACAATTATTCTGTGATGTATCAAGAATCATTGTCCCTCCACAGTCATTACTGCTGGGATTGTAATATTAACAGTCATTTATCTTTATGGACCAGGGACTTTCTCATGTGTAAATAGTTCTAACGAAGCATAGATCAAACTGCATTTCCTCGTATCTTAATTTGAGGCTGTCACCGCTAAGTAGATTTGAGAAACAAAGGTATTTACGTTGTGCTCCTGGTGGACTCTGGTGTTTATTGTCCTTTATTGTGGGTAGAGACAACAGGTGAAGATATCTGTCATTGTTGTGGTCATTTTCAGAGCCAAATTACTTTTATAAAATGGATTAAAATAAAGAAAATGGCCGTAATACATCATTAAATTACATTTGTACAAACTTCAACTGAACAGTGCTTAACAATATGGTTTGTTGCTGTTGAGTTTCCTAGAAGTTTCTCAGTTGCAAACGCTTACATTTTATAGTTGAATAATGTGATATTTAAAGGTGCCCTGTGTGAACTTTCTGGAGGAAAACACTGTTGTTTAGACGGTTCAGTATTCAATGTTTATTTCATATAACTTGCATTTAAACAACTGCCTTTGTTTTTTGTTTAGTACCTTTAAAAAAATATTTTCTTACTGCGAGTGTAACGTAATGTTTAATACCATTCTGTACTGCGGAACATCATAGGCGAAATGATAACCATGCCATCAAACAGGGGGTGAACTCTCCACCAGAAATGTTATATTTAACCTGGACTGTAATGACTTTTACAAACATAAAAGAAGAACTTAAATGCAGATTCCGCTTTTTATATTGACCTTTTTTTGGCAGGGGCAATGCAGTCAAAAATAGTCACGGGCAGAGCACACAGCTGCTCCTCCCCTGGTTGGGCTTTTTCCTGCACTAAACACTTCAAAACACAATCTAAAAACACAGTCTTTAAACACATTTTTACAACAGTTCGGCTTCACATTTCAGACCTTCTCACATTCACACACACACACACACACACACGCACACACACACACACACACAATATAATACAATATTTACAGGGTACAACTTTGGTTTGTCTTTAACCAGAACTTGAGCCCCGGGGGAACAGTTTAAGCTCTGCAATTCAGTTCAGGGCAGACCTGGGCATTGTAAAGGTCCCGGGCCACATACGACCCTTCAGTTGACTCTGACCACCCCGTTTAAGCTCATTTTGATTGACAAAATAAACAGGTTTTGTAATTTGACCTCATGCATGGACTAAAGCTACATTGCTTTTATTTTAGAGCTGTTTTTTTAAATTACATTTTTTGTAAGGCAGCTTCACTTTTTCATTGCTTAGTTATAACATAAACTCTTATCAGTCTTAGCAGTGCATCTAAACAATGCTTTTTACTGCTTTTTTTTAATAAAGAAATAAAATTACTATTATACAGAATTGAGTTAAGCATTTTGGCCCAGCCATCCACAATATTTTTTGTTTCTCATGTGGCCCCATGGAAAAAAAACAATTGTAGTGAGTTCCAGTTATTGTTTATACATTTATGTTAGTGGATATACAACTAGCTTTCTCTAGTTGAAAGTTGCTTACTGATTCTACCTGTGACGTCCGTGGATGACTTTGAACTCAGCAGGCCACCTCCGTTTTTTCATCCCATACCATATGTTACATAAGCCGCCTCTTTTACACAAGATAATTCAATGTGATTACTCAGCCTCATCACAATAACATGCAGTGTCCTCTGAAAACATGTACTTTCCCCTTCACCCATCCGCAAAGGAAAACATCACAACACAGTCCTTCACTATTAAAATTTATACGTAGCATGTTTTAGCTCGTCTGACTCACCGCGTTCACAATACTGGTGAACATAGTGTGGTGATGCTATGTAACTAGCTGTCATCTCAGAGCTGTGAAGGACTGCTGCTGCTGCTGGCCTGGCAGAAATTTAAAATGCAAATGTTATTATTCATCAGTGATAAGTGAGACAGCAGGTCAGAAGCGCTATGGTCTGTTGACGAGTTGTAGGAAGAGATAAGATACAGAACAATGGCATTGTCTCATGGCTAGTTGGATCTGATGAAATAGTTTGGAATAACAAGCTTAAAAACCACTGTTCATTTATACTTTAACCCTTTGCGCTTAGCAATTTTACTTGTTAGCTTATAAATATTGGATTAGTAACACTATCACAGATCTCGTTGTCTTTCATTTGCATGTCCGCTGTGTGTAACCAGCAATCCATGAAGTGCGTGTACAGTTAAGGATACTCTACCTGGGAATATAGTGGCAGAGCAGTCTGGAGGTTGCGGGTTCAATCCCAGTCATCTGATACGGAGGGAATAAAATTAGTTGATCTCAAAATGATAGCAAGTTTGTGTAAATGATCCATCTTGTTTCATGTTATCAGAAGTGTGTGTAGTTTTCAGACTCTAATACAGCTTTTGGTGCCCTGGCCAGGTCAAATGCAGATGACAGAGAGTTGAGAGTTTTAACCAATGCATTAGAGAAAGACCGATGTTTCAAGCCAATATTTGGACTTTTTAGCATATCGGTTATCAGCCTTAAAGATGCTATTTTGTTTTGCTGCCTAAAATGCACACAAATCTTTATATTTTATAACACTTTAATACAAAAAGACTACACCGCTCTCTTATTAATTTGAGGCATTTGTGGCAGTTACTACAGTTAATTTAAACAACATCCTCTGGGAAAAATAATCAAAATTAGTACAACATATTGGCCCTAAAAATATCGGCAGAGCTTAGCTGCAATCAGTTGCTCTGTATTGGACATGAAAAAACACACATTGGGCAACTTCTACGATAACTAATAAACCTAAACATAATTTAAAACATGTCCTTTTACTTTTATTTCTGCTTATTAGTTGAACGTGGCTGCTGTGTGTGGGTGGTATAGCTTACCATATGTACATGTGTAGCGCGACATCACACCTTGTTTTTCTTGTGTGAATTAATAGACCAACACTATCTGAGCTGGCAGCGTTATTTCTCATGGGCCTGACTGAACACGATAAAGTGGCAGAGTCGTCGACTGCAGGAAGTGATGCTGCTGCATTTTGGGTTAAGCAGGGGACAGAGGAGCTGCTGCACAGAGCTCTAACCATCCTCTCTGTGAAACTGCCGGCTTCCTGTGGTTTGGCTCATTGTGTTGCCTTGTGCAGGGTTTATCATGCGCGTGGCAGAGGAAGACTTTTGTTGTCTGGTCTCCTCTGCACAGCTGTGCGATCGGGCTGTGTGCAGTATTAGACAAATGAAAAAATCTTGAATGATGCTACAATAATGGGTTGACCCACAGAAATTACCTTTTGAAATGAGGAAGTTGGGTTTTAGCTTTCAAAGGATATACCTAAATCAATAACAAAAATTGATTTCACATATGGCTGAACAAAACCTGATTGGAGTCTCTGTACTATTCCAAGAAAGATAGTGAAATGTTTTGTTATGGGCAAAAGAATAAATTAATATATTTTAATTAGATGAAACTGGATCTATTATACAAGCAATATAAACAAATAACTGGCTTATTACTTAATACCTTTTTTTAAAAAAAAAATTACATGTGGTTTTTATATGTATTTTTTCACATATGATGCTAATACAGTGGTTTAGAATCCAGAGAAACAGATGTCTTATATGGTCAGCCGATAGTGCAGATTTTTTATATTTTTTCCCCAATTATACAATTTTATTTTATTATTTAATTGCAAACTTATTCATAACAACCACCATGTTTTACACTAAATTGGATAAGGGAGTGTAATCACCGTTGTCCTCTGTGTGTGTTCAAATGAAACTTTATTCGATTTTTCTGGTAGCTGGTTGACCCAAACAAAAAATATTGGTCTGATATAGGTCAACCTATATATTGATCCATCTCTAATAGCAAGTACTACCTTACTGCATAATTAACCTTGGGGTCTTTACTTTTATGGTACAGCTAAATCACTACATGGTTCATCACTGTTGCCATATGGTAAGTTTATTACAATATAAAGTGTAGCCGTGCACATCGTCTGCTCTCTAACATCTGTGAAGGTTATGTTAGAAACACTGTAGACTGTAACACACCATCCCTCACAGACTCTCCCTATTGTGTCATTTTGTCCCACTTTGTGATGTCACAATGGGGTCAAAGTCAGAAGAAGTTTACATCACCTCATCACACTTCAGCTCCTCTTTGGGACATCCAGGTGATCTGTCTGTGTTTGTTTGTGCGTGCGGGCCTGACCCCTTCCCCCTCCCTCTGTCTCTCTCTGTGGGACGGTGGCTGGAGGATTAGTGTGGATTTAAAGGCCACAGTAGGACTTAGTGCGGTGAGTGGGGTCGAGTTGGGAGGAACTGATGTCACTTTGAGGACATAATGCCTCGTTTGATATCGTCCCCCTGCAGTCTTGGAGGGTTAGACATGTCACACCCTTTTAACCTGAAGTCCAGTTGTCTACCACCATGTATGTGTTTTAATCTGAAAATATAATGCAGTTTAACCTGGTAAATAGCAAACATGAGTATTAAGATTTTTTATTTTTTCAAACTATGGTTACCAGCCGTCTCCCCTTTCACCGGCCCTTCAAAAAATTGCATCTGTGTCTTGCTAACTTTTGCACTAGAATATCTGAGCTCTCAGTTTTGGATCCTATTCAGAGCCCTCTACTAATATAAGCATAAAGATAGTATTGTGTATGCATAAAGATAGTATGTATGTGTGTATAGTACGTTCTTATGTATTTTTAACAAACAAAAATAAATTGCATTGCACGTTATGCAGTCTTTGAAATCGTATGATTGCCTTACGTGTCTATAGCTATACTGTATATGCAGTTTTGGGATTGGCACATGTTGAAATGTTGAATTAGCAAAATACCTTGTAACTTATTTTTTATTTTTTATTTTTATTTTTTTGTTTTGTAACTATTATCAAGAGTTCAGCCAGCTTCACAGAATATTCTTTACTTTGTATTACTACATTTCTGTCACAGTTCTGTCACTTTTATCCAAGTTTGGTCTTAATAGTTTATAGGTGTACACTGTTAACTGAACTCCATTACAGATGTAGGCAATGTAGCGATAAGCACTGACCAAGAATAATGTTGTTTGCTGTGTGTGCAGTGTGCTTTTATGAGTTTTGCTCTATTGTTGCTCTATTGTCTCAGTACAGTACCTTTGTCAGGGTCAAGTTTCACAGTTGGTCTATAGCAAAAATGGATTCATAGACTTTGGACACAGTAACTCACACATCACAATATATGATAATAACAAAGAGCAAAAATATAAATGAGAATAATAAATTCCAAATAAATAGCAAAAGTAATTTGTGTCAAATAAGAATAAATATATATATTTATACACATATACATACATTAAGCCTGTAACAATGGCACTTCAGAAACATAGCAGGTGTGTTCATTGTCACTGTCAGAAGAACATCTCTATTATACTGTATTTAGTGTATTTATTATATTATATGACATTATAAAGAGATACACACCTAACTGCTGTGTATTTGAAGTGTCATTGTTAAAGACAATGGCACAGACATAAGGAAGTGTTTGTATGCAGAAAGGAGCCAGAGAGTGACCTTTATTAATCTGATGGAGTGAAATCATCTATCCTCCCAAACGTCTTGATCACACCAGAGCCGCAGAGGGAGCTGCTGCTGTGAAGGTGTGCAATAAGAAAGAAAACACAATCATAGTGAATTACCTAAGGTGAGGTACTGTACACAATCAAATTATGAGAGGAAATATTTCGTACCACTAAATATTATACAGGATTTCTGCATTATCATAAAGCAAATGTGGTAACGGTTTATGAGCATTGTGAGTTACACTAATTAAGTCTGCAATTGGTTTAGTTTAATTATTGTTACAGATTGTTTTATTTTTTGATTTTTCATTTCAACCACCTTGACCTATACGTATGCCTTCTCATCACAGCTCATCACACCCAAATGTCATTGAAAGCTGATGTGTGATAATATACAACGGTAAAGTGACTTATTTGATCAGTTACCGTGTGTTTGATTCATATTAAGTACTAGTCTTTATATCCAGATAGACTTGGAAAACTTAATTTATGGTCAACAAAAAAGATGTAATTTTAAAAAATGTTTGCTTTGCTTTGGGCCTGCACATGGGAGCTCAAAGTGTGACATTGTTCAGTAAATATCCACAGTATGTTGTTTGTGTATTCTGGCCCACTGTGGCTGAGTGCCTGCTATCTGTGCTACACTGCTGATAGGTTTTCTGTGTCAATATTGTCTGAGTGCATGTAAAGCAGCCAGCTAAGGTGTTTTCTATGTCCTCTCTTTTCTGCAGAGGTGCATTTTCGGAGGTGGTGATGGCTCGGGAGAAGGCCACGGGGAAAATGGTGGCTATCAAATGTATCCCCAAAAAAGCACTTAAGGGGAAGGAGACCAGCATTGAAAATGAGATTGCGGTGCTCAGAAAGTAAGTATGGGACAGTCGCAATTGACATTTACATTGGTATTGTTTATTTAATGTGGGTTGCAGAATGTTTTTTCATTTTGTATTTCCCTACAGGCACACTTAAGTGTAACCTTAACTTAACCTTTGTTACACATTGTATTGAACAGCAGATGCTGTTTTTACATTACATTAAATCATCATAATTGTTGGTTGCACTTGTATTTTTATTACTTGTCTCTTAAAGTTGTGATAATTAAGCTTATAGTGTAAATAAGGCAATTTTTTTTTTCAAATTGTATTCTTTAAATCAATATTTTTGTATTTTGGCATTATATTTTATTGCTATTTTTACTTATTTAATACAATCCGTTTTCAGATTGGGGATGAGTTCACAGGTTTCTAGAAAAGCCAGACAATAGGAAAAGCTTCAACCCCACTTTCACTGAAAAACTTAGCACTACTAATAATTCTTTTCTTGCAATGACAATTATGATGCAATAGAAATGCACCCATCGTTTTGACAAACTTTGAAACGCATCATTGCATCATCCAGGGGAAACCACGCTGACAGAAAAGTGTTTCAGCGGAGAGGCCAGGTACCCGTCAGTTTATTTAACAGTCAAATCCGTCTAGCCTCAATTTCAGGTCTTTAGAGTGGACCCTCACACACTCAGGCTGACAGCAGGTGACAGGCCGTCCTCCGCTGGGGCCTGCTGTGGGCTGGTCCCCGGAGCAGCTCACTTATCAGTCACTTCTGAACGACCAGTTGTTGGGTGTAGTTGCCTGGATACAGTTGCTATGGCGCAGTTTCTGATTTTTTATGTTATTGTTCTCCATACCGCAGCAGGTGGTCCCCGCACTCCAGGATCTGATCATGTCAAAAACTCAGACGGATCGGCGCAGGATGTATTATTAGATTTTATTTAATTCTTCATTCTTCTTATACACAGCAAAAAAGCTTAAGATATAAACAGTTAAATCTATCGGAAAACGACTTAAAAGTAGTGAAATTATCTTACTGCATGGACAGATAATTTTACTTGACAAGTTATCTTAAAATAAACGACCTCTAGACTAGAGTTAAGCAGTCTCAGAACTAGTAAGCAGATAATAAATCTCAAAACAAGACGAATAACCTGATATAAGTTTAAATATCTTGGCCAGATCAGATAAATCTGCAGTGTAGATCTCAGAGAAATAAAATAAACTGACAAATGGTCTTGAATATTGTAATATCCTGTCAAAAAATCCAAAGTGTAGAATTTGTTGTTAGCAGCAGGTCCACTACCACTAAATATTTCTTGGGGTTTCATGAGTGACAGAATTATGTAATATATATAAAAAAAAAAAAGACCCACAATATGTAGCACTTTTTGTTTGATGATGAAGGGAGTAATTCAACAAACCGTAATCCGCCAAGAAAAAATAAAACTTAAATTGGCATCTTTAACTGTAAATTCGGCCATAGATATTTATAAATCTTTCCTGTGAAATGTGATTATAACAGTGTGTTCTGTCATGGTTTATCCCTAATTTTATATTTTATTTAGTTAATCTCGATAGCGCTCTGAAGAGAACAAAAAACATACAGTGTAATTTCTCTTCTTTTTGGGTGAATATTTTAATTTCAGTCTTGCATAGTCCCATTCAACCACAGGCATGAATGTCCATAGATGGGGATGTATGACATAACATTATTAGAGGGAAACTGTGGATCCAACTACTAACACAGTAAAGTAGATATAATGTTTCTTCAAAAACAATATTAGAAGTAACATCTATGGTAAATCTGTGCTCCTTATAAGTACTATTAAAGGTCCTGTATTATGCAAAATTGACTCTTGTGAGCTTTAAGCCATGTTATAATGTTGTTGTCTCATCAAAAACATATTTGGAGTTGTGTTTTGTTTAATTCACATGTTGGAGTAATCCTGAAGTATTTGTCTGTCTACATCTCCAAAGTTCTGTTCCACCTTGTCACGAAACTGCAGTTCTCAAGTTAACAGCGACCTTTTACCTTTTGTTTAGTTTAGCAGACATGGGCAATTCCAGGTCTGAAATCATCCAAATGATTTTAGTGAAGGTGTATAGAGTTTAAAAAATATCTGTTAAACATATATGAATGGAACAAAACACAACTCTGGGTATGTTTGTGATGAGGAAGCAATATTATAACATAGAAATCAGAAAATTGCCTAATATGGGCCCTTTATTAATTTATGAAAATACCAATACCACTCACTTCTTGTACTTTTAATTCGTGTTGTTCTTCAGTGAAAGCAGAAGTTCTGAAGGCTGTTTTGTCCTTTGAGAATTGTTTTCCGCCCTTCTCTCCTCAGCCACCTGCCCCTCTCCCTGCTCGGTTTTGTTGTGTGCACCACAAAACCTTGTCACTCGGTTGCCAGGACACTGATTCTTGGCATTTACATGTTCCTTATATTAATTTCTTCAGGTGGTCTTGCCAAGAGGGGGGTGGGTGGGCTTGTTTCTTGGTGATGATGCTGATTCATTGATTTGCATCCTCTAAACGCCCCCACAGGCTCACACACAAAAGATTTTCACCTTTTGGTACAGAGAATGAACATCATAGCTTACAAATAATTAGATGTGTGAAACGTTACGAATGTTCAGAACACAATACACATTCTGCTGTCAGTACTGGAAGATCTCTATTAATTTGTTTTGTTTGTTTTGTTTCTCTCTTTCAGAATAAAACATGAAAACATTGTGGCCCTGGAGGACATTTACGAAAGTTCAAACCACCTTTACCTCATAATGCAGCTGTAAGTATTTACTCTGCTACCACACAAATGTAAATGTACTTTAAAAGTTCAATACAACACAATATATGACTCTTGTGAGCTTTTGGCCATGTTATAGAGTTGTTACCTCCTCAAAAACATACCTGGAGTTGTGATTTGTTTCATTTACACATGCTGAAGTAACCTATTATTAGTCTGTGTACATTTCCGATGCTCCAAATGCTCTGCACCACATTGTGATGTCATGAAGTAGAAGTCTTCAAGTTAACAGCTGTCTTTAGTTCAGTAGAGATGGGTAACTCCAGGTCTGAAATAATTCAAATGACTCTAATGAAGGTGAATGGAGTTTAGGGATGTGCAAAAATGTCAAAATATCGATATATTGTATTGTTTCATGTGATGGTACAGTTTCGATATTGTGGGTTGATGTATCGATATATCACCAAGTATTTTTTGGTGTATTTTACTAAATTATTTTGTTACAGCGCTACAGTTTTGTTGCTTGTTTAGCTTCGTTTATCCAACACATTTGACATTTTCACTGTTTTGATGTGTAACATGGGTGTTTTTCATATGAACTTTGCACAAGAAGTGGTTTAACAAAGACTTTTAGTATCACAGCCATGATTTACCCATTATTTTTTATTGAACTGTAACAAATCGATTGTGAAATATATCTTGTCAAATTGAAAGATAAGATACGAGGTATGTATCGTATCGGCAACTTTTTAATGATACCGAGCCCTAATGGAGATTAAAAACACAGTGGAGCACTTCCTGTATTACCACATCACATCACAAGGTGGAACAGAGTGTTGTCCATTTGAGAGAACTTATTTTAAATATATATATGATTTGTCTGTCAATATTATGATATAGATCAGAAAATGGTGTAATATGGGCTTGTTCACTGGCCATGTATCAATGCATTAAACAGCCGTGATGGTTTCAATGTAGAATTAAAGAGGTGTTGTCAGAAGATGCAAATGGAACAAAGGGCACAAGGCCATACAGATGCATATAGCCTTTATAACAAATATTGATAGGAACATTGCATTGCTTTACTAACGTTGCTTCACTGACACCTCCATCTTAGTCCTTGTTATGTAGCCTAGACCATCACGGGTTATATAATACTCCCTACAATGGAAACATAGCCAGACTTGAATGGTCAATAACACAGTCTGTTGAGTGTTCTAAGCCCCAGAGTCCTGCCTCTCTTTGCACTTTCACATTCAATCTATTTCGATAGTTCCCTTTCTAAAGCCCTGAAACAATTTGCAATGTACTCTTTCATTACATTTTTCCCCATAGTGCACAGTTTTTGCATATGTCAGTGGATAACTACTTTGTTTTTTTATATATGGAAATATATGTATTTTAAAGGCTAAATGTTAAAATCTCTAAATACATTTTGCAGTGCAGTTCTGATGCTCGGTCTGTGTTATCTGTTCCTGAGTTATATCGTCATGACTTTTTTCTCTGGATGGTTATATTTTGGTTTTTCTGACTAATGCATCAGCAATTCAGGCAGCAGTGTTCTAGCCTCTGTGCGCCCCGTTTCATAATGTCATATGGAAATGTCACTTTGAAAACTGTGTACTGTTTATTCAGGTGACCTTTCCTCACCGTAATGGATTTTAAACTTTTAAGTTTATATTGTTGAGGCAAGACTTTGATTTTAAAGCCAAATATTGCACTCAAGTATGTGATCAGAATTAGTTTTTAAGTTGACAGCTGATGTTTTGTTTACTCAGTGGTGTAAGTGCAAGTTATTTTTTTGTCTATTTCTGTTTGTGTTATATTTTCTTAAAATTTGAAAGAAAAAAATAGTGTTTTTAAGTTTCAAAATGACATCTTTCTCTGACATCTTGCACTAAAACACATAGTAATTTCATATACAACAATCTTCAAGTGACGTTTATTCTTAGTAACTGAAAGCTGCTGTGGGCTGTGTAAAAACCTGTGTTGCTTATGAAAGTGCTAACCTTTACATGATAGCCTTTGGTCCTGTTTTTTCGTTGACAGGGTATCAGGAGGCGAGCTCTTTGATCGTATTGTCGAAAAGGGCTTTTACACGGAGATGGATGCTAGTCGTCTCATCCGACAAGTGCTGGATGCGGTAAACTATCTCCACTCCATGGGGATCGTGCACCGAGACCTAAAGGTACTTCTGAACTTTGACCCCGCGGACTGGAATAATCTGGAAAGTTACTTAGATCGCAAACGCCACAGACCAAAAGCAGGTTTTATGTAATGTCCACAGAGACAAAGTGGTGGGCGTCCTGTGCTTGATTTACAAAAGGAAAATGTGACTAGTTTCAAATCCACAGACGCTGTTGCTGCTTGTTCTTCAATTCAAATAGTATATGTTTAGTGGCCATGTATTTTCCTTTTGTTGTTTCATTTAAAAAACATAACTACACCAAATTAACCAATGTACCCAAATATAGGAAGTGAATAAATAATGCTATGAAATGCAATAAGTACAGTAAGATGCATTATTGTTAATACTACAACCTTTCTTTTCATTTTTATTTTTTTCTCATTAAAAATATACAAAAAAAAAACAACTCTCCTCACTCATCACACACAAAACTACACAAAAACATTAACAATCATCAAGTTCAGGCCTTATGTAAGATGTTAATACTATAACCGTGGGCCCATGGAGATAAACAAGTTTAATGCAATACAAAGGAACATCTATGCAAAGCAATAACACCTAATCAACTGGCGCATCCTCTACCAGAAAAGTTACATAATGTACTTTTAAGTCTACTCCACTATAAACCATACTACATCAGTGGTGCTGTAACTTAGCACTAAGCAGCATCCAATTTAATTAGTTCTGAAGTTAATTATATTCCAGTGAAATAGTCATAAATTCCTGAGTGTATTCTACATCGTATGCTAATCTTATCAGTCTGTTTTGCATGTTGTAAAGTGTAAATGCAAACTTTGATAATACACGTTAAAGCTTTTCCCTTTTTCCAACTTTCTTTCTTTTTTGTAGCCAGAGAATCTGCTCTACTTCAGCCCCCATGACGACTCAAAGATCATGATCAGTGACTTTGGTCTGTCCAAGATGGAGGGCACCGGAGACGTGATGGCAACTGCCTGTGGGACCCCTGGATATGTGGGTAAGTGCGACCTTTGAACCCTCGCTGACGTTCAGTAATGACACACAGAGGTTTGGACAAACATCGGCCAATCTAATCTGCAGTTGCCACGGTTACACACAGCCATCTGCTCGCTGTCACTTCACCATTGAAATTCTCATCCGGCCTAAAATGAAATGATATATTTCCACAGGACTGATTTTTTTTTTTTCAAATTAAACTTTTTTCCCCCTCTCTCTTAGCCCCTGAGGTATTAGCGCAGAAGCCCTACAGTAAGGCCGTGGACTGTTGGTCTATTGGAGTTATTGCATACATCCTGTAAGTACTTTCTGTATTATTATAAGTACATAAGTGAGTTAAACTAAACAATGAATTACAAAATATTTCTCTCATAATTTAATAAATGTACCCTCCCCTCTCCTACTGTGTCAGAAGTTTTGTTACTCAGTTAGACTTTAATAAAGCTCAGAAAGAGCCATGTATTCCCTGTCCCAGCAGATTTATCTAAAACCACTGATTTGTCCCAGTTTTATACAAGAAATGTCCCAAGTATCCCTATTTTTCACAAATTTGATACCTGCCAACAGCAAAATGAGGCATAAATTGTCATTTGTTTAGGTAAAATACAGAAAAGCTGCTTAAAATTGACCAAAACACAAAGAAAATGTGACTTTACTGAGTGCAGAACAATTTTCTTTCATTACGCATTCCTTTCACAATTTTATTATTACCAGCTGCCACAAACTGGGGGTGTCCCAATTTTTTATTTTGAAAATCTGGTCCCCCTACTTTTGGTTAGAATAACAACAGTTGAGATGATTTGTGCTGTTAAACAAGTCACTCACACATAAAATAATAGTCTTGTGTACTGTGACTGTGGAGAGGAGGGTGGAGTGTGGGTGGGTTTTTGTTTTGTTTTTGTTTTGTCTTTTTGCTAGCATTAGTCAAACACCTAAACAGGACCATGAACACTCATATAGATCACAGGGTCCTGAAAATGTGTTGTTTAAATCGATTTTGTATTTTTTCTTGAGTTTTCAGACGATCTTAAAATTTCTGTATTTGCTAATGTGTGTATTGTGAACATTCGGCCAATAGAAATGCATTATAGAACCGAGATGTCACTGCAAAGTATCAACTGTATAAGCAGACCAGCACTATAAGTAGTAAAAATAGACCACTGCTCGCTCTCTTCTTGTAATATTAAAACCCACTGGTTCAGTTTTCCTTCTGAAAAAGATAGGAGCTGGATTTTCTTAACTTTCCTCACAAAGTTGGTATTTCTGTCATTTATTTTCCATGTCATTTCATCAAACAATCTGATATTTTAACATGCTACTAATGTTTCAATGCACTTTATATTACTCATATCATCTTCACACACAAATAGCACTACTTTTTTAAATGGATGACAAGTAGTTGAGCCTTCCAATTAAAGGAAACACATGACCATCACGTTGCTTCGCTGAACACATTTTACAGTTAACATGACGGGTACAGAGGAAAGTGTCAGATTCATCCACAGACTAATTAACTAAATTGGTGTGCCTTATTAGCAGGAAGAAAATCCCCAGTCTTGTTATCATTTCCTGAGCTGTGATACATTTTTAGATAATGGCCCCACAACTACTGATTTCTCAACCCCTTTTACAGTTGTTGTGTGATTGTATGTTTTTTTGCCCTTCTTAGTGCTCCTGTAGCGGGCATAATCTCTCAAGAGCACTCTTTCATTGCATGCTATGTTAGAAATCAAACTGCCACCGAGTCAGATTAGGCCTGCTGCTTAAATCCTTTTTAGATTTCGACTGAAGTTTTCCCTGTAATCCTGTGTGTTGTCAGGTTATGTGGATACCCGCCCTTCTATGATGAGAATGACTCCAAGCTTTTCGAGCAGATCCTGAAGGCGGACTATGAGTTTGATGCACCATACTGGGACGATATATCGGACTCTGGTGAGTGTCTAATGGCTGTTGTCCTTAAACAAAAATGCATGTTTTAGACTGACTTTGTGACAGTATGCAGGGTAAGGGAATCAGAATGATGAGAAATTAGGAATGTTGCCATTGCGATTCCCATAGTAAAAGAAAAATTATATCTTTTGAATAGGAAAAAGTCCTCAAAGTGTTGCATATAACAGGAAGCTTGTCATTTGACTTTTATAGTATAATCACTTTCAAATAATAGGTTATTTAGAGCTTAGGCTACTTATTAAAAGACATCTGGGCTAATTTTGTGTGCATTCATTTGCTATACAAACTGTTTTGTGAAACATGAGTAATATTACTGGATCTTTTGGCTGTATTGAAGGGGTGAGTGTTTCTCAACTGGATGTGTTGTTGACCTTTTTGCGCTCCTCCGCAGCCAAAGACTTCATCAGCTCACTCATGGAGAAGGACCCAGAGAAGCGCTTCACATGTGACCAGGCACTGGAGCACCCCTGGTGAGACACAGCACTCCTCACTGCGCCGTTACCAGACACTCGGCAGGAAGCTCACATCTCCTGCCTTTACAAGTGCTCTGACGTAAATCAGCAGCTTACACATTTGTCATGGAGAGCCTGTCCTCCCACTGTTATCTGTCACCATGGCACTAACCCACCTCTGCTCCCTTGCCCGCCCTCACACAGATTGGCCGAATAAATGGCTGCCAATTAGTGACCGGCGTCCTGAAGGACTCTTGAATATTGTGGAAGCTTTAATGAACAATTAGCATGTCTTCCCAGGCCAGAATTAACAAGACATGTGCAGCAGAAATCAGATGGGAGTATGCTGTGTCTGTTGCTCTAACCCTGGGTGGATGCAATTATTCCATATAATAAAAAGTAGTGAGAGGAGCACAGACCGCCAGGCGTGTAGTCCGAAGGTGCCACAGTGCTCCATATTAATTCTGTTCTGGGAGTCTATTTTTGCAGAACGCTGGAGCCCACAGCAGCCTTTTTCTTCAATAAATAGTTATCCCGCAAACATAGGATCTTGCCTGTGCTGCTTCAAAGGCAATGACCACAGCAGCACAGCAGAGCTCCGGTTCTGGTGTGACACTCACACCAGAACTGAACCGATCTGACTCCAGAGTCGCAGATGGACTGGGTTGCCGTCTGAGAGAGGTGTAATGGGGCTTTGGGCTGGGGGCAGGTGGTCTTTTCCATACAAATATGTGTTTGTCACAATGGCAGCAGGTGAGAAATGGCTTTCATTGACAACATTTCACACTGATATAATGATGAATGCGACAGAGAGTGATGCGCTGAGCAAGCTCCCATCAGGCCTGGCTGCTGCAAAATGAAAATAAATGATACTTGCAAATAGGATTGAGAATCCTTGAGCCTCACAGGCACAAATGTTAAATAACTGTGTTTTGTTTGTCCACATTTAGTCACAAATAATGGGTTTAATTCACAGGATTGCTGGAGATACGGCTCTGTGCAAGAACATCCATGAGTCTGTGAGCCGGCAGATGAGGAAAAATTTTGCCAAAAGCAAATGGAGGGTGAGATGACTTCATCAGCGTTAACACAAACATAGATAATGTTTGAATATTAACTGTGATTAATCTGAGTGTGTTTATATGATTTTCCACAGCAAGCTTTCAATGCCACAGCGGTGATTCGGCACATGAGGCGTCTGCAGCTGGGCACTAGTTTTGGCAGCAGTATCTCCAGTTCTAACTCAGTGTCAGGACCTCAGAGCCGTGGCCCGGCCAAGAGTCAGTCTGTGGACTGTGCCCCTCTCTCCCTCAAGGACTGTAAGTGACACTTCAGCGCTTTGCACTCCTCTGTGTGCCTCTTATCACACTACACTTTATGTTTGCTTAAGTGCTCTTAAGCTCTTGAGATTATATTTTAATTAAATCACTGAGGGCAGTGGACGATGTTAATGCAACTTGATTTAACTTCCACATCTGAAGTTTAAACATTTACTTTCTGAAGTTCACATTTTAGATTCTAGTAGGTGAATGGGGGCAGATGTATCAAGAGAAAAATAAAAGTGACTCAATATTTGATCTCGTTCTTATATTTTTTTCCAACCAGGCTACAAATAACATAACAGCAACTGACACCTTCCCTGCCCCCTTCTCGTTTAAACACTACTGGCCTGTTCGAACACTTTAATCATGTCATCTGAAACCCAGCAATTACTCTCACCTTACCCATCCCACCTCTGTCCTCCCACAGGTGCTCCTATTGCCCCCCTGCCCTCTGCTGTCAAAGCCTACACTCAGGACTCAGGCCCGTCCTCCCCGGTGCGAGAGGAGCCCCCTGTGGTGCCAGAGGTGCCCCGGCCGCGCCCCTCCACGGTCACAGTCATCCACACTGGGACTAAATGACGCCAGGTTCCGCGGGAGGTCAGCTGGGAGACTACGGAGCTCTGAGACGGGACAACTTCACCTGATCTCAAAAATCCAAATCGTCTGTTCACCCAGTTTGCCCATCCCGCCTCCTCCTGTCTGTTTTAAAGGAGGAATTCATTAAAAAAAAGGGGGCATCATTCACCACGGTACAGAGGGTGCTTGCCTTGTGGCCGTCAATGAGACCTAGAAGTGCAGTGCTGGAAGGGAGGCTCCTTGTTTTCGTTGTGGGTGTTTAACCTACATCACTGCTGAAGGTGTCTGGGCTGGGACATCCCACACAAAAGGTTACTAAAAGCTGCTGTTGTTTTTGACTGTGAGGAGCATCTCAATATGAGGTTCTCCCTTTGTATTGCCTTGTGTAAATATATTCTGCCTGGACTTCTTGTGGAGTGGAGTAATGTTATGCAAGTGAATCATAAGCTTGAAGTACTGGTAAATAATCGTGACTGCATCTGCACTCCTCTGACAGCTCTTGTAAAGATGTTGTGATATTTGATTTTGCTACACAGGGTCATAGCTCCCACCAGTAAAGACAGTTGTGTTGTTTATATGTTTAACGGTGCGTGGACTAACCTGTGTGCTTCAATAGATGGTCGGATCTTCTTGTTCCTGAGGTCTCACAAACATCTTTTAGCTTGTTGTTCCAGGGCCGTTCGGTCAAAGGACTGGTCACCTTTTATTATTTCTGAAATTGTATGTTTTAATAGCCTTATATGCGGTACTTGTTGCCATGCCATTCCATTCATAAGAGCTTCAGCTGCTCATTTCAAACAACTCTGAAAAATACAGTGCAGGACTTAGCGTTAACAAAATGGCTTTGAATTGTAAAAGAAAACATGTACCACGGATTCCCACTTTAGAATTTGAGCTGCCACAGTTTTAGAACTTCTGTCTTACATTATATTGGCCCCTACACCACTTTCTATTTGCTTTGGAGCCTTAATCTGTATAATCAATGAAACATTAAAAAGACACAAAATTATATCATCTTAAAGTAGCTGGTCCTTTTTGGAACAACTAGAATGATGTTTTCAAACCCTCAGCGACTGTGTTTGCTCATGCTACAATCATGGTGCGATTTACTGAAGGGACAATTGTAATGAATTATTTATTTTCTTACAACGTATCAATGACTTTTGTAAGAAATTGTAAATGTGTGTCAAAACATTACACTGAATGATATAAATATGTGACAATTTCAGCTTTAGTTGTTTTGGATATTGATTTTGACTGTGAAAATTCTCCTCCACCACAAGGGGGCAAAAATGTGTTGTGGCTTTATGACCATTTCTCAGGGAATGTGCTTTAACATGAAGTGAACCAAACCTTTACAGTGATCATGCCGCGCTGGTGTTTGAGGGTCAAAAAACAGAAATGAAAGTATCTAAACGCAGCATATTGTTCTGTACTGTGCCATTAGGTGACCATTTTATTTGAGTGAATCATACGTGGATGGTTTCCCTTTAATGAAAATCAGAATACAGGTGCATCTCAAAAAATAGATGTTGAGTTTGAAAAAAACAAAAAAAACAAACTAAACAAAAACAAAAAAAGAAACAGTTTTGCACATTCAAGCCATTGAGTGTGAGCATTTCATTTATTTCGCTGCAAAAATATTATCAAGAAGAAAACTGATATTAGTACCTCTGCTAAGGCATTTGATTATATCTTACAATGTTCAAAATATGAGCATAAACACAAATATCTAGTACAGGGATGTCTATGGAGGCACAAAACCTGAATATCACTGTGGGGCTCACGTTTTTTGACATGCACCTGTGTAATTTTTTATTGAAAATATTTAACTGATGTCTGTACTCAAAAGTGACAAATAATGAATGCAAATTTACTCCAATGTATCTTGATAAAGATTGTTCCTATTTAAGCCGAATATTTAAAACTCAGTGGTGTGCAGTTCAGTGGTTGAAATATCGTGGCTCGTGTCAAAACAGCTCACTCAGTCTCTCTATGTAATCACTGTGCTTTCATACAAACCTGTTGAATTTTACAGACTTTGCACTGCCAGGAGAATTCTGTCTTGTATTTTCTCTGTGGCTATAGCTGTTTTTGATTTCTAATATCCAGTTAATGTGATGTCAGAACATGCTAGATGGAAGGTAGGACAGATGTAGGACATAATTAGTCACTTGGAAGATATTTTGGTCTAGTTCATGGTTAATAATATTGCTGCAATTACAGGGCTCATCAAAGTGAAACAAAAACTGGCACAATTACAAATTGTCTCTGCCAAATCTAAGGTGAAAGGATTTTTAAGTAAAAGTAAGATAATGCATAATACATTCACAGAAACGACTGCTGTTAGTATAGGACATATGCTCGTACTATAGACTTTATTAAGTGTACTGTTTAACTAGAAAGTTTCAAGGTTTTTCATAATACTCCACGACAGAAAACTGACTCCTTCCTTCCACCTTGGATATGGCATCACCAGATTCTAGATGGTGAAAACAACCCCTTCATCAGGACCACTTGAGGGCTTTCCGAACATTTCCAAAAATATATTCTAATCTTGTGACAAGCCTTTACTGTAAATACAAATCTCAACAACAGTCTGTTTGGGTCTTGAGTGTTTATTCTGTCTTCCCATTAATTTTCCCTTAAAACAAGAAAAGAAATCTAAAATCTGTTAGTATGCATGTTTCAAACTGTTCTTTGTAGATGCATGTATTAAAAACAGGCTTGTTTGCAAGTGTCCTCGCTTTCTTCACTTAAAAAAGAAATATTAGCTTATGTAAGGATTATTAAGGTTCATATGATTATGGTACATGGTTAGTAAATAGTGAATATAGTGAAACAGGTTAACAAATAATATGTAATAACTGGCACGACAGGGGTTAAAACATTCATTCATAATCGGTAAGCCACAAGTTAGTTCTGTACTAGTAAATGTATCTGACTTCTTTTTCAGTATTTCTAAAAGAAAGTAAAATATGTTGAAATACAGTAACATTCTCACTTCCTACAATAGCCACTACTTTCCACTTCCCTATTGCTTGTTCCTTGTGTTTGTATCTCAGATGGACTGACGGTTGTACTCTTGAGGAGGGTATCTGCCGTCATAATGAAACTCCCTCCACTGCTCCGTGCTCTCCCTGGTGCGCTCATCTTGTTCTGGGACAAAAAAATAAATCCAATAATATCAGGATTATGAAATATTTTTAAGCAGATGTTTATGTATATTCTTCCACATACCATCACTTTGCTCCTCGGCGTAGTTCTCGTACTCATTTCTTTTCTCCTCATGAAACTCCCTCCTCCTCTCATCTGCAGCTAAGACCTGCCTTTGTTCAGCTAAGCACAGGAAATTGTTTTAGTTTTACAATACAGAATGCATTACATCACTACTCTACAAGCGATTTCCTATAATGATATGCTTCTGTGATTCCTAAGGTTATCTAAGGTGAATTCCAAGACATTTGAAACAGTTGTATGAATTATTTGTCTAACAACCAGGCGAGGAATGCATGTGAATTGGATGCAACATAAAAACCCAAACTACAAACATTACTATAAAAAGCTTGAGTAAGAAGTTTTCATAGCTTTGTAAGTAGTAGTAGCTCACACAGCATTGAAGTAGCTGTGGTATGGTGACCTTTGGAGGCAGGTCATGGCGTTTGACTTGTACCTTTATTACTTGCACGGGTTGATACATGCTGAAACAATTTGCACTTACAAGAGAATTTTGAGAATGTTTTTTTAATTCATGTGATTGAGAATTAGGGCGAAATTACAACTCCTACCACAAGTTCAGAGTACAAATACCAAATATGTACCATGTGTTTCTTAGACAATACTGCCTTCTGGGTCTAAGGATCAGGGGTTTGATGGATTGCCTCCCACTTGACCACATGCATACTATTGTTGTGCCCCGTGAGCTAGACAAGTTACCTCTAATGTGAACAGTCTGTGGCTGGATGCAACAGGAAGGGTGTTTGTCTTAAAAAAAATATCGAGTCACGGTGAGTGTTTCCATCTCATGCTGTGTTCAGCTGAATTACAGTGCAGTATTGTGTCACTTAAGAGAAAGAATATTTTCACTTTCTGTTGGCAAAGCTTGAAAGTCAAACAGTGAACTGGATGTGAACTTTGCAGACCTCATACAGGGTCTTTCTCCTCTGCCTCGCTCCCTCACTACGCCTCTATCTCTCGTTCTTTCTCACTGTGTGAATGGGAGCTCCATGCTGGCCTGTGGTTCCTGCTGCAGACTCCAGGAGCACTTCAGGGCAAACTAGCAGCCTAACCCTAACCCAATGTAAATTACCAATGCCATAATTTTACCATGCCCACTCTCTACTTTAACTTTGTTACTGAACAACATTCACCACAGGGCCATCTTTTTTCATACTCTTCTTACATTTTATTTATATATATATATTTATACAGAATTTCTAAATCTACTTAAGTAAAAAAGAGACTAATGTATTGTCATAACAACATGCTTTGAAGCAGTGAATCATTTGAATTTGGCTGCAATAAACAGGTTTTTCAGTGATTGAAATTTATGGAGAGTAACTGATTTGTAGTTAGTTAGTTGCCCAGTACTAGATAAGCAATTCTTCATCTTTTTACATACTGTAATTTGCATATAAATTAGTCAAGTTAATCTGTGTATGCTGTGTATGTGTAAGCCTGGCAGAAAACTCACATGTACCAACAGGGCAGTGCCACTAAGCATGTTGTTTGGTCAATGCAAACACTCACTTTGATATGCAACTGTGAAAATGCTAAACCAATATTGTAACATCTATGGACCAACTTCTATATCATAACGAAAACCACAGAGCCCACATTGACCTCAGAGACATGCAGGTCTTGATTTGGCGAGACTTCAGGACAAACAGACGCAGAGTAAACTCACCATTAATTTCATCCTGTGACTTGGACGCTCTCCTGCTGCGACGTCTGAAGAAGTTTGAAGCATCAGCCTCCTTTAAGAAGATCTTTTTGAGAGGGCCTGGAAGAAAGAAAGGTTTATGCTGAAGACAGTATAACTTGTGTGCAGTGATGATAGAAGTGCAAATTAGAGCTAAGTTATGTAATGACAAATAAACCTGCTATTACAATACAGTTATAATCCACTGTTCAGTACTTTTACCTTTAGCATCTTTTGCCTTGTTGTCAGTGGGCACAGCTGCAGAATCAGCCTCTGGGGACACTAGGTCAAAACACACAACATACTAAATCGGAAAAAAAATGAAAGCCAAATGAAAGTCAAGTCAATCCCAATAGAAAACTCACAGGACAAACCACAGATGAGAGTGAGCAGAGCCAGCAGTGATGCATAGGTCCAAGACATGTTTAGGTTTAGACAGTCAGAAGGGAGAATGAGGGAGAGGAGGGAGTGAAGGCAGGACAAGATTTTAAGGGTCATCAACAAGAGGGAGGGGACCAGTGTACAGGTCTGGACGAAGGTTGGACGAGAAACTGAGAAAGGAATTAGGACAGAAAATCTACTGAATACTTAAGCTGCATTGCACAACTGCCACACTGTTTTAATATATCTCATGTTGTGCATGTTTATTTCAAAATTGGAGGCTAAATCTGTCTGGAAAATATAGTAGATTTGAATAAGATGAAGTGTAGCCCTATGTCTGAGTAGAAAACTGGAAAATTTGTTAATCAGTGGGTCAAGTTTTAGAGCTGTCATTGTTGCTGTCGGAACCTAAATAATCCAATTTACCCCAATTATTGATGGGGTATATGGGGTGTACTGTATTTCTACAGCTTTTTGTTATTGCAGCTAGTGATGTTACTGTCAAGCTGAGGGCAATTCAAAACAAAATATTATCTCTATTGCATGGTCAAAAGACATCAAAAATATATAAACAGAAAACTGAAAATAAAGTATAAATTGTAAATAATACAAAATTATCTTATCTTAATTGCCTAAATGTGTTTTGCACCTGCCCTTGCACACATAAACAACCAAGCAATGTTCACCATGCCAATTTTCTTCCAGTAGGCTACAGTGTTTTGGGTTGGACCTCTAGACAAGTGTTCTTTCTCCACTTTGCACAAATCTACTTGGAAAGTATGCTGCTCTGTTTGCTTGACTTTTTTGGCTTCTGGATCCTGGCCTGGGTCCAGAAAAGAGACAAGGTTTAGATTGTAGTGTACCATTGAGGTGGTGGATTGTTATTGAAGGAAATTGGAGTATTATAGGAATGAGAATAGAGTTTGTCTGTGTAATCTGTTGACTAGAAAAAGCAGAAAATCACTAGGCCTATCACTTCCATCAGAAAATGAGTTCCTTCAATTACGTTTAAGCATGTTCAGTGGTGCTCCTTGTTGTAACACCAAAGTAGCGTATTCCTGTCTATTTTGGACTGAAACAACAGTTTAAAAATAAGAAAAAATGAGTAAAATGTACATTAAGTGTACTGGATACTTGTATACTTATGTCTTGTGTTCATTGATCTGCTCTAAATAAATAAATAAATAAATACATACATACATACATACATACATACATACATACATAAATACATACATACATACACACATACATAGATACATAGATACATACATACATACATACTATTCTACAGTATGACATTAAACAGCTCCACCTCACATTTATTAAATTACAGATAGGTAAAAAATACCTAGAAAAACAGGCATTCTGACAGTGAGTGGGTTGCCTCTTTGCAGATCTCACTCTGTAACTTGGTCTGGTTTGGTCTCCATGAAGATACAAAGATTTAATGCCATACTGTAGAACAACATAAACAAAGCAATAACATCTCCATGGAGAAAAGTACTGGGCGGACCCTCCCAGAAAAGGGGCGGACCCTCCCAGAAAAGTTACACAGTGCACCTTTAAAAATGTATGAAAACTGAAAAGTAACAGCTATGATCAAATCTGTCATGAATTGAACAGTCATTTTCAGTCAAAGATTTGTAGACCTGAAAGTAGTTTTGGCACAGAGATTATAGTACATTATAGTATAGTACTGCGTAATCAACAAAAACAAAAACACTTCCCCCAGCATAGGGTGTCCGCATTTTCAAGATTAACCACTGGGACACTCCCAGTTTGGGATGGTTGGTAATAATAAAATTGTGAAATGAGTGTGTAATGAAGGAAAATTGCTCTGCATTTGGCCCATTTATGCCTAACATGTGGGTGTTTAGGGTATTTTTAAGCAGTTTTCCTGTATTTTACCTAAACAAATTACAATTTATGTCTCTCTTTACTGTTGGCATGTATCAAATTGGCGAAAAATAGGGACACTTCTTGTATAAAACTGGGACAAATCAGTGGTTTTGGATAAATCTGCTGGGGCAGGGGACACAGGGCTCAAAACTGGGATTGTCCCGGGTAAAAAGGGACATCTGCTCACTCTACCCCAGCATCAACACAATCAAGCATCGGATGGAGCGCTACCACCGTTTCTCCACCAGATGGCGCTCCAAAACCACGGTCCGCACGGCACTGCAGTTGCGGCGCGCTGCCTGTAGTTGGCGCAGTTTCCCCGAGCAGTATATGATGACACGGCGGTGTGTGGCGGTGGCAGCAGGCGGAGGACGCTCAGATCAGCCCGTAATCCGCTCCGCGTCTCACTCTACCATGGTCTTTGCTCGAAAAAACGTCCCTGGCGCTTTATTTGCCTCCCGGAGATTGAAACTTTAACGACAAACGACACGAAGAGCCATGTTTTTAGGCGCCACAGCCCCCGGGATATAAGCGTTATTGTCGGCGGAAAGTAGCCTCCACCGCGACGCTGAGAGAAGAGAGGCAGCAGCCGGAGCTTTCACACCCGGAGGAAAACACGGCGTCCGGCCTGAGAACAAGCTCCGAGGTCGGGGAATCCGGTCGGACCCACCGTTTCTGGTAAGTTTTAGTAAGGTCTTGAAATTTCCTCCCGCTTTTTGTTGATTTTACACCGCTGGATCCAAAGAAACACGTCCGTCCTCGGCGAGCACAAAACACGGGTTAACAATGCGGCAATGTTTACTTCACAAGCTGCGATTGTATTGAGCTATTCAGCCTGTCCTATTCACCGCTGAATTACTGCAGATATTTAAACAAACCCTAACTGTGAGTTTAGTTACCCCCCGGGGCAAAGTAAGTTCAACAGTGTTTCCTAAATGTTGGGTTAGGACAGAACTGAAGTAGTGTTAGTTCATTGTTGTAGCTCTACTACTTCGTATTTACGTCTCATGCAAATTCCCAAACTGAATCTATATCATAAATCATTTTACGACTGTCCAAAAGACAAATTGACGTGTTGCTTTAATTTTTGGAGCTCTATCTAAGTGACTTTTCCTTGGTTTATTACGGTGGTAGTCACGTTTCACCGCTGTATAAACTGGCATAGTCGTAAAATGTGGGTTGTAAAGAGGAAGACTCCTGTGTGTCTTGCATACGTTTTGCATTCTTCTTGCAACCATAACATCCACCACGACTCCTCTGCTAACCTGCCCTGACCCACATTTAAACATACCCTGTCTTTCTGCTTCCTGACAACGCATTTCTCCCGTAAAAATGCTCTCGCTAAACTCTCTAAGGTTTCTTCATCTTTAAAACAATTGCTCCTGGTGTGGGGATTCCTGTACAACATTCCTGTACATTCTTCCTGCTGGGATGTGACTGGTGTTAAGTGATCAGGATGCCCCGCAGCAGACAATGATGTTTTGGATAGAAAGGGACGCCTTGATGTTACCAGTAAATGCAACAACAAGGGAGCTTTAACTTCTTTCTGGTAAACTAGAGGAAGTACATATTGGTGTGAAACCGTTGTTGTTATTGTCATTGCTGAAAAAAATGTTTTTTTCTCCCACATCCAGTAAGCTTCAGTTTGGTATTCTTCCTGTTATAGATGTATTTATTAGTAGCCTATTATTATACATTTTGTAACTGTAACGCATGAAAGCAAGTAACCCTTGGACACCGTTGTACTGTTGTTGATAGGAAAATGACTACATATTCTGCCTGCAACTATGGGCTATAACCTTACAGACTGTAATTGTGCAAAATTAATAAATAAGTAAAATATTTAATTAAAATCCAACCTGTCAAACAACAAAATCGGATAAGTGATATTAGGCCTACTAATACACAGATAATTGAATCACCCTATCAGCCTACAGCAATCTCAGATGGGGGAGATTATTCAATCACTAGCTTTGAAATGTGTATCCTATCAATAAACAAGATGTATATTTTGTAATACACAGTGTCCTAAAATAGTCCTCATCCTTTAATCCTGGTTCTAACAGGAGTCCAGGGGGCTGCGGGGGGCAGTATGCTTGCGTGTGTTGCTTTGACGTGGGCTGGTTCCCTTGGTGAGGGCCTTGGGGATGATGGTGGAGGAAACCTGAGCTGTGGTGGAGCAGCTGTAGCCACGCGGCGCTGATCCCTGCAGGCCCATAGCAGATCAGATGAGGGGCGAGTGTGTGACTGTCCACTGTCCCACTGCCTGGGGGGCACTGCCAGGGCAGGCATACAGGTGTAATTAGAAGATATCCTCTTCTCTCTTGTACTGAATTACTACAGTTAGTGTAACGGAAACACAGCCCTCATTATAACTCTCCATATAAATCACTATTGTTTTACTTATTGTTTACTATTCTAATAAATAATATAATTTAACAACATGTTTAAACCATTACAAACCCAGGCTAACCCAGGCATACATCAGAACCAATCTCCAGAAAGAACAGGATGAAAAACCATGCTAAGTCTATTAAGTTAACTAATAAAACCTGAGAAAATACCTGCAGAAGTCACCTGTGTACCTGCATACCATTTGAGAGCCACTAGCCTTTAGTGTCTTTGTGCATTCACAACAGAACACTCATTGTTTGCGTCTCTGTTGCTTTTGTGGCTTTCCCTCCAAACAGTTGCATAACTTTACCACATACTCACTGAAACTTGACACTGATGGATTTTGTAGCCCATTCGTTTTTGACAAATTAAAATGATAAAATTCCCACCAGGGTCTCTCAATAACACACCCAGGATGATTACTTTTCCAAATTCAGTTTTGTAGCAGCTCTAAAGGTTCAGTTTCATTGTCACTGTTTGGAAACTGATGTTATCATTTGGTGAGGGGAATAGTGTGATAACATCAGAGCGTTACATTCTGAATTACAAAGTAGAAAGTATTTTCTGCAGTTAAGTTAGTGTAAATGTAAGTAGACGTTGTGTGTGTGCTTGTGTTTTAGTGCGAGGCCAAGGCAGCTGTCTGAAGGTTAATGTGTCACCGCTCTCCAGGGAGCAGCTGCTATGTGACGGACCCTGCTCCTGTCTATACATAGCCCCATACAAACTATTCCCCCTTCTCCGCCAATGCATTTGCCCTATGGGACAAATGCAGGGGCCCTAGCATGTTTGGCTAACTCCCCTCCCTCATTCTCTGTGCTATCAGATCTGGTAGACCCCCCGCCCTGCCCCATACGGCCCTACCCATAATCCAGCTGGTTTGATTGAGTTATACAGTAACGAAGCATATCGGCCCAGTCATCTGCTGCACTCATGCCCCAAACAGGTGAGGGACAAAAATCACCCATGTCCTGGAGCTCTTGGCAATATCATAAACACATGCTGCTGGTGCTTTATTTGGAGATGCACGCAGAATATTAGTGTCCAAAATGGGGGTAACTTTTACTACAACTTGTAGTGCCAGGATAGATCACTTTTAGTTGCTGATTCAGATTGACCAGTATTTACATCTCTAGATCTTGAGGCTTGATGAGGAGTTGGAAAACCTTAGCTGGAGAACTTTACTTTTTGGTGTATGTGGAAATGATGGAAGAAGTTGAACTCAGAACCCTCTTGCTGTGGGGTGGGAGCAGTAGCGCTGCCAAGTTTGTCAGTCTATAAAGGAGAACTCTATAAAGGTGCTTAATACGTAATCAATGACTTGTTTCCCACAGTAATAAGTTGTCAGCCCCCGTTAAAGAGACAGGTGCAATAACAAAAACAATGCTTTATGGCTGCATATGTTTTTGGGAAAACACTACATTTGTAATAAACTAACAATTTTAAAACTTTTTAGAGAAAAAAAAAGTTCTCAGCCTATTTTGGGACTCTATCAATATTACTTGACATATTCAGGATGTACCATTCATTTATGGGCTCAAAATGTATTTCATTTTTGGTCATAAAAAGTCACTTGATCCAGATAACACTACAGTTGTTTTGTCCTCGGGCAAGACACTGGAATGTGGAATAGAGATAGAGATTTGCACTTCTGAGCATATCGGCTGTCTGCTTTGAGCCTCAAGACAAAGGCCTATACTTTGTTTTGCCCATCCTGTTGCCTAATGAGTACACACAGACCTTTATTTGAACACTTAAATGCAAATAGATAACTGCCTAAAATGTGACTACTCTGCTCTCCTGAAGGTTTGTGGTAGGGAGGGCTGTAGGTGAGTTTTCATGAATTAAAATTACATTAACAAAATCAGAATCTGCACATACTGATCCAAAAATATTGGCAGATTTTATCGGCAATGTTTTGAGACTGAATACAATTTTTTTGAGAGTCCAGAAAGTGCTATTTTAGATAGCTGTTGATTTCTTGCTGCTGAAGATACATTATATGCACAACCATTGATTTGGTACCATATTATCTCTTCAGCCAATATAGTCTTAGGTGCTAGCACTGATAACCGTATGCATCCGTCAGCAGGTCTAATTCTTTGCACTGAAGTCTACTGAAGCCTGTGCAGTGTTAAGTGGCAATAGATAAAGTGATAAACGCACCATCTGCCTTTTGTTAGCGTTCTGGTTTATTTGGTCCTGCGGTGCGTATCCTTGGAGCTAATCGTATCTTGTGATGTTAACGACGGCTTCATAACAGACCACCAGGTGACTCTGCAAGATCAGGCCGCCGCGATTATCTGTAATGGTCCTGAATGGCGTCATATCTTTCCCACTTATCTCCCTTTTAAGGTTCTCAATAAAACTGTGAATTTGGAGTCTTAGCAGTGACAGGCGTCGTGATCCTATCTCCCAGCTGATCCCTGTATCTTGGTCTGAACACAGCTGGATGCACAAAGCTTATCTGGGCCCCATCCATTCAAAACTGAGTTATCAGACCAAAACAAAGTAAGTTTTTGGATGCATATTATTTCAAACAAAAGATTCAAACTATATTTCCTTTGATTTTATAGAAGCTTTCACATCACTGGCATTGTATAGCCTAATTATTCATTTCATAGTTGCACCAATAGAAATGTATATTGTACAGCTCAATAATCTATCTATACATCCAGTCCACACAGACCTAGTGCGATGCGTTTTCCGCTGCAATACTAAAAGTACTCTAGACTTATGATCTATGTAACAATGGGAAAGTGAGTATGTACATGAAAATGGTTATGCCTGGTCCATTATGGCTGGAGTAGCTCTTGATTTTTCCCAGAATCCCCCTAAACCCAGACCTATACTGCTGCACATTGTAATAGCGTTATTTCACACAATGCTATAAATAAATCCTTCATCTAACCAACCAGTTGCAAGTGAAAACAAAGATAACCCGGTTGGCAGAGATTAAAAATGTTGTGTTATACAACAGAGTGTACATTACATCTGCAGTGGCTCTCACATGTGCTCCGTGCTGCTGTCACTCAAGCCCCTGTTTCCATGGCAGCGGTGTTAATCAGCTGAGTCTCGCTGCGATAAATCTACTGTTCTGCGTCAGTGACCGGGCCTCTCCACCAAGTGTCCCCTCTCCATTCTGTCCTCATATTGGACCCTTTTACAGTTGACTTCAGCGTAGTCCAGCACTTTAGCTCTCTCTCCTTTGTTTCATTCATGTTGATCTGCATTTTTGGGGGAGTCTTGAATGTTTGAAAATGCTTTTTAAGGGTCCTATGTTACACAAATTTAGTTTTGTGAGCTTTAAGGCATGTGTTATAGTGTTGTTACCTTATCAAAAACATACCTCGAGTTGTTTTGTTTTATTCACACACGTTTGAGTAACCCTGGATGATTAGTCTATGTCTCCAAAAATCAGACATGTAGTGGTCATTTTCAAATGAACAGCTACCTTTTGTAGCTTGGCAATTGCAGGGCTGAAATCATGCAAATGATTCTAGTGAAGGTGTATAGAGTTTAAAAGCGCAGTGGAGCACTATATGTATTACCACATGATGTCATCAGGTGGAACAGAGTGTTTTCTGTTTGAGAGATGACCACAGCCTACATATGCAGGGTTTTCTGTTTAAAAAAATGTCTGAATGAAACAAAATATAACTCCTGCTATGTTTTTGATGAAGAAACAACATTAGAACAGATCAGAATATATTTTACTATGGGCCCTTTAAAGAGCTTTTCTGAACATTTACATTTCATACTTCACATTTGGCACTAACCCACAGCATCAGGTCAGTAGACTCTGATCCACTGACCCACTGCTGCCTCAACATGTGCCAAAAGGATGACTACGGTGTGATAAAAGAACTGTGAAAGCAAAAATAAGAAGAGGCCAAATGCCTATTTGTTCCACCTACTTTTGTGTAAGTGGCTTTGTTGTGTTCACCTGCTGCAGTGCGCATGGGTGAGCGGGCACTGCAACCTAGTCCTACTCTTCATCGCTCTCTCATTCTCTCTTTATCCTCTCTCTTGTCATTTCCCACTTTCTTTTTCCCTCCTTTTATTCTCTCTTTCCCTCTATCCCTTCTCCCCTTTACCCCCTCTCTCTGTCTTTCTCTTTCTCTCTCCCTCTTCCTTCACCCCTGCCTCTCCTTTGCTCTGTCATTCTCCTCCCTTCTCTCTCTTCTTTCTTCGACTCTCTCACCTTTTCTCTTAATCTCTCTCTCCTCCCCCTCATCCTCTCTTTCCCTCTTTCTTTTTCTCTCCTTTTATTCTCTTTCCCTCTTTCTCTCCCCTTTACCCCCTCTCTCTCTGTCTTTCTGTTTCTCTCCTTTCCCTCACTCCTGCCTCTCCTTTGCTCTGTCTCTCCTCCTTTCTCTCTTCTTTCTTCGATTCTCACTTCGATTCTCTTCTCTTCATCTCTCGCTTTCTCTTTTCATCCTCTCTCTTTCCCTCTTTCTTTTTCTCTCCTTTTATTCTCTTTCCCTCCATCTCTCCTCTTTACCCTCTCTCCCTCTGTCTTTCTCTTTGTCGCTCTCTCTTCCCTCACCCCAGCCTCTCCCTTGCTATCTATCTCTCTCCTCATTTATCCTTCTTTCTTTGACTCTCTCTCTCACTTCTTCTCTATCCCTGTCTGTCTATCTCTCTGTCTTTTTGTCTCTCTCTCTGTCTCTCTTTCTTTGACTTTTTCTTCATCCCTGTCTCTCACTTGCTCTCCTCCTTTCTCCTCATTTACTTCTCTGTCTCTGTCTCGCTCTCTCCTCCTTTCTCTCTCTGTTTTGTGCCTCCCCCACTCTCCCGCTCTCTGTATCTCCAAAAAAAAAAAAAAACACTCACTTCACCCACTTTTTATTGCTCGCACACACAATGCACCTTTTATAAAATGTGTCCATTGTGGAGCCAGCGTCTCCGCTCATGTCCTCATTGTCCCGGGCGGGATGAGAAAACACTGCTCTTTAGAGAAAGCGGCGCTGAGCTCACCCCAGAATCATGCCAACAGTAACAGTCTCCTCTCTCATCTCCCGAAGCCATCAGAGACATTAAAGCCAGCGTATGTAACATTTAAATGACAGCACAAGCCTGACACAGTTCACATATGTTATGACGCTAAAGAGCAATGTGATATTTCATACATTATTTCCTCATTCATTCGACTTGAGGCCAGGATTGTCACGGAAAATCAAATGCCTCCTCCTCAGCTGAGTGATTTTCACATACTTCAGAATGAATCCGTTTCTACACAACTTTTGACTGGCCCATGTGTTGCACTCATACCAATATAGTCTGATCTTCTTTGTGTTCAGTGTTTTTAGTACTTATATTTAGCATGTCATGAGTGAAGATGATAAATAACTTCTATGACTCATACAGACGCAAACTATGTGGTGTTTCATTTTGTTATTTACTTATTGCAGCTCATGAATCTTTCACAATGTTGTAGATTTAGAATATTTTTAGTGGATTAAATCTGCCCTTGGGTTATCGTGTCAGTGGTATAAATTTCAGTATTATTGTTATACTTCAGCAATATATCAAACTTCAAAAACTGTTATTGTGATAGGTCTGCTTATTGTAACAGTTTCTCTATTTTTCGCACAGATTGCCCCAGCGACTTGCAGAGCTTCGCTTTGACGAAAACATTATTTGTTGCCATGTATTGCAACAGCCGACTGAATATGACAGATAATGTTTTTCTGCTTTTGTTGCTTTTGTTGTTTGTTGTCAGATTGCCCTCACCTATTGGAGCGAATACCCCACAACCCCCTCCTCCGCCCCATCCATAAAGCAGTAAATGCACTCAAACAGAAAAAAATACTGCACCATTACCAAACTGAGGCATTTGTCTCATAAAATATTCCTTACAAACATCTTCCAAACCAGTATAAAAAAAAAACACTGTTGACATTTTTCAATGAAATGTTTTTGCCCGTGCCTGTTTTTGCATTTATCAGTTTGTTAAATGACATATTTAGCTTTTTGTTGGGCCCTGCAGATATAATAACAATTTATGACCTCGCCTTTTCAGTTTTGGTGACAACAGATCTCCTGACGGGTGGCGGCTGGCTCTTTCCTCTCAAAGATGTGGGCCAGTCGTCACATACAAAAGATGTGTTATTATGAAAATTGTTGCATTGGCCTCAGTGATGCTAGTGCCACAGTATGTTGCACTGTAGAATCACTAGATTTTTCCCTTTGAGTTTCATTGTAACAGGGTTCAACTGCCTCTGTTCGCTGAGGTGCGCAAAGCGAAGATAAGATCCATATGAAGTGGATTTCAAACAATATCCCAATTACTGTTACCACATTTATATTGTAAGGATCTAATTATACTGAGGTTTACAGATTTTTTAAATGTTTTTATGAAAGTTTTTTTATTATGATTTGCTGTATTTGGTTTAGGGCTGCAGCTATCGATTATTACAGTAATCGATTATTCTGTCGAGTATTTTGTTCGAATAATCGAGTAATCATTTGTTATTGTCATGTCTACTTTGCACATGTTAAGTACACACCACGTGCATTGACAGATACACGTGTTTTGGACATGAAAAACGTAATTATCGCTGGGCTAAGGTTGACTCACCTCGCGGTTTCTTTTCCACTTGATGTAATGTACGGGGCTTTTTGTTTAGATGTTGTAGCATCAGTGTTGAGAAGGTGACTTTTAAAATGTAATCCCCTACAGATTACAGATTACAGATTACATTCCCCAAAATGTAGTTTGTGACGTAATCAATTAAATTACATAAAGTGAGTAACGTAATCTGATTACTTGATATTGTCATGATTTTTAACACTACATAAATGTAGCAACCAACTCCTGCAAATTCTTGTTTGGTTTTAGACCTGGATTAGTCCTGGTTTTAGATCTGGTTTAGTCCTGGTTTAGACCTGCTTTAGACCTGGTTTAGTCCTGGTGTGAGTTCTGGTTTAGAGGCGCACAGGAGAAAGCGCGGTCCACGGAGTGTACGCGACAAGACACAATCCACGCGCAGAGTGTGCGGCGTACGGGAGATGAGGGGTGCGTGGCCCGCATCTCCAGTTCGCTGCGCGCGATACGCTCCGGTACCCTCATCTCCCTCCTCCGCTCCCTCCCGGAGGAGATGAGGAGGAGGTTATGCTCTTATTATACATCCATGGGCGCCGCACTGTTGTGTGTACAGTGAAGTGCAGTGGTCGTGCGGAAACTTTACCTCTACCACAAAAGGTTCCAGCCATCGCCGAGCGTATGAAAATAAAACGAAGCATCGAGGCAAAAAAAAAAAATAATCGATGCATTTTTCTAATCGATTTAATAGACTAACTCGATGAATCGTTTTAGCCCTAATTTGGTTCTATTGTCTCATTTTGGTCAGTTTAATCTGGGTTAGTTTTAGATTTTTAACAAGATGGCTGTGCTAACTTCTGGTGGGGAAGTCCACTACTTGCCTGAAATGTTTCACAGTGTGCCATTAAACATTAATCTTGTTCTGCTTGAATTCAGTTACCCATGTTTATTGCTCTAAAAATCCTCTATAAAGATCCTCTCCTCAGATCTGACATGTAACTTGACCAGAGACGAGTCACTTGTTTGTCTCCATGGAGATAGATTTGGTTAATGCCATATTTTGGAACATTCTAGCTAACTGAATTTGAAAACCCACAATGTCTGTATTATAGGGCGCGCACCCGGTTTTGTGCTTCACCTCACATTTGTATCCATGCTAGCTCTAATTTGTTATTGACTTGGCTCTTGTGAGGGACGAGATCATTACTTTCCAATGAGAACATTTGAGAGTATTTGACAAGAAACCACTCTTGAGGACTTGGAGAAATCCCTTACTTAATGGTTCATGGAAAGTAGAGCTGCATTCATGAATCTTTTAGTCCTACGATGTTATTTGTGATACTTTTTCATGACCACGACCATATGTCGGGCAGACATGAAAGCCAAGTTCAACAGAGGGCAGAGACAGGGGCTTTTGGGGGTTGGGTCGTTCTACAGTGGGATATGCAGCCTCCCACCGTGCTCTGCATTGATAACATGGAAAAAGCACGGGGTTGCCATGGAAACAAATCCCAAACTATTACAGCCATTGGACCCCGTCGCCCCTCCGATACTGCTTGGCTCATGGTGGAACCAATGAATCCAGACCTCAAACTACCCCTTTACAAAAGGGAAACAGGGGTGAGAGTCCTGTCCAAAGTCCACATTTGATCCCAGGGCAGGACCAATCGCAGAGAAGACCACAGCAGACTGCCCTTTTTCTTTCTTTACAACTTTAAACTTTTCCAAAACACTGTCTGAAAGATGATAGACCCAGAACTGTAGGTCAAACCCAGGTCACTGCTGAGATGTCACTTAGCCCTAGGTGTCCACAAGAATAAAATTGTACTATAAGCCACTGTGTAGCTACAAAATGTACAGATTTTGATTCATGAGATGGTATAATTGACAAAGGTGGGTAGTTAAAATGTATTTGGGAAAGCTACTACTCTAAGTAAGAATAACTTGAAGAGTCACTACAGAACATCTGTTTTATAGTTTAAAGTAAATGCATTTACAAGCTCAAAACATAAAATAATGTACAAAGTCAAAGTGTACAAAGTGTTTTCAAAGGATAGACACAAAATGAGAAAATCTCCATCATATCTAAAGGGGAGGTGCGAGAATCACAAATGGTCAAATAATTTGATATTGTGAACATAAAGCATAAATATTACTAAAGGAGGAGTAAATGTATTCTGCTAGACTCTGCAAAGTACAATTTATTAAAAAAGTGAAGTAAATATAACTGAGTAAATATAAATGACCAAAGGAGGAAGAGAGCTAAAAACATAGTAATGAGTACAATCTCCCTCTGGTAGTGACATGCTTAAGTTTCTGTCTCGGTCATTTTGTAGGAATATTGATTTTTTTAACTGGACCAATGAACTCCATGGCAGGTTGTGACAGCTGAGAAAGTGATGACAAATAAACTGTCGATGGAGTGAAGGAAAACAAGATGGCACTTTTTGCTTTGATACACGAATTTCTCTCCATTCTGCTGGAGTTAGCAGCACCTGTTTGTCTTCATGCAAATGCTCTCCTAAAATGGTGAAATATACGAACACATTTTACAACAGATTATTTTGAAGCATTTGAAGATTTAATAAAAGTGGATGTTTTGCACAATAATCTCATGTATTTCTTGGGGCTTATTCTCTCCGTTTCCAGCTAATACAGCATATTTAGGTCCACAGTCCAATGCTCTTGACTGTTGTATTATGTATTATGGCGCTGATGAAAACAATTCCCCCAGTGTGGGACATGTTTGTTTTTAAGTTTGGTTTGTCTCTATAACAAAAAAAAAATCTACAGTTTACTCCCTGACTGCCGATCAGCTGTTCGGGAGAAGCCAGGAGAGAACAATAGAGCCTAATGACCTGAAACTACAAGTCCAGAGCAAGTTTCAGGATAAAACTCCTCCCCCATCACAGTACTATAAATAATACCTCATTAGACCAGTACCTTCAGACTGATAATCGCTTCTGGAGGTCACTTCTTTACTAAAAAAACAAAGCAAAAAACATTGTCTTAACTAAGGATGCACCGATCTGATACCGGTATTGTATATTGACGTCGATACTGAGAAATCTGCAGGATCAAATATTGCCTTCCATCGGTTTAGCAGATATCCTGCTTTGACATATAAACTGATGTAATAAGACTGTTTACTGGTCATAGTTGGCCCGGAAAGTCCCATAATGTTTGTATTTCTAGAAAGGTAAGTTACATAAAATATTTGGATCAGTTTTGTCCTTTTTTAAAATTTATTTATTATATTATTTAAAAGCTGTTTTCAGTCTCACTGCACTAGTAGTGGTTGATATTGGGGGTCGGCAAATTCCTAAAGTCATAGTATCAAAACTCTTTCGTTGTTTTGTCTCGACTATCATGAATTTGGACCAGGTTCGTCATTCACGGTCATGTATAAGCCACCAGTCTGGTTAGAAGCTTCTAGTTACCTTTTCTAATCATTCTGGTTTTAATATTTGATGACTTCTCCTTAGTCAGCCGGATGTTATTGTTATGATTTAATATATTGCGTGAGTAATACAAAAGGCTGTGGGCGGGGTCTGGTCTACAGGCAGCAGGCCCTCAGGTGCTCAAGGGTTTTACTCATCGCTTTACTCGAGCTACACATGTTCAGATCTGCTGTAGACATTGTTAATATCTCTACCACCACCTCTGAGGTCATTGGGTGCAGTTGATAGTTTTGGTAATGTCTGAGATGTCTAACGAAGTGTCTCGTCATAGCTGATTTCTCTTGTTGACTTTTGCTGCAGGAATGTGTGACGTGGCTCAGATGTGGCCCAGGCTCGTCCTCCTGTCCCATTCAACAGTAAATCCCAGTACTTTAGTCTGGGCTTTGTCAGTCCTTTGTCCTGAACTGTGGATCCCAAACTGCCCTATTAGAATCTCTCAGGGGCTTGTCGTGTTTTCACAGAGGGAGGAATGTAAAGAAAAGTCTGTGTTAATGAGCTGACTCACAATTAGCAGCATAGCAACAGAAATCATCCACGTCACTAGTTTGAACTAAAGGGATCATCCATGTATTTCTCTGTAATTTTTCTTCTGAGCTTCTGCGAATCGTGTACAAAATTACAGCCCTTTAGCTTATGTTGCCAAGAGACCATATAAAAAGTTGGTTGAAGTTGTAATGTGCTGATAGTAGAGTGCAGCTAGATAATGCATCACTCAGTGATAATTGACTGATAATACATTGTAGTGGTGGTGTTTTACATAGAAGAAGATTAAGATTGTGAGCATGACTTATTGAAAAACTGTTGGCTGATGCTTGTGACTGTAATCTGGTGATTTATTTAACAGTGGTAATTCCAGCCAATTCCGCTCTATCTGGTCACATTGTGTTAAATTTAACATCAGATTAAAGTCGAATTTGAGTAACAAAGCTTCAGGCAGAGCAGTTCTTACAGTTAGCATCACACCCATGGGGAAGGTTGATGACATAAGCAGCAAAGTATCAGTAAAGTGTCAACAAAATTGGCCTTATCTTGCATCCATCCATCCATCCATCATTTGTCAAATTCCAATCTTACCACATGACTAACAAAAACAAAATTCCTGTGAGCAAAGTCATAATTACTAGTTGCTAATAGGAAAAATGTCACAAAGAATATTTAAGTCAAAAACACCTGGATCCAAGTCCAAGTGTGAATCTAGAGGATTTTTTATTTAAACAATCACTAGAGATAAAAACTACTAGAAAATTAAAGAAAAAGATGAAGAAAATGAAAATAAAGGTGGCTGAAAAGCACATACCAAGGCCTCTACAGCACTTGCGTAGACATTCTTGCGTCAGTGTAAACCGCATTGTCTTATTTAAAGTATTCTGTTATGTACGTCATTGAGTTTGGCCTTCCATGGTAACTGTAAATTAATGTGTTTTTTTTTGTCTGTGTGGCGCTGTAGGCCTCCCCTTCCTGAGAGCTCACTGGAGAAAATGAAACGGTTCAAACGGCACATCTCTCAGAGGCTACGAGGGAGTCACACCATCGACGAGTCCCTGTCCGAACTGGCTGAGCAGATGACCATAGAAGAGAATGGGCTCAAGGACAGCGGTAGGTTCAGTATTATGTGGGCGGTCATGGGCCTGTCACGATAATTACCATCAATTTATTGCTCAATACATGAAAGATGGAATTTTTGAGGGGTCAATATTTATTGTGTGTAAATTTTCTTTGCACTTCTTTTTTGGCTATATGATAAGATTTAAGCTGTAAAAGGTTGAATGAATAACCTCTGTAACTCACCTACAGATGCAAACTAAGTACTAAAGTGTTTCATTCTGCTATTTATTTATGACAGCTCATGATTTTTTGACAATGCTGGACATTTAGAATAGTGTGTTAAATTTGCTTTTGGGTTAACATGACAGGCCTAGAGGGTCACTGATAATATATAGCACTTAATAATAGGTCTTATATAGGTTGAATTATAATGGAATTTTAGTTGTGTAAGATGTGCAGATTTAGAGTTTCAAAATATCACTAGATTTAGAAACCAAAACCAATGAGTAAAAAAGGAAGGAGATTCTGCAAGGGACATTTACTCTCACAGATTTTTGATGAATGATTAAAAACAACAATATTACGTTTAGATAGTGTCATCCACCTCTATATTTGATTTAGAATTTTAAAAATCTATCTGACAAGAAGCTGTTCCCTATTACTATAAAGCTGTATAATATTTAGATAAAAAATACCCCGCAGCGGCTTTGTTGTCGTGCTCATTATTACTATGAAGCAGCCAGAATACAGAGACGACAAAAAAGCACTGCATAAAATAACAGTAAATCTAAACAACATTGAGGCAAAATGACAGCACGACTTTGACCCAAAGGGAAGTTGAGATGCTCTACAGAGGATGGACTGTCATTAGAAGAGGAATGCTGGGAATGTGGTCTAATTAACATTGCAACATCAACTTTAGAAGCAAAACAGGCCTATGTCATGTATATTTGTTTTTTTGTTTGTGCAGATGTGAGTTTCTTTTTCATTTTGTTGTGAATCTTTTTAGATTTTTGCTTCTACTGTACTATAAAACGCCCACCACAGTTAAAGGGCCTTATACTATTTTCTGATCTGTGTTATTATGTTTATTCCTCGTCAAAAACATACCTGAAGTTTTTAAATAGCGTGAATGAAACAAAACACACACAAACCCTGCATATTTAGACTTTAGAGTTCTCCTCCAAAATGTAATTTGGCCTCACAGCAAGAAGACTTTTTGTGTGGAGTTTGCATGTTCTACCCGTGTCTGGATGGGTTTTCTCCGGGCACTCTGGTTTCCTCCATCAACCCAAAACATGCCAGTAACCTTATGAACTGAAATTGAGGATGACGTGGGTCCACCCTCCTGTGGGTTCACCACCCGTAGAGGGGTTCAGAGGGGTCGGGTGCACAGAGGACTGGGCGGCGAACTGCCCCTGCGACCCAGCCGTATAAAGTGGAAGAATATGGATGCTTTTTGCTGTTGTGATGAGTCAGGGAATAATGAGCGGCATAGGGACTGGATAATCACAGTGCAGCTATATTCCCCATAGCATATCATACCATATCATCTGCAGGGCTCATGATTTAACAAGAATAACGTCTCATTCAACAGTGGAACGACATTTCAAATATTTGTTTTGGAGTTCATCACAAGTCCTCTGCTGCCAATGAAGGTACTTTATTTTAGATTTGCCCTCTGTCCCACTGGGGCATTTGTCCAGGAGCTGCACACAGGTTTAGTTGTATCAATCATACTACTGGTGTATATATTTGTTTTAGGCATTCAAGCCAGATGCCTTTCGTGGCAGTTCTTTATTTAGTTTTACCTTTTATTACCTTTTTTTATCTTTATTAACCTTTATTTAACAGGAAAAAAATCCCATTGAGATTAAAACATTTCTTTCAAGGTAGTCCTGGCCAAGAGTCAACACTTTAACACATAGTTACAACATTCATAGAAACGACAGTAAAATGACATGGATCACAGATTAGGAAAAAAACAAGTGGACATTATTGAGGCAGTCTCTTATAATGCTTTCACCTTAGATGTAAAAACATTTAAGGATAAGAGCTCAGTTGTCTGCATATAGGCCCCTATTTTGCCCCTTATTAGTAGAATTTAATTATAAATAAATACAATTAAAAACACTGATTTTTCTTCATCTTGCTTAGCCTAGTCCCACCACCATCGGCTCCCCAAACACTCCTCTTTTCAGTCTTGTCCTCAGTTTTCCCCTCTTGTCTTTTGTCCCAAACTTCTTCAATCACTGAAACTATTCTGTGTCCCGCCCCCCAGTGCCTACCTTCTTCTGAGAACCACCACGGCTTTGTGAGAGCTTTTTGTATCATGATTAACACTGGGTTTGGCCAGAGTGTTCTTTGCCTGCTCGGGGACACAGCCGGTTGTGTATGTGTGAGGAAGAAAGAGAGCGAAAGAGAGGAGTGGCCGGGGCTGGTGGAGAGAGGAGAGAGATGCCATGGAGTAGCCAGATGAGATGTGTTCTTAACTGTGTGTTATTGGGAAAAGCGTGGACTTGAGCCGATTACATAACTGTGATAAGTCAGAGGCCACAGAAGTGGTCTCAGGACCTCTGTTACGTATCGTCGTGGTCGACTCAGAGTTTGTTTTTGTTTTGGGTTAGTACAGGAAAGGCGCAGAGGCCAGTGGATTCAGTTTATGCATAGACTGATAAAATATACATGTTAAATATTTTTGAGGGGGCACTGTTATAACATGATTTAAAAGTTGATTTAATGTAACATAGCCCCTTTAGAGGTCCTATATTATGCTAAATTGACTCTTGTGCATTTTTTGCTCATGGTAAAATGTTGTTACCTCATTAAAAACATACCTGGAGTTGTGTTTTGTGTAAAAACATAGATCAGATAAAGTTAGGATAAAGATAAATCACTTTTAAAATTACACTATGAAAATAACAGTTCTCTTAATAATGACAGGTTCATAGTGTTGTCATATTGTCCAGTTTGTACTTCCTTCTCAAAGTAGGCGTGTGCTGATTGAAACTATAAGTGAACTCTATGAACCACAAAGTGCCATCTATCCATTTCCCACATAGTCATCATTGGCAGGTCTAATTTAGTGACCTCCTGGGGACACGAGACACCCACACAGCACTTTGAATATAACTAATGCCTGTAAATACTGAGCTTAATTTTGTGAAAAGGACACATCTCAGGAAATGGATGGAAAATTGATCAACCTTTGACCTCTGAGTGGGAGGGGCACAAATTGTTTGGTTTTTCCATCATATTGAAAATGACAGGATCCACATTACTCTCATCCAGCTCCATTTTGTTCAGAAAATCACTCAAATGAGAAGCTACCACTGCCGTTGGTCTGAAATAGTCAATAATAACGGTTGAGTCAGGCAAGTCTTGTGTGACGTTTTCCTGACATCAAACCAAACCATGTGTTGAAGAGCTGATGGCAACTGACGCACAAGTAGACCTTTTACTATTGTAGGTAGAGATGCGCAATATCACTGCAGTATAAGTCAATATATTAACGATTTTCCTTATTTAGTCTAAATTAATATAACTTGTTTTAATATAACTCGAATTATTGTGTCAAAAAATGAACTAAAATATTAGAGTGATACCAATATTGTAGTTAACCTCCATATCGCAATCATTTCTAATATCGTCTTTAAAGGTGCAATAGGTAAAATTTCTGGCACTGTTTATTTAATTTATGTGGATAAGAAGGTGATACTACAGGTCAGGTCAATGGAGAGGCAAGCCCATACAAAGTAGGCTCATTTTAATTTTTTTTTCCTAATAAAAACCTTGTAATTGTTTAAATGCAAAAAAGATGTTTGTTTAATGCTGCCAAACCTTGCACCCTAAGCAATCTTTACATCTTTAGCTACATTTTTCTTGCTTTCTCACACTTGTCATGCAGTTTCTGAATTTAATGGAAATGTTATCGTCACTTTACTGTAGAGGCAGTAGCGGCTTCTATTTTCACTGTTCTTTGTGTTGAACTGAGTCTTAAGGCGATACTTTACAGCTTATAAATCTGTCAGTCCCCTTAGTGCCTATTTTCTCACAAAGCCTCTCCTTTCACTCTTAATACAGGCACTTTTGTCCACTTTCTGTAACCAAACTACAGCTGACCCTCCCTTTAAGGTTACCATGACAAGCTCTTTTGAAATGTTTTGGATGGGAAAAACACTTTTGTTAATGTACTTTAACTCAACAAACATGTTTTTAGGGTTTTTGCAGTCAGTACTTAATGTCTATTTAATGCAACAAATCCACAAGTCTTTTCTTTACACATTAAATTAAAACACTCTATCTCATTCTGCTTTGAATCTTGAATACTATACTTTTTCACTGAGGAACATGCTCTGGCTATTAATCCAACGCAGAGCCACATTTTAGCAATTGATGTCTGTTCCACATGTAAATCTATGCATTAGTAGATTACACTTAAAAACCCCTTACATAACCAGTGATTATTTGCATCAGTTCAGCGCCGTGCAGTGGGTGATGCAAAGCAACTGTGGTGAGAGGATTTGGTGTTGAATAACATTTTGTACAAGGAAATGTACTAGAACTAAACCAGAACCTAAACAGGGATTCATGTGGCCTTTTACATCTGGACTAAAACCAGGGCTTAACAAAACCAGGACTGAACTAGTGACTGAAACACTTAACCAGGCCATTTCTAAACTGGGTGACAACAGGTTACCAAAAACTGATTTCTTTCTTCTTGATATTTACGCCAAAATCATCCTACAAAAACACACACATACTTTTTAGTTATTTGATAAAAAATACAGATATAATGTACGAGTGTAAAATGCGCTGCAATTATATCTGTATTTTTATTTGTGGTACAATAATACTAAGTTATATAGTAATATTTTATTTATAAGTCCTTTCTATTTAAGGAAGGGTGAGACTTATAAAGGTAAAACGGACAAAGTGTTGCCCCGGATTTTGTTTTATGGTGAAACTTTCTGTAATACTCACTATAAACAAGTTTATATTGGACTATGTAAGCTTCCTAATACATTCCTGTGTAGCGGTCCTTGCTCACCAGAACAGGTCTTGCAATAAAACTGTGTGTGTGTGTATATTTTAAAACCAATTAACTCTTCTCTTTTTGTCCCTTCTCAGAGCCCATAGTGAGGAATGGCCGCCCGCCCTCAGCCCATAGCGTGCACTCCTTCCTGCACCAGTACACGGGCTCCTTTAAGAAGCCCCCTCTGCGGCGCCCTCAGAGCGTCATCGGGGGCGGTCTGGGCTCGCTCATGGTCATGCCTCGAAACGGCAGTCGGCTCGGTGAGACACACTGTTCTGTTGAGCCACTCTCACACTCTCCCAGCATCAGCTCAGGGACACACTGTACAGGCTCTGGCACTATAAAGACATCTGCTGTTACATAGTCCACCAGAGGGGCCTGAAGAAGGAGCAGCAGACTGTAGGGAGGGAAAGCTGCTCTGCAATTTAAATAGTGAATGTCTTACTGAGTTACTAAGCTTCCAGCACACTCCGTTAATGTTTAACTTTGACAAAAATTACTCTGAAAATTAAGCAAACTTCATATGAGTATGAGTAACATTGATTTGTTATTTATTTGTTTGGTCAAAAACTAGGCCTGTCACAATTTTTTAAATATTGCATATATTTGCACATATTTCGATGAACTGATGATGATGATACTGACACTACTGTATGTCACTGACAGAAAGTAGGATAATACCAGTAAACCAGTTTTTAAATAGACAGTATCATTATGAGGCCTGAGCTGCAACAAATCAGTAGCAGAATGAACTAATAAAATAAATAGGCATAGAACTTATTTATTCTACCATCTACAGCTCAAATCTTACATTATTTCAGAAAAATGGCAAAAATTTCCCCACTATTGAAAAGAAAATGTACACACTTAAATAATGACCAAAATATAGTGTTTTAGCTTACATATATTGAACGTTAAGTCAGTTTTGTAAGCCCTGTCAACAAGTGTCTGTTTTATCTTTGTATTTAGATTATTAGATTATGAACAGAACATAAGTCTCTTCTCTCATGTATTGACATAACTTTTACCATTTAAACTTTTCACTGCTTGAGGCAATAACACACAAATGCCAAGGTAATAATTTTGTTTCAGTGATATATTATGTATGATACTCCTTTTGTCATCACTTTTCAACCGCAAACAGCACATCAGATCAGCTTGCTTTCTATTTGCTTATATCAACAAACACTTGGAGAAATGAGCTTCAAATGTATGTGGTACGTTTAAGAAATCACCCATTACACTGTGATGTATGGCTTTGTCTCGTTAAGTCCCGAGGCTCTGCAGTAAATTACATCCATACGTCAAAGCTATTAGAAGTAATAGTTCGGTTTTATGCAGAAGCAGCATCGTGACAACAAGGGCCCATTATCAAAACAACACCATATTTCTCACCTGACCTGTCTAAGGAAAGCAGCTACACCACCAGGCAAACCAATCAGGCTTACTCATTAGAATGCTCTTACTAGTAGTTTAATACTTGTGTTTGAATACCAACAAGCAAACTCGACAAACATGTTCTCAAAATGAAAATTAAGTTTTGGAATTTTAAACCTCCATTGCGTAATTTTCTTGCAACAGAAATCAAATCCTTACTATGAACAGTCTTGCATCTCCACAAACATGACTTACTCCTTCTTGATGAGGGCCTCATCCCTGTTTTTGCTTGGAAATGTCACAATATGATATAAAAACGTCATGGACAATGTTCTATTTTGTTGTATAGCTTTAAGTGTGAACGATAAGACATAGAGACTTAGACAAACTTTACTGATCCACAAGGGAAATTATTTTGACACAGTCGCTCACACATCAATGTATATTATAATAGCAAAGAGCAAAAATAGAAATGTTAATAATTAATTCATAATGAGTAGCAAAAATAACAAGAGACTGACCTGTGTCAAATAAGGTTTAGTCAGATAAATGTATATGTACAAGTAAAAGAAATATTGGTGATTTTCCTGACCCAATTTAAAATGTGCATAAAGAGCAAGTAATTTAGTAGATGGATAACTCCTGGTTAAAACCCAAACATTTTCTTATTGTGATAAAATATATAATGGCCATGATGTTATGCTTGATGTTGTAACAAGCATATTTGTTTCTTTAGATATCGTCCATGAAAATTTGAAAATGGGGTCCGATGGTGAGAGTGACCAAGCCTCGGGCACATCCTCGGATGAGGTCCAGTCGCCCACCGGCGTTTGCCTGAGGAACCGAGGGAACAGGCGAATCTCTGCAGAGGTACAACTTTTAATTCCTGCTCTCAGAATTCTAAATGAAAAGTTTTGGTTTCCTGTGAGTCATTTCATATATAAACCATTATGTAGGCCTCTTCACATGGTACCTGTCTCTCACTGTTCGCACGTGGCAGCATCAAACACGTGCTCATTTCTAAGGGGGAATAATAAGCGCACTCACTGTGTTCTTTCTGTTTTTTGAGTGGCATACTGTTTTGTGACGTGGGCAGGACTAAGTGTTGATATGTGGAGGCGTAGTTACAGCTCTCTACTCTCCACAGGGGACACGCTCTATTGGAGTTTGCACTTTCTTGGACTTGATGTTTTTAAGACTTTACCAGACCCATTGTGAACATTTGTGACCTCAAGGAAGAATGTACATTTCTAGTGTTGTCAGTTGTTCGAATACTGTTTTGTCATCAAATGTTATTTCCATACAGTGTTTATCATTAATACAGGAGACTATAGTGCCCTTCATCATTTAAAAACAACCTGGACTATATTGGCATAACAAAATTTATACAATAAGCAACATTGTCTATCATAAACTTAAAAAAGAAATGACTGCTTAAAGAGTAAATACAGGCAGAAAGTGACATTTATACTGCATACATTGAATGAGATGAAATTATTCAAATTAAAAAAAAAAAAAAAAATTTAATTGTGTCACCATAATCTCAAAAAAATCTATGGGAAGAATTGCCATACATGTTGACTTGCTAATATGTGTCATAATAAGTGCTGTTTGCCGATTGAGATACTAACTCATTACTATTTGAACTCTTTGTACAATGTGAATTTGCTGGAAAATATATCACATTTAAGGCCCACACAACACAGGAGAATTTGCCTGATTTTAGCTACGATTTCTTCTTCCCGAGTTTGGGGACGCGTGACCCAACTTTTTGTCTCCGTGTGCGATTTTGAAGCCGCTGTGCTCGTCATGTGTGGTATCAGTGTCAGAGATCATAACTGCTAAACATTAGCAACGCTATGGTAATAGCCGATAAAACAGAGTGTCAGGGGCAGAGGAGTGACGGACACAGAGATACAATATAGTGAAAATAAAGACTTGATTACTCACTTCTCGTAAAGTGGTAAATTTAAAGTACAGCATCTGATCCACATTATCCATAGAAATTGTCCCCCCCAAATAACAACATCCAGTCCGCAAAACTGCACTGTTAATCTTTGCATTTGCGCAGAGGCGTTCTTTGAAAGCAAAAGTAGTCCCCCACATGTGTCTGTTTACTTCCACACAGCACACGGATCGAGGTGAAACTGCAGATTAGCGATAGTGAGATGCTTTAAAAATCATGTATCTGAATTATGGCACCATATTTCACAAATAGTAATACACCGTTTTGACTTGTATCTAAATTCGAAGTGCAGTGCTCTGATCTTTTGAACACTTAAGAGTCTCAAAGCAAGTGGTTTTACTGGAGACAGGAAACAGCAGACGTGATCACGCTCACAACTTTATAGCCTGTTTTAAGCAGCCATATCCCACTGCAGTCTTTGCGATTGGAGGTTTTAAGTCTCATAATGTTCTCCTCGTGTCTGTGGTGTGCACATTTTGTTGCACTTTTAAATATTGTTTAAGACCAAAAAATCCTGTAGCATGTAGCGGCCTTTACTTTCATATATTGATGCATAAGCATTGCCTCTAGTAATTTTATCTGCCTGATTCCTGTATAGATTAAGCCCCTCGAATGCTACTTGTTTCATAGTCAATTATTAAAGAGGGGATATTATGCAAAATTGACTTTTCTAACATTGTTCCCTCATCAAAAACATGCCTGAAGAGGTTTAATATTTCATCCACGCTTGTTTGAGTCACCTTGTAGTCTTTCCGGGGCACTATTCAAACAATGCTCAGTTTCATTAATGGGATACACACTGACTGTGTTGTGATCGCACTCTGAAGGGGGACTGACTTAGCACAGGGAGCAAGGGGAGGGGAGACTCAAAAGCGTCAGAAATGCGACTTAAACATTTTAATACATTGCCATCGAATATAGCATTTTCAAAACAATAAAATGTAACATGGTGATCTAAATGTTATGTGTTAATAATGTAATACCCCATAGAAGTTTTTAAGATGTACTATGAGATTCAAAAAATGTACAAAAAAAAAAAAAATGAAACAACACATAGTCAGCAGTGAAAAAGATTTGCTACATTAAACAGATAAACTGTGAAACTTCCTTTTGAGTATCAATTTGCTGCAAGTAATTTCCTGTTAACTATAACTAGTCGATCATGATTCTCTTGTAGCTGTGGTAGTTGCATAATCTTAAACTTAGTATAATGTTGTCTTTGGATTTTTAACACTATAACAAAAGCCTAATTTACCTCTACTCGTATAATCACATTTCTTTGTAACATCTAACCCAGGATTTAGAAAAACTGAGCGTGACAATTCTCCATTAAACCATGATATGTCTTGGTTCAGCTTCTTCTCAGCCTGTTGTCGTCCTGCCAGAAAACCACATGTAGCTCAGTGGTTTTGTCAGTTACCTGCTGCTTTGTGCTTACAAGAGGCTGTACGTCGTGATTGAAGCGCACTCCTCTGGCTGTGTTTATTACTGGCTTTGATTGCACAAACTGTGGGGCTTTACCTCAGGAGCTGCAGATGCGCTGAGAAAAAGTTGCACAATTAGGAACTTTGCACATGACACTCACACAAAATCACCTGTTGCTGCGGTTTAGAGCAGTGATGCATCATGTGTTTCCTGTGCTCTTACAAAAGCAGAAATATTTCAATATTTAAGTCAAAACAGTTGGAATCAACAAATTATCAAATCCTTTTGTTGCTTTTATCTGGTTCTCTTTTGTCATTTGTGTTTTTTATGTTAAGCATGTAGTTTCTACCCAAGCCTTAAGGCCTCAGATTTACTTACAGCCAAATGTGAAAGTGGGAGATATTGATATTTTTTACTATCCTGATGACAATATTCAGACAATATTTGAGCAATAATCACAAATGTGCTAAAATGTGTAAATGTATTATTGAAGTTATAGATATTGCATACAGAATAACTGAATGTATTGTGACATTATCCACAAACTCTGCTGAAATATCACACAATATTCGTGTTTGAAAGAGCACAGGGCATGTTTCTTTTCTTTTTATACAAGGATTTGAAAAAGCAGACAAAAATCTGATACATTTTTTTTGTCTGCCTTCTTACATCCAAATCTCAAACTACGATTGCAAAAAATATTGAGGTATTTAAGTATTAATTGATTCATTTGCTCTGCATTTTATTCCCTGTGTTTGAATACAATGTCTTTTTGCCTGGTTCACACTGTTGAATTATTGAGTTAATTTTGCTAACTCTTTGGCTAAAAAGTGAGCTGAGGTAATTTGTGCTGGAATTAGGGTATTTTCAGACTTGTAACAATGCTTTTACTTCAGTATTATTGCTGTGCATGACCTGGACCTTGAGATCTGCATATTTAGTATCAACAGTGTTTCCATCCCTCCTCTGTTGCTGTTGCACTTGTTTCCTGGATTGAGAGATGGCACAGGAAGTTGTGGGCAGGTAGCAGAGTGTTCTTCAGTCACTGGAGAGGAAGCACGATCTGTTTTGGGATTACATCATTGGGATTAGTGTAATACTCTCCAGATGGGCCCCTGTTGTAGCAGATTAGGACAGCTTGATTGGACAACTGGAGGAGGGCAGGGGCAAAGGTCATGTGATAGATGGCATCACTTGTTCTGGCGACTAAACACCAATCCTATAACAGCTGAATGGGATAATAGTATTTACAAATTGTGTCGTTACTGGATAGGGTTCAGCAACATAACAGCTTGCTAGACAAATCTGTCTTTTTTTTCAATAATTTGATTATAATTTGTAATCCGAACAAAACGCCAGACATTATTTTGCAAAAATGTAGTGTTTAGTTTCATTATTGTTTATTTACAATACAAAATGTTTCACTGTTTTAAAATTTTGCCAATAAGAAGAAGCACTTTTCACTTCCCCTTATCAGACACAGGTGTAAGAAAAACAAAACACATGTTTCTGTTAAAAGGCTAAACCTGTTTCCATTTGACTGACCCTGGTTACAGATTTATAAATGAGCACATCCTGGAAAGTTCAAGTTAGAATAGCATTTAAACCAAAGTGTTTTAGAGTTACATAAGAGTCTAGAGTTCCATCAGAGGTATTTGTATTAAAGCTCCAAAATGGCTAAGTAATAAAAAAATTGAATTGATTTAATGATCGTTTACTCAAATTCAACTATCCTGTTTTAAAATGTTATTAATCATGCACAGAATCGAACTGTCTGAAGTTTGTATCAACCAACTGACAAAATCATTAATATTGCTTATTTTAATTGATGAGTTTTTTCAGACTAGGTGGTCATATGTTGCTTTGATGTGTCTGGTCAGCTGATTTCAACAGGATTTTGCACTGTCTTCCTACCAGTGGAGGCAGGATGACACATTTAACCTCACTGGAATATTACATTACTTCTATTTAAAATAATCCTGGCCATTAGTATCTCCATTTATTTGCTGGTATTGGGATTATTTTAAGAGTTTTTCCTAAAGAGAGTACTGTTCTTGCCGAGCTCCACTGATTTTGTGCACTAGTCTCTCTGGACGTCCACATATTTTACATTTATTGACACTGGCCTCTCTGTTGAGTCCTGAGGAAGCTGCTTTCATACCTGTTCCTACACACTCCACTTGTTTACTCTGGGTTTCTGACATTTGGTTAAGTTATTAATGTTTACCTAAAGCTCATGGCATTTACTGTTGGCTTCCCTATAGACTTACAAGACGTTGACACAGTTTTTGCATTAAATTCTGTTGTTTTTGTGTGTGTGTGTGTGTGTGAGCAGGATTTGAACAAGCGCCTCTCTTTACCAGCTGATATTCGGATACCTGACGGATATTTGGAGAAACTACAGCTCTGCAGCCCCACGTTTGACCAGCCCCTGAGCAGACGATCACGACGGGCTTCACTGGTGAGACACAAAAAGGGAACATGTTCTAAGTGTTTTACATTAGACATTAACAGTCATGGCACTCCTGACTGGTTAAGTATGACAAGTATGAATTTTCCCCTCCAAAATAATTATAAATGTCTGCTATTGGTAAAAACAGGATCTGCAACAAATAAATAATAGAAAGCAACACATCATTAGATTATATAGTTTTAGTTCATGATTCAACCTTCTACAGCTAAAATCTTATCATATTGCAGAAAAAAATGGCTACAGTAGTACAGTCGATATAGTAATTATTGTGACAGGCCTAGTACTGGTACCTATCAAGTTACATTATATTTAATTTTTAATCACATACAAATACATAAAGGATAAAACTAGGACTATTTAGATGCGGTAAATTCTACAGAAATGTGTGATTCTGTATTGCGTGACAAGCAGTGAACTAAAAATAGTGGGTGAGAACTGAAAATAAGTTGTGTCAGTCTTAGGAAATGTAGTCTTAAAATTATCTGTGAGAGCGAGTGTTGCAGAAGCACATGTGAAAGTGAGAGCTTCATCTTTCCATTCTTGTTCTTCTTTATGTCTTGTCTTACATTATTCACTCACTGTTTCTGAACTTCTAAATTGTGACTTAAATATTACACTATTTTCTGATCTATGTTATAATGTTGTTTTCTCCCCACAAACATACTTGGAGCGGTGTTTTGCTTCAATCACACGTTTAACACACAAACCCTACATATTTTTCACTCCACCAAACGTTCCACCTTGTGATGTCATGCTGTAAATACAGGAAATGCTCCACTGTGTTTTTACACTCCATACATCTTCACTAGATTCATTTGGATAAATTCTGTCCAGGAATTGCCCATCTTTACTGAACAAAAAGTAAAGCTGTTAACATGAAAACTTCATGGCATCACAAGGTGGCACAGAGCATTTTGATCTTTGGAGATGTAGACAAAACACAACTTCAGGTATATTTTTGAGGAGGTAACATTATAGCATGGATCACAAGAGTCAGTTTTGTCTGTATGTATGACCTTTAAATGTGATCATTGTTCAGTCAGAAAGAACAATATATATCACCCTCGTCTCTTTCTATTCTCATTTGTTTGGCTTAGTCAATATTGAATCAGGTACATAGACTGTAGGAAACCGATGGCATCACTATTTGTATATGCTACAACAAACAGTGGAATAATCATAAAATTGCATAATAGCTGCAATAATACAACTAGCAATGATTTTAATTAAATGTTTGAAATTGGACTAATAGCTAGCTACTGTACAGTTACTGTTCTCACTCTCTACACTGGGGCTATAGAAGACAACAATTTCCATAGGTTTGTTTTCTACAGCCTATAAACAAGCCTAACACATTATGAAAGCCTGGAGCCAGCAGCCCTTTGTCACAACAGATTAGCCGTGAGTCTGAGAGGAGCCATGTGACCTCCATAACGACTGCCACACTGTCATAAGCGTTCAGATTGGTGTCCATAAAACTTGTCACCGCTAATGAAGCATTTATTCAGTCTTTGCTCTTTCTTCTGTCGTCTTTTAGTCAGAAATCGGGTTTGGGAAGTTGGAGACTTACATCAAACTGGACAAACTTGGCGAGGTAGGTCTCCCAGGTGCCAACGATCCCATAGTGATAAAAGACGCACATGTTTACTTGTTACCTCATTTGGAAATGTTCCTGTGTTCTTTTAAACCCTCTAGGGCACATACGCCACTGTTTTCAAGGGGAGGAGTAAACTGACGGACAACCTGGTAGCTCTGAAGGAGATCAGGCTAGAGCATGAAGAGGGGGCGCCCTGCACTGCAATCCGAGAAGGTACAATCATCAAGGAATCCAATTTGGTGTGGAGTATTGGTTTAGATGGACCACTGTTTAAAAAGTGACTAGGACTCTTTTTTTTAAATGGAAATTACTGAGTTAGTATTGGTACATGGCCATTCTCTGACTAAACCTTATACAAACTGTTGCTTATCTGTGGATGATGTAATTGTCTGTGATTTGTTTAAAGTACTTACTGTTGTGGGCATGAAGCAACACCCATGAGGGAAAATAATGCCCACATATTAATTATTAAACAAGTATTAACTGGTATGTTAGTGGTTATTGAAGTATAAGGTAGTGTTTAAAGGATTTATCAATGCATATTTCAATACTATTATATCTATCTCGCATTTATAACTTTACATCTGTTTGAATGCTCAAAAACATCTTGAAAAACAGGCATTCTTACTTTTGAGAGCAGAGCAGGTCTCTACCAGAAAATATGAATAATGCAGTTTATTTTTGCATTATGCAAATTAGAGTATTTATAGAAAACAATAGTCAATAGACGAATATTTATTGTAAATTATACTCAATACAATGTACAGAATAAAAAATAAGTACTTTATAAACACTATCAAAGATCTAAATAACTATGTAGTGAGCCTCTTGTTACCTAAAAGTGTTACCTAAAATTACATCAGATTAATTGTCACAAAGTATTTTTATTTATATTTATAATTGTCTGTGAATTTCTGTTTTTGTTTTGTCCAGTGTCACTGCTGAAGGACCTGAAACACGCAAACATAGTGACGCTCCACGACATTGTCCACACGGACAAGTCCCTCACACTGGTCTTCGAGTACCTGGTGAGACCCGCACAGCCTGTTCCTCTGCTTCACACACATTATGTAGACCAGTGTTTCCCAACCAGGGGTACAGGGACAGGAGGTACTTGGTTTCAGATGAGATTAGATTTAAGATTGAAGAGAAAAACATTACATGCTAATACTGAATTGGGTCACAACATCACAAAGAGATAAAAGATCCCAGTAAGAGCTAGAATTGTAAGTAAGCCTATACAAACTAACAGTAAAATACAAGACAACAGTTTAAGGCAAGGCAACTTAATTTCTATAGCAGGATTTGTACACAAGGTAATTCAAAGTGCTTTACAGAAACTTTACAGAAATTAAAATCACAATATAAACAAATCAAATCAGAAATAATCACCATAAAATGAATGAGAGGAAAGAGAGAATAGCAGAATAAATACTTCAGTCATATGTCTGGATTTAAACATTGTCAAATTGCCCGTAAATAAAACACGTGAAGTAGTAGTATTTTAATTAAAAATATATATTTAAGAGATTGTAAGCTAATTTATTGTAAAGTTTTTAATATTTTGGAGGATCATTGTTAATATTAAAAGAAAAGATTTATTGTGGCAGGCTGTGAGACAAAGCTTGGGGGGACCAGTGATTTAGACCACAGATACCCCTAAACGCATCTCACTTTCATTATTATTCTCCACATAGACGTAAACAGGAGTCCAGCTGGAAGAGGCTGTGTCCCTTCTGCCCTCTAACGTCTTGTGTCTCTTCTAGGACAAAGACCTGAAGCAGTACATGGATGACTGCGGCAACATCCTGAGCATGCAGAATGTCAAGGTGAGCCTCAGCGAGCTGTGGTGCCCTGCCAACTTCAACCAGACTGTGAATGTGCCCTGTGCTGCTAACTATAGTAGAGGCTTTGTTGTTGTGCCCCCTGGTGGTAGAAAATGAGGACAAAGTTATGGTTTTTTTTAGGTTTTGCTTGTATGTTTGTTTGTTTTTTTAGGTAGAACATAGCTGATATTAATTATTGGAGAAAGCTCATAGTATGAAAACTAGGTTGACTCATTTACTGTCCATTCCCACTTCTACAAATCCATTATGTTGTCAAACTGTCAACCATACATCAAACTGAGCAAGCTAATGGTTAGTAATTTAACTTTAATGATGTTGACAGAACTTAAACAGTGACTTACCAGGCAAATCATAGAACAAATATTTTACTGAGTGCTCTACCCGCTTTCTTTGTGTGGCACACTCTTTGATGAATAAATTTGTTTTTTAGGTATTGTATATTATTGAAAACATATTTTTATAACATAGCTACATTTAGATTATATAACTAACGTTTCTTTTTTGTGCAGATATTTTTGTTTCAGATCTTGAGAGGTTTGGCTTATTGTCACAAACGGAAAGTACTACACAGAGACCTCAAACCCCAAAATCTGCTCATTAATGATCGGGGCGAACTCAAGCTTGCAGACTTTGGTAAAGTCGATTTATATTCTTTCTCTTTGTTTATTATTGATAAATCTGCCAGTCAGACATGACATCAGTGTCAACACTGGCAATGATTAATTGATTATGATTTATTTGACTATTAGATTTAAGTTAAGGAAGCTCCACAGTGCAGCTTTTCTAGGGTTTTCTCAGATAATAAAGATTTGAAAATATGGATCAAAGAATGAACACTAGTGAACAAACAGAGGGTGCAAATTATGAAGCAAAGTATATCTCCAATTTCAGGCAAATAAGGAAGTCACTGACAGATGAAGCTGCCATGATGATTTAGTGTTATCTGTTTTTTTCCCTTGTAAGCGGCTGTATAACCAGCTGGTCTCTGAAAGGTGTAACAGTCCTAGCCAGTAGAGCTATATAAAAAGCACTAAAATGTTTTAATAAAAAATCTTTGACCTATGAACCCCTATGAACTAACATCAAGGACCATGATGTCCACCCTCCTGTGGGCTCTGGGCCAGGTGCTATAAGGCAGCAAGCTGCCCCCGCGACCCAGCTGGATTAAGCGGGAGAACATGGATGGATGGATCTTTTACCTATCACCATTGTAATATCCTGTCAAAGTATAATATTTGGAGCTGAAATGTTATAAAATTCAACGACAGCATCACAAACAACAGCATCACAAACCATCAGTGGCCATACCGGCTTGCCAAAGCCTGATCCCGTCAGATCTCAGAAGCTAAGCAGGGCCGGGCCTGGGTAGTACTTGGATGGGAGACCACTGGGAATTCCAGGTGCCACAGTGGGGCGCCAGTGGTAAAAAACTGTTGTTGTGTCCTTAGGCAAGGCACATCACCCACATTGCCAAGTATGAAAGTGATGTGTGCATGGCAGGACTCCCTTGAAAAAGAGATTAGTAATCTCAATGGGACTTTCCTGGGTAAATAAAGGTAAAAAAAAAAAAAAATCAGAGCCATAAGCACAGGAGTCTGAGGTTCCTGTGGGTGTGTGACTTCCAAGGGCTCAGATCAACACAAAACTTTGAGCGTCCGTGCAGTACATGATCTTATTTTTAGGTCAGCACACTACGACAACTCCACCCCTGTGTTTGGGGTTACATATTACGTTTGTCTGCCCCTGTACTGTGTTCAGTCTTGTGTTCTTGTTTGTGATCTCAGTTTTTGTGATATTGTTTTTGTGTTTTGAGTTAAATGGGATTTTAATGATAACATTGACCAAAAATAAAACAAGTGCTTTAACTCAAATTAAAGTTAAATCTGGTACTGGAGAAAGGGGTCAAAATACACAGTGGATCAGTTTGTTGCTAATGAGGTTGTATAATTAGAAAAGCTTAAATCTTCCACATGTTCAGTGTCTAATGTGTTTATATTTGTTCTGACACAGTGTAGTGACTTTGGATATTTATTTTACAGGACTGGCAAGGGCAAAATCGGTGCCCACTAAAACTTACTCGAACGAGGTGGTGACACTGTGGTACCGGCCTCCCGATGTGCTGCTGGGCTCCTCTGAGTACTCCACTCAGATCGACATGTGGTGAGTGGGACGCACATGCCCGTGCCATTACGCCAGAGGAGCTGAGTGTTTTGTAGTAGTTGTAACGTGCCAGGGACTAAAGCCGGACGAGGGCGGATCTCAAGCACACTGAAATGTGTCGAGAGTTCAAAAGTGTGATGTGTGGAGGCCCTTTGTAGAGTGGGAGTCTTGATATCCAGTGAAGAGCCATTACTACATTAGATATGTACACTGTAGTTGTTTTTATCACTGTTGAAACTGCATAAAACGTAAGAGAGTGGGATTTTTTAATGTACAGCCCACAGACCCCGCAGAGCATCCACTTTATGTTGTATAGAATAACATTTTTTATTCAGATCTAAGGCAATCTCACTTATTAACTCATACATATTGAATTATATTGTAGCAGATATATTATATTATATTATAATATCACCTTTTGCCAGCTTATGTCATGCTGGGCAGTTAGTGCAGGTTAAAGCTCAAAATCACCTAAAAACTGATTTACTATTATTTATTTGTACATAGCATCTAGAACCAATATGGCAGCAGATCATAAGCAAAAAACATTTTAGCAATTTTGTATTTACTTATATTAAATATATTTGCACATTTGAGACTAATAGTGTTTATTAATTAATAATTTTAAGTAGTGCCAGCCAAGTAGACTACAATAAGGAAATGTGCAGTAATAATAACCACTGCTTTTATTGCGTGTGGGTGTTAAAAATGACTCACTGAAACAATCATGTACTTTCGCTGATATAACCCCCACGTATTGGCTATGAATGAATCAAAGCTCCTTGAAGACATGTTTTAACTTGTTCCAATGTCCCTTCCTCAGGGGTGTGGGCTGTATATTCTATGAGATGGCTGCTGGCAGACCCCTGTTTCCTGGCTCCACAGTGGAGGATGAACTGCACCTCATCTTCAGGCTGCTAGGTCAGTGCTGCCCTCTGCTGAAAGACCACTGAACCTTTCCAAATAAGCTTTTAATGATATTAACCCAGGGGCAAAAAGCAAGCTCCTATGGTGGCAGGCGACATTTAACTGCCCTTGCATCTAAAGCAGTGCTGACTTTTGAATGTCTTTCTGTAGGCACGCCCTCAGAGGAAAACTGGCCCGGGATTTCTTCTATTGACGAGTTCAAATCGTACAAATTCCCCAAATACAAAGCACAGCCACTTATAAACCATGCACCAAGGTAAGGCCACAATTTAACAATAATGTACTTTTTAAACTTAGAATTTACCTCAACACTGTTTCATGCATTTCTGTAGCCCTCTAATTACTGGAGATGGAAACACGCATATTTTCCTTGCACGGCCCAGGTATAAGAGTAGAGCCCTGTTTAATGTGTCTGGAGATGAAGACATTAGTAGTATTGGTTTGTTTAGTTAGGACTGTGCGCTCTGTCACTTCCTGTGAGGAAATCCTGTGGAATAGTTGAGTGTATTTCCTTCCCCTACACCAGTTTGTGTCGCCTCTTTCACTGAGACCTCTCCCTGTCTGTGCCCCTCTGTAGGTTGGACAACGACGGCATCGACCTCCTGATGTCATTCCTAAAAGTGAGTCTTAGCTATATCTGTAAAGCTATGTGATGTTAAAATTAGCAGAACACATAATGAACCTGTGTATTTTTGGAAAGAGTTGATTGAAGATGAGCCAACAAAATATCAGTTACACATTACCAACCACAGCTGCACGATAACATGCAATGACTACATTTACTGGAAGAATCATTTAATTGAGTCATTCTAATACGTCGTTTGGACAAATATTAAAACCAGAATAAAAAATTTAAAAATGATATGGTACACATTCACTTGGGCTATACTCGGTGTAAACCTAAACATTCCTGTGCTAAACCAGGATTGAATAAGTATAAAAAAAAGAGTTTTATTTAAAGTTACACTGTATAATTTCTGGTGGAGGGTCCATCAAAAGTTTTTCTCCATGGAGATGTTATTGCTTTGTCTGAAATGTTTGGTATTAAACCTTTCTAGCTTCATGGAGACCAAATCAGATCCAAGTTAGAGCTGTTTAATTCCATTCCAAGCAGAGCAATGACATATCCATAGAAAAATGCAGGTGACGGAGGCCCAACCAAAAAATTACATAGTGCGCCTTTAATTCTGAAAAAAAAGTGCATTGCGTAACTTTTTTGGTAGAGGTTTTTTCACCCGCTTGACTCCCTGTAAATGTTACTGTTTTTTCCTTAAATGTTCTACAATATGGCTTTTAATTTAACTATCTCCATGGAGTCAAACAACAGGTCACATTACCAGGCCAAGTTACAGTTATCTGCAGAGAAGTGTCGCCTGCTTATATTAATAATGCATGTTTTTGCGGTAGTTTTGAGAAATAAAACTGTAACTGATTAAATATAAAATATATTTGTTTAATACTGTACTGTGGAACATCCCAGGCGCAAAGCATTAAGATCACCATGGAGACAAGCAGATGGCAGACCCTCTACCACAAGTATATTGTACAGTGCACCCTTAAGTTGAACCATGGTAAAAATGAGCATGAAGCGATGTTCAGCCTGTATTTTTGGAAAGGGATTTGAAAACAAGCCCACAGTGGTCTCGACCCCACATTACTGACCCCATTTTTCCCATAATTCCACAGTATGAATCAAAGAAGAGGATCGCGGCTGACGAGGCCATGAGACAGTCGTACTTCAGGAGCCTGGGACCACGCGTACACACACTGCCAGAGAGTGAGTAAGAAAATGGCAGAGGCTAAGGCAGACTTGGCAGGCTACTCTAGGTACAACTTTGAGTGATATTTCAGCGTTGAGTGAGGATCAGTTACAGCCTCGTAACAAAGACGCTATTCTGCCCGCAAAATGATTTCTCTGGGTCTGACGGCTTTTTTAACTGTTTTGATTTCTCATTTGGCAGACATATCTATATTCACACTGAAGGAGGTGCAGCTGCAGAGGGACCCTGGCTACAGGAACTCCTCCTACCCTGAGTCAGGTAAAGCAAGAGTCTAAACAACTTTGGTTTTAGTGAAAGGGTTTGAAAGGAGACATAAAACAGCTAGTTTCAGTTGTTTATTGTAACAGTCGTTAAATAAAATAAACGGGGAAGGAGAAAAGGCTGTAGCTTGTGTTAAAGGTGCACTATGTAAGTAAGTAAGTAAGTAAACTTTATTTATATAGCACCTTTCACAGATAAAATCACAAAGTGCTTTACAGAGTGCAAGTAAAAATAGATGAAGTGCAAAACAACAATAAAAATGTTAAAACAGGTAAATAAGACAAAGAGCAGTGAATTAACTAAAAGCTTGTTTGAATAACAGTGTCTTTAGCTGCTTTTTAAAAGAATCAACAGATTCAGCCAGTCGAAGAGACAGAGGCAGGGCATTCCACAGTCTAGGGGCTACCGCTTGAAAGGACAGGTCTCCTCGAGTTTTAAATCGGGTCACTCATGTAACTAGCTACCTGATTGTCTCCGTGGATTTTGTTATTTCTTTGCTTCGGAAGTTGTACAGTATAGCATTAAACTTGCCTATATCCATGGAGACAAGCAGAGTTACAGGTTAGATCTGTGGAGAGGCAACCCCACGTAAAGTAAGAATGCAGGTATTTCAGTTTATTTTTTGTATATATTTAAGCTTCATAAGTCTAATGTCGTACTGTGGAACATTCAAGGCAAAGCAATAACATCGGCATGGAAACAAGCTGATGCAGGACCCTCTACCAGAAATGTTACACAGTGCATCTTTAATATTCTGGTCCAAGCAAGTTTAGGCTCACAAGAAAACATTCTTTGAAAACTGATTTGAAAATATTGTGCTTTTGTGATTTAATGTGGCGAGAATGGAAGTGATTTAAAAAATGACGTATTTCCAAGCAGCTCGCTCCGTTATAATGTCAAACGTATTCTGTTTGAGGAAATGTATTAATTTAATACAACGACATGAGCGTGAATGACACTAATGATCAAAGTTAAGACATTTTGTGGGATCATTTATTTCCATTGCTCAAAATAACTTTATATTTTCTGAAATTTTCATCTCATGTACTGTTATATTTGCATTAACAATAATCTAAAGTCATCATGTTCTTTCTCTTTCAGGAAATGGGAAGAATAGAAGACAAAGCATGCTGTTTTAGAGTTGCTGTATTTTCTCTACACAAAGAAGATCTCGGGGCTGTACAATTTTTGGATCCGTGACCACAGAAAGATGTTGCTATGGTTATCTACCTTCATCATCTTCATCGCTCCCCCCAAAAAAGAGGATTTGGGGATCCTAGTTCATGGTCCAACTCGGTCCACGTCTGGTCCAACAGAGACATTTATATACTGTACATCTATATTTATTAAGAAGAGAATTTGCTGCTAAATCCAACTACTGTTTAGAAATCTAACTGGCTCAGTCACTTTAATGAGTACATGCAATGTGTATAGATTTTTAATTTTTTGAAGTGGTTAAATTTTTAGTATTTTCTTTTTGTCTTCATTTTCATTCATCAAACTCTGGCTGTTTGTTGAACAGTGGAGTATGTAGCAGCAGGTCGGTAGCGTTCCTTCACCTGTGCTCTGAAGGTTTTAGGGCAGCTCATACCAGGTTTAATGTAACAGGAGTGGTGCAGCCAAACTGTGATTTTGGTCAAGGTGTATCATTCCCTGCCGACGCTGTGATGCAGAAGACAACAAAAAAGAGTTAACATGGGCATTAGGACTTTAGGTAGGATCCATTATTACTTGGCTGCAGTAGAAAGCCTGTTTTGGTCCTTTTGATCAGAGTTGAGCACAAACAAAACGGGAATGGCATTTGCTGAGTCGAAACCCTGTGTTTCTTTCTGCCATCCCATCTTCATTTTTACAAGTTGGTCCTATCCGTGTATCTGCTGTTGTTAATGCCTGCTCTGCCTAAGAGAAACCACAGCCAACTCTCGTCCTGCCCCTTTGGGAATGCAACGCCATACTGAGTCACAATCTATTTAACAGTGTTATAAGAATAATGTTTTGTATGATATTCTCTAACTTTATTTGGAAAATTGTTATTGGTGTGGGATTTCATTGCAGATGCGCTCCCATAAGTTTTTTTTTTTTCCAGAGTCAAGAAAATTAAATTCAGGTTGAAAACTGAACATTTGTTTCATTCATATTTAAAGTCAACAGACAATGTATAAGCATTCAATGCTATGTTTATTGAAAAAAAACAATGAGACATTTTACAATACAAAATTATACAGAATACATACTGTATACCAAGTCCAGTATAAAAAGGAACAATAAGTGTTACAGTTTTTGATTTGAAATCTCGTCTTCATTAACATTTAGAACAGACAAAAGTACAAGGCACAGCCGGTATCTGAAGCATAGTGCATACTGCATACAATACATACAACACCACAAAGTGAAACCATTCTACTTTGATGCACACTTAGGAAAAGGAAGTCTTAAAAACAGGTATCCCTGCACACAGCTGCAGGCTCACGACTGTCCACAGTGGACAGGGTCATGTGGAAATGTGCTCAAGTTATTCACAAAGATGTCTCTCAGACATCCAGCGTATGGCTTTACCAGGAGCTTTAACCTCTGGTATCTGGAGCAAGTCAAGTGCAAAAACGTGAGGTCACAGATGTCGCATACGACTCTTAAAGATGGCGGCTGCTGATGATAAAGAGGAGATTGTACATGAGATGAAGTGGCTGCATCAGGACTTGTGTGTGGAGGGAGACAGGAGCAGGGAGGAGGGGCTTCCTTCCAGCCCCGGCAGAGGAACAGGCATGTGCCCGTTGATTAGACTGGGGAACTGCAAGAAAGAGGAAGAAAGAGGCAGAGTCAGAGGCGGATGTGCTCTGAAAGCCACCTTCCGGCGGCCGACGGCAGCATTGTCACTGGCTGCAGTTTCCTGTTTTTAAACTCATGGTAGCTCTTCCTTCTGGTCTGTCCTATGCACCACAACACAAGTCACCTTTGTTTGTCTCAGGATCCGGTGCGGTGTTTGAGAAAGAGCGGCTCTGAGCCAGTCCGCCCTGTTCAGACCGGCTCCCCTGGGCTCAAACAGGAAGTATTCACAGGATTTCCTCCCCACTTGAAACAGGACACCTCTGCTAGACCTGCGAACTATTTGCTCAGCCATCTCCTACATCTCATTTACAGCTTTTGGTGAAAATGTATTGCTACAATTACCTGAAAGTCAATCAAATGTAACTTTACTGAATGGAATAGCTTTTAAAACAAGTGAGACGGTGTTCAAGAACAAATGACAGTATGTTTAAGTTGACTGCTATGATCCTGAATAACTCATTACCTACAAAAATGTTAAACTATGCCTTGTAAGTAGCATCCGTAACTGTATGTCTAAGTACACTGCATTATTATTATTACATTATGTTTCCTTTGCCTCCACTTGCATGTGCAGTTTGCTGAGTTCTCACCTGGAAAAGGGAGCTGTGGCCCTGTAAGCGGGCTGGGCTAAGGGGGGCCACAGGACTCAGGCTGCTCCAGAAATGGATCCCGGACAGGAGTGGACTGTGGGCCAGCAGCAGGCCTGAGGGGGTCTGCACGCAGGACAGAGGGGGTGGTAAATAAGACAAGATTCAAACACAAACACTCAGACCCTCAGACCGGTCAGTGCTCTGGGCCCTTGTTAATGTGAAACATGCTGTAGTTGTAAATGGACGTGTATTGGCGTTTGGAAAAACAAACTGCTGCAGCAGGAAGGAAGTCTGTGGTTTCTCCCTGAAATCCAAGGGTGACGTGGGGAAGAGCGGGTGGAGGGGGCTGTTGTTGATTGGGGGTGGAGGGCGCTCGAGCGTTTGGACGTGAAGAGAAAACATATGAAATCAATTTCTCCTCTCCTGTCCCTCCCCCACTTTCCCCTGTGTCACCTCAGAGAAGTGAGCCAGTGTTGCGCTGGGACCAGCCCTGCTCCCATTATTAATGGAATTATTGGAGCATATGGCATCACTTAGGGCCTCTTCCCCTCTCGTAGATCGGACTCACACACAATTTCTGTAAATGCCTTGTTTTTCTCTGATCTTACTCCTCTGTTACACACAGTGAGTGCACTTTTTTGGGTTTGTGGACAAACCCCAGTAGCACAGTCATCTCACCAGTCCCCAACACATGATGGGTTATACTGGTTATATCAGCAGTTATGTAACATTACAATGGTCTGAACCCATGGCAGCTACCCAGACCACCATACTTATGTGTCACAGAGTTTGGACGATGCTCACTAATCTCCACCTCACCTGACCTAGTTTGAACCTAAAAACTGACTTATTTTTGACTTTTATGTGGACTCTGAAAGAATGGAAATGACAAAAGGCTGTGCCTTTGATACTATTTCCATAGAATTTCTATAATTGAGTAAAATGGGAACAACTCAGTAGCATGCATGTTGTGGCTTGTCTGAATGGAGACTAGAAAAGCAGGGTTTGAAATCTGCTGACTTCAGCAGCATGATTTAAAGGATTTGCCACTGTTTATGTGGTAGAGAAAATGCTACCCCTTCAGCTCATCCCGGTGTCTGTCATGTGACCAGAGCAGAGAGGAGTCTCACCTGTGCAGTGAAGAAAGCTGGAGTGAGCGAACCGGAGGGCAGGGCGGGGCTGTTGAGGGCGATGGAGCCGATGTCACTTCCTGCCAGCATTAGGGGCGGGGCAGAGATGTCCAGCGCTTTGGGCTTTTTGTTTTTTGGGGGGAGTCCATCTCCTGAGCTACTACTGTTCCTCCTCTTCTCAGGGGTCCGCTGCGCCCGCTCCCTGTGTCCCGCTGACAGGTTGAGTGGCTGGGCACTGTCTAAGTCCTCCTCCTCTCGTACTGGGCTCCAGCTGTGAGGGGACTGAGGGGAATGGGACAGGGGCTTGGGGGACACATAGGACTCGGGTTTCGATGTGGGAGGAGGACTCCTGTCATTGTTTCCAAAGCGGATGACAGAGCGTGGCTCATCCTGTCTCTCCCTCAGCTTCTGCAGAGAGCTGAGGCTGAAGGAGGAGTACAGGCCCGAGTGCAGGTAGTCAGTACGACACTGCTGCTGTCCCAGGACACCCAGGGCCTTCCTCTGCACCTCCTCCCCCTCCTCTTCCTCCTCCTCATCCAACTCCAGCTCTGCTACCTCTGCATCTTGTAGCGGGACCCTGCCCAGCTCCATGGACTGAGGGTCCATCTTCAGGATCTCAGGGAAAGACACAAACTTGTACACAAACTTCTGCCCAATCACTTTCTTGATGATGTTCTGAAACAGAGTTAATTATTGTGATTAGAGGATAAAGAGACTTATTACTGAAATTGAAACTATTTTTACCACAATTATGAAAGGCACTTGTGTGCATTTTGCAGTACACAAGAAAGAGGAAGTGGATGTGTCAACCACATGAGGGTCACAGACCATCCAAACACCCACTCTCACCTTGTCATAGTAGTAGCGCAGGGCTCGGCTCAACTTATCGTAGTTCATGTTAGTTTTGTTTTTGCGAAGGCCCCACAGTTTGGCCACTTCCTCAGACTTTAGAAGCTTGAACTCTCCATCTGTGGACGTCCAGCAGATCAGGTGTTTGTGACTCTGGTCCAGCAACAGCTGCAGTAGGAACTGCCACAGGGTGATGGCACTGTCCATGTCTGAAAAACATGTCCTGGAGATTAGAGGGGACAATATAATCTCTATATCTATAAGCCTAAAATTAATCCACTGTTTACAAGACAAGATGCAATTTAAGTACAATACAAATCACTGTGGTCTCCTCCTCGAAATGGGGACGTGTCTTCATCTACAGTTCTACAATGATTTCTAAGCTATGAAGCATAAAGTCTTTTTTATACTGAATTTCCTCCTGATGATGGATTTGTTAGATTATAAAACAATCTTCAGTACATTCTCTTTTAATGCTGCTTTTTAGTTTGTGGACCAAAAAAACATTTATTTGGGATTGAACATGTGGTGTAAGGAAGTCTGCTGACGATGAATAGACGGGTGTGTTATAAGCCTAAAGTGGCTGTAAAGAAGCAGTAGTAGCAAAAAAATGACACATATAAGGAGGAACAACAGCTTCAGCCAAAAGTATGCTGCGGTCCAACCTGGCCCTCTGCACAGGAAGCATGACGGGCCCAGGGTGGGTTAGTCCTTTAATAGAGGAATGTGCAGCCGCTGAGCTCCTGTCTGCTCCTCACAGATCCTATATTCACTGTCACCAAGAAATCAAATGCCCCTGCCTCACTCAAACAATCAACAAATATTCTCGGGTTTTATTTAATATACTGAAATATTAAATAACATTTTGCGTTGCTTTCTCTATCACTTATTTACTGCTTGTACGTGTAAAGTCCACCGCCCTAATTATCAAATATCAATACAAGTTCATTTGAATAGGCCACAATTGGAGCCTCAGGAACTCACAGGGCCATAACTTCTTTGTGCTGGTCCAGTTTCTGTGAGGAAGGACATTTGTATGATCCTGGGTGTAAACAGCAGTGCCCTTCTTACTAGAGCTGTTTCATTATGAGGTTGTTAGTATGTTGATCAAAGTAAATCATTCACATAGCCTCTTAATTTGGGCACTGCAGTAATTATAATATAAGATCTTGGCTCACAGTATCAGTTCTGATTTCTTATAAACAAATTTAATGAATTATTACACTGTTATTGTTTTTTTTTATAGTGACAGTACATATTAACGAACACATGTAAATAACAGTGTAAATATGTCAGATTATAGCAAAGATGCTAATTTCCATCTGTTGTCCCTACGCAAGTGACACAAAAAACACTATAACGTATTTCAAAACAAAATAGAGAAATAAAAGTCTAGTTAAAAGGCAGGCACATCAGTTGCCTCGGCTGAAAATGTTATCAGTGGAAGTGGGACTTAAAACAATGATGATAGCACTGAGGTGATTTAGCCCGTGTCCAGCAGACAGAGAAATACCGAGTTTGAACTCTTTTCCGTCACAAAGCATCCCCAGAGTTTTCTATCTGCTATGTGAAACTACAAACCTGTCAGAGCCAGGACTTCCTCCTATTCTACTTCCAAGGACAAATGGCAGAGAGGGGATCCCACAGCAGGGGAGCATTTCCCTGCCACGGCCACACTTCCCATCAAAGTCCCAAAAGACAGGGTCAAAAGATTGGATTATTGTCCCCCATCCCTAGCTCCACCCTTGAACCCAGAATCTGAGATGGGGGATGTAAAATATATGTGACAAACTGTCAGCACAGTTAAGAGAAGAAGTCAGAAGAAGACCCATTTATCAGTGGATCTCAAAAGTCTTTCTTCCCATCAGTGTCACCATTATCGCACTCTGTTTCTATTTCTGAAGCTGGTATATACCGAGTTGCCTCTTCTATATAGAGGAGATTCCCCTAAATAATGCACTTATGTGACTGAAAGACAGGTTGTCATATACACATTCATGATATGTAATAAGACAACACTAACAATATTACACTGAACCTTTTAAAGTGCGATGAAACATCTGCACGAATGAACTGACACATGCACCTTTGGGGAAGAAAATTAGCCTAGATATTTTACAAGATGCGGCAGGGGCCCTTAAGCCTCAAAACATACTGTAGACTTAATTAGTAAAAGAAGTTACTAAATTAGGGTAGTCAAGTCACTTAATCTTGAATCAGTAAACGTGAACTCGAGAGTAGACAAGACAAATGGAGGAACGCGGTCCACCGCATAAAATAAACGCTGTGCCATTGTCACGGTGAGAGATGCTCATGTGGTGTTAAATGTTTCTAGGAATATCACAGGGACATTGTGCAGTTTGGATCGGGGATGAGGAGACTCGCTGTGTGCACAAAGACATCCAGTGTGTTGGCTGAACGGAAACTCCTAATGAGATTAGATGGTGTGTGCAGACATTACTTAGCCATGACTAAATCTGCTCTCTTCCTGTTCGCAGACGGTGGAAAATTCAGCAGTGGTCAAAAAGAAAAGCATCCATAAACACAGACTCCAGGCAGACGCGGCTTTGCAACACTTTTCCTCATAAATGTGTTTCTTTTTGGAGTTTGTTGTGCGTTTCCGGAGTTTAAAGTTGCAATAACTTTGACGCACGCAAGTCTGAATCACTGCTCTGCCCCACTGACTCATTTTCAAGATGTTGCTCGGACCGGAAGAGCGTTCAGTTGTGGTCCGAGTAGAAAAAAAGCGCACTTAACCCACAGAAAACATAACAAATTCGCAAGTAGTCCAACACACGGCGAAACCTTAAGCGACCACTCCAGGCTATACGACAGTAATAACACTTGCGGCGGTAGTAATATCGCACTAAGTTTGTAGCGACCATCACTTATCAAAGCAAGCATTGCACTCAACGATGACACTTTACCTGCGGTCTCTCACTTGGTCCGGTCACTGCTCGAAACTTTACGGCGTCGCTGGAGAGTTTCCTTGTTTTTCCATGCTTTCTGCTGGAGCCCTCGTCTACACAGTTGTGCTGGACTGAAATAGGATCCTGTGCTTTTTCTTTTTCTGAGCAGGAAGTTGGAGCACGCAGACACAGAGCCGGCTGACTTCCTCTCCCCGACGATTCCCCAGGCAGTTTGCCGTCTGTGTAAACAGACTTTTCCTCCCTCCTCTCGCGCTGACGGCCCGCAGCAGGCCTACGCGCTGTCGACTGCACACATGCTCCACTCTGCGCACTCCGCGCACTCGGCGCAGCGGCCCTTTCACTGACATCACAACTGCTGCGAGGCGTTCACGGGCTGCCCGTTTCTCAAACCACTTTCAAACCGACTATGACTCTGCCCAGGATTAAAGCTCATCCATCCATTTGAACTTTCCTATGATATATAATAATGATGTTGCCTCAGTTTTATATAGCGCTTTTATGGACACTCAAAGACGCTTTACAGATCATTTTTCACTCACTCCACACTCGGTGGTGGTGAACTACTATTGTAGCCACAGCTGCTCTGGGGCAGGATGACGAAAGCGAGCTCAATCTGCGCCATCGGCCCGACCATCACCATCACTCCACTTCATCACATCACACCACTTTCATACTAGGCCCACTAGACCCACATTAGGTGAAGTGCCTTGCCTAAGGACACAGCGACAGTTTTTGCGACTGGCGCCCCACTGTGGCACCCGATTTTCCCAGCGGTCTCCCATCCAAGTACTAACAAGGCCCCACCTTGCTTATCCTTGTTCCTCATATGCACTAGGGTAGGCTAATCATTGGTAGACCTAAATCATTTCTATAGAACCGCCTGTTAACCCTAAAGCAGAGAATAAAGTTATTTTTGACACTCTACAGGACAAAGTGTTTGGGTTGCCTAAAACTAAGCCCAAGTCAATAAAGTCTAAAAGCCTCGTTCACCCGCATCACGTGACGGCATTTGTTGACCAGAAACAACCTGCACAGGTCGGTGGTCCATAGAGGTGTGGCCGCAGATCGCTGCGCTGATTGGTCGAACATTTTTACGCTTTGTGGCGGTACCTTGGAGTGCGGTGCGCAGCGCCCATTGCTGCTGATGCTCAGACGCGCTATGCCTCGGTTTACGGTTCACGTACGGGACGAGTGGTTGGCCATCCCGTGCCGAGACACCAAGAACACAATCCAGTGGCTGGCGCTGGAAGCTCTAAAACGATACGTCAAGAACAAACCCGACAATGGCGGCATCACATCTGTAAAAGATGCGCATTTTGTTGTGCGCCGGTGTCAAGGATTGGGACTTTTGGACGCAGACGACACAATTGAAGATGTTTTGGAAGACAATGATTTTGTGGAGCTCGGTAATGACTGAATACAAAAATATGTAATTCAGCAATAAGTTCAGCAGAGATTTACGCTATGGAAATGTGCGTGCTCGTGGTGCTGTGGTAATAAGTTAACCTTTTGTCATGTTTCAGCTATTGAAGGGGACACTATGTCTCCTGACTTTATACCCTGCCAGCCTGGGGTGACCGATATGTATCCTTCAACTTTTAACATGTTTTCCACATTGTAATTGACATGTTAAATAATAGTAGGCTAATAGACCTAGGCCTATATGAAATATTAAACAATTTGATGTGATCGATAGGCCTATGAATTTGTTTTTTAGTTGTTTTTTAATCCTTAACATTTTCTAAAACAGTACAGCAGCATACAGAGAGCCAGATGAGGTACGAGTGATATGAATCGTGATTCATTTAGCCTATTTATGACATTCATTATGGAACTCTTCTGTTTTCACAGGCCATTTTTCTTGATGGCAACAGCCTTACATCAACTGATCTGGTCAATTTAGGTCGTGGTTTTTACAAGATAAAGGTAACCATAAGCACAGGTTTAGGGCTTATAGAAACTGTGTTAATCATTGATTTTATTAATATTTCAGCTGACTTCAGAAGCAGAGTGCAAAGTTGTGCAAGCCAGAGAGCTTTTGGACACCATTGTGAAGGAAAACAAAGGTGATTTATTAAATATATCTTACAATGCTTTACTACTGTAAAGTACTGTAGTACAACTGTACTGCGTCACTGTATTTTGACTCTCCTCTGCTTTTCACAGTTGTCTATGGAATCACTACAGGCTTTGGCAAATTCGCCCGCACTGTCATTCCTGTCAGCAAACTCAAGTAATGATTTGGAGCAGAGTTTCCAGGGTCCATGTTCAGTTTGTCCAGGGTCTGGGGTCTAGGGTCAGTTTGTTCAGAATGATTGAGTACATTTTACTTTCACAGGGAGCTGCAGGAAAACCTGGTGCGCTCTCATTCCGCAGGTAAAACATGCTTCAGTTACATTACGGTCTCTATCTGCTACAGGGGCTGTAATATTTGATACTGTGTGATCTTTAGGAGTGGGGAACCCGCTGAGCCCCGAGAGGACCCGCATGCTGCTGGCTCTTAGGATCAATGTCCTGGCAAAAGGGTACAGTGGGATCTCTTTAGAAACGCTACATGCCATGATCCAGGCCTTTAATGGTATGGCTGTTAATGCAGAAAAACTAGACTATAACTACCAGGAAATTATAGTAAACAGCATTTTAAATGTATCCTGCAGCGTCCTGTCTGTCCTTCGTACCAGAGAAGGGGACAGTGGGAGCTAGTGGAGACCTGGCCCCTCTCTCTCACCTGGCCCTGGGGCTGATGGGAGAGGGAAAGATGTGGTCACCAAAGAGTGGTTGGGCCGATGCCAAATATGTACGATACTTTTCACTATCTTCAATTCAATGTTTTGTTTTGTAGAAAGTTTCCCTTGTTTGAGAGTGAAAGGTTGTTGGATTCAGTTGCTAAACATGTTTGCCTTTTGATGACCCTTGACCTTTCACATGTTTTGACCTTCTTCATCTCTGGACAGGTCTTAGAGGCCCATGGACTCAAACCAATATCACTGAAGCCCAAAGAGGTAATGTCTAAAGCAATACAGACAAACACTGAAAGAATGCTTAATAATAATAAAAATTACACTTAATGCTGCGCTCTACAGGCTTGTCAAAACTGTAGTCATTATTCAACCACTCCATATTCAGTCATGGTAAACTAGTCTGGTAGCCACAGCCACTGAGGGAGGTGAGGCTCCTAATCTGCGCCATCAGCCCCTCTGACCACCACCAATCTTTCACACACACATGAGTGTCTTGCCTATGGACACAATGACACAACCTGCTCCAACCATTAAGCCCCCACTACTTACGTAATCTGTGCAGTGTGTGACAGGCTGATAGGAATATAAATATTAGCAGTGGCTCAGTGATAGAGTGTACTCCCACTGATGGCTCAGTGCTCTTGTGTCTTTGGGCAAGGGTCAGTGTTTGTGTACACAAGTATGAGTATGAGTGAGTCTCAACAGAAAAAGGTTAACCTGAGGAAATGGGCGTGTCTTTGCTCAATAACAGTTCTTGTCCAGACAAATAAACATATTTTTGAGTAATTTTAATTGTTTAAAATAAACTACTTAATTTCTTTTATAATTATGACTACCCAGTCCCAGGGAATTATATTATAAATGAAACCTTCTCCATTCCAGGGGCTTGCTCTGATCAATGGGACACAGATGATCACCTCTCTGGGGGCAGAGGCCGTGGAGCGAGCCCAGGCCATTGCACAACAAGCAGACATCATCGCAGCTCTCACTCTGGAGGTGCTCAAGGGCACCACCAAGGCTTTTGACAGCGGTAACAAAGCAACAGTTAAGAAAACTAAATATGCAAATCAAATAATGTTTGATCCTTTTTTGTATTGTAGATATCCATGCACTGAGGCCTCACCCCGGACAGACTGAAGTGGCTCTGCGTTTCCGATCTCTTCTAGACTCTGATCACCATCCATCTGAGATTGCAGGTGATTCATCAAGATTTCTTTTTTTTTTAAAAAGAGGAAAGTAAAATTAGGTTTTTAATGAGTTTTAAAGGTGAAGAGCGAGTTAAAGAAGTGGTGAGGGTGTGGCTGTGACTGAATTTTGCCGTTTCAGAAAGCCATCGTTTCTGTGACAGAGTGCAGGATGCTTACACCATGCGATGCTGTCCTCAGGTAACATAATAAGTTTATTTGGGTATTTGATACATGACGTTATCTTCAAACAGTAATCAACAGACACATGAAGGCAAATAATCAAAATTTCCAATCATGAATGTCATCTTCAAATCAGTAATTCCAAAAATGCTGAAGCACACGCCTCCACCCCGTAGCCTCAGGTCAATTCTGTGAGCAAATACTGTATCCGGTTTATCTATGAATGTTTCGTAGAAGTTGTGCAATTTAAAAAACATACAGTGTCTCATTATGCTGTGGTTATTTCAACAGGTTCATGGAGTCGTCAATGACACGATCAGTTTTGCCAGAAACATCATCAATACAGAAATCAACAGTGCCACAGACAACCCAGTATCCTTTTAAACCAAATATATTTTAGCTTCTTAATGCTTGGCACAGTATTTACTCTTTCTTATGCATTTCTCTATGTGACTGCACTTAACAGCTGTATTAGATGGTGTTTGCGGAAAGAGGGGAGACCATTTCAGGTGGTAATTTCCATGGAGAATACCCAGCTAAGGTCTATATCTGCTCAATCAGCAATTAGTTTAAAATGTATTACAAATAACTGTAGTTGTTTTGTCCATAAGGCACTGGACTTTTTGGCCATTGCCGTGCATGAGTTGGCTGCCATCAGTGAGCGGAGGATCGAGAGGCTGTGTAACCCTTCCCTGAGTGAGCTCCCGGCCTTCCTCGTCAACGAAGGAGGACTCAACTCTGGGTTTATGATCGCTCACTGCACCGCTGCGGCGTTAGGTTAGCATGCACACACACTGGCGTTAGGTTAGCGTAGGGTGACCAGATTTTCAAAATAAAAGACTGGGACACTGCTGGGTTTGGATGGTTGGTGGTAATAAAATAGTGAAAAGAGTGCATAATTGAGAATATTCCTATGCACTCTATTCATGATTTATTTCCACCTCTTTGACAACATGTCTATTTTGTGTCGTTTTCAAGCACAGTTTTCTGTATTTTGACTGAACAAATGATAATATTTACCCCTGTCTACTGTTGGTAGGGATCAAATTGGTCAAAAATAGGGACACCTGGGACATTTCTTGTATGAAACTGGGACAGACCACTGGTTTGGATTAATTTGGTCACCCTAGGTTAGCATATGCACACACTCACATTAGGTTAGCATATACACATGTGTATTATCAACAGGTCATAGAAAACTAATTTGAATAAGTTTTGCTATTGAAATTTGTTTTTGCATGAATAGGGCGACACTGGACTTTTTAAGAAGGGTTTAGAATGGTGAATGGGTTTGATCTATATCAGAACAAGTACAGGAACTAATAGTCATATTTAAAACTGACTAAAACTCGAGTGTGAAAATTAAAAGAGGGTGTGGTATTGAAATCAGTCTTGAGGCTTTTCTTCTAGTATCAATGTTTGAAATTTCAGCATCATGGCAACACTAATTTTCTTGTTTAGTTTCAGAAAATAAGGTTTTGTGTCATCCTTCATCTGTGGACTCTTTATCGACCAGCGCTGCCACTGAAGACCACGTGTCAATGGGAGGATGGGCTGCGAGGAAGGCTCTCAGAGTCATTGAACATGTTGAACAAGGTATTTTAAGTACAGGTAAAATCATTACAAAACAAGCATACAGTCACAAGATGAAGATCTCAACAGTTATACACAACGTAACCTATAATAAAGGAGTAACAAGTGCAGTAGCAAACTTGTATGCTGTGATTTAAAGTTGTCTAATTATACTCAATAATTTTCACTGCATATGCTAGAGTTTTTCAGGATATTCTACTTGTTTATGGACACTTGAATTACCTATTATTCAGGATTTAAATCATGTGTTAGATTTTGTTCCATCCACCCCTGAAGATGAGTAATATAGGTAGGTGTGTTATGAACTGTGCTAACCAGTTTGTTTGCTCAGTACTTGCCATAGAGTTATTGGCAGCCTGTCAGGGCATTGAGTTCCTGCGGCCTCTGCGTACTACCACTCCACTGGAGAAGGTCTATGAACTTGTGCGCAGTGTGGTCAAGTAAGTCAAACATATGTGACCAAGGTTCACCATTTCTCTCTTTGAAATGAAGTACAAATGGGTTAATGTTTATCCACTACTGTCTCTTCTCATGGTTCAAAACAGGCCGTGGATTAAAGACAGATTCATGTCTCCGGATATCGAGGCAGTGCACAGACTCCTGATTGACCAAAAGGCAAGTGCTAGTTTCACACTTCAAACTTATTCTGTCTATATAAATCAAATGGTTTGTGAATTGTGTTGTGAACTAGATCATCTTAAAAGGTTTGGTTCATTATTAGACAATAAAAGTTTCAACAGGGGAAAAAAAATTATTGCTACTAATCGATCGAAATAATCGATTAACTAATTTAGTCATCGAATAATTGTGAACTGGTGAATACACAGGCTCCAAAACATGCCATAAGCTGAAAGAAAATGTTTAGGATATGGACAGAGCAGTAAATACATGAAACTGACACTGGAAATGTGAAAGTTGTGTGTGTTTGATTTAAAAAAAAAAACTGCACTGGGTTGTCCTCATGCGGTTTCACTTCAGCTTAATTTGGATAAAAGTGAGTAAAAATCTTGAATTCACATCTTTTTACAATTTTAAACAACTAACCAATTAATCAAAGGAAATACTCGACTATAATCAGTTAGCAAAATAATCCTAGTTGCAGCCCCACATTATGCATCAAGAAATCTTCCTATTAATGTTCAGTTAAGTGATACTTTTAATTACATGCGTGTGCTGTGTCCCTTTCAGGTCTGGCAGGTGGCTCAGCCGTACATTCAGAAGTACGCTACAGAGTACATCCCTGAGTCTCGTCCCGTCAGCCCCACTGCCTTTTCTCTGGACTCTCCAGCATCACCGAGGAAACGAGTTCGCCTCGAGTGAACAACGACTTCACCGCGAAACATTATAAACTGTTGATATAATTGCATAAATAAATATGAACAACTACATAGGGCTACATGTTACGGTGGCGTATTGCTCTCATTCTCCAAAATATTTTTCGGCTCAGTATCAAGAAATGACGTGAAAATGTTCATGTTATAACGTGAAATTATCACGTTAATACATGTTATGAAATTATCACGTTATTTCGTGACAGGCATTTATCCGGTCTCGAGACAGTCAGTCCGCTCAGCGGATCTGCCGCGAATTTGTCCCGTATTCTCTTTATGACTGTCAGCTAACCCTAATCGTTGGGCAGCCTGCTGCCACACAGAGGAACTGCGGCTAAATCAGTGTATATACGCACAGTGAACGCGCATTTAATACTGCAGCTGGTATATGTGGAGCCTATTAATGAGTGGATCCGCGGAGAACCCGGTTCAGATCCGCTACGCGGACGCGCCTTTGGCCAGTGTTGGGCAAACTACTTGTAAAGTGTAGTGAGCTAAGCCATCAGTTACTGGACAATAAATTAAGCTTAACTACACAAAAGCTACCACCTATAGAAATGTAGCAAGCTAAGTTACACAAAGGTGGCAAAAGTATTTAACTACATCGGAAGCTACTTCACACTGTACCAACCTAATGTCAGATCAGTTCACAACGACACACTGCGCAGTGGATTAATTGCATATCCGCCACGCGTGTGCATGTGACTCTGATGCGGGTCCGTTCGGCGGATCCGCGGCGAATCTTGGCAAACCTCCGCCGCTGTTCCGCCGCTAATACTTTTTGCTATTTAATTTCCGCCTGAACAACCTCAACAACTTCAGTCGCCTCCGTAGCGTTGCCATAGGCAACATACTTATTTAAATCCCATCCATCCTAAGAGATGTTAATATTTCCCCTGTGCCTCGTGCCAAGAAGGAAATAAAAGTGTATACAGCAGAGACATGTCAATCATTCCCTGAGCGGCGTGACTGGCTGTGGCTGATCTTATAATGAAATAGTCCTACTTGAGGTTTTCACGTTATAACATGAACATATCATGAAATAAAGTGATAAATGCCTATCACGAAATAACGTGATAATTTAATATCACGTAATAACGTAATAATTTCATATCATGTAATAACGTGATAATTTCATATCATATAATAACGTGATAATTTCACGTTATAACGTGAAAATACTACACCATGAAATAACGAGATAATTTCATATCACGTAATAATGTGATAATTTCACGCTATTACGTGATAAATATCACGTTAAAATGTGAAAGTTTTCACGTAATTACTTGATACTGAGCCGAAAAATATTTTGGGAAGAGCAATATGCCACCGTACCACCGTAACATGCAGTGATGGAACATAATTAAAAACAATTAGTAAATTACTGTAGGCTACTTAAGTAACATTTTTAGGTATCTGTACTTTTCTTAAGTAGATTGGATATTTTTTTATTTTTACTTCATTACATTTGAGAGCAGGTATCTTTACTTTCTACTCTGCTACATATTTGGACAGGACTGAAAAGTAAAAGTATTTTCTATTATCGTTTAAGACCTGCTGAAAAGGCTGGGAGTTTAGTTTAGAGCAAACAAAAATATAATAATAACAAAAACTACTGATTAAATTGTTTCTGTTGAACAAACTTTAGTACAAACCTGTATCAAAGTCACTACACTTGAAGCTTTATTACCTCCCAAAACCTGCGCAAAATACTTTTCATTTTTACTCTTTAAGTGCATTTTTAACCAGGTATTTTAATCATTTTACTTAAGTAGATTTCTTTCATGTGATTACTTTTACTCAAGTATTTTTTTGCTCTGGTGTTTGTATTTTTACTTAAGTACTTGAGTACTTCTTCCACCACTGGCTACATGTAATCAATGACAGTTATTGTTCAGTAATAAAATATTTTAATTATTTGACTATAACCTGTGCTATTTAAATTTATATTTATCTGAACTTTGACACCATTTAATTGTCTAATGACATGTACATTGTTCTAAGAATACCTCAGACAGTGTTTAATATCAATGAATTTTCAAGAACAGAATGGCATAAATATTTAACGTGCCAAATCAAGCATGTGGAATCTAAATTTAGAGTTACCAACAAACAAATAAAGAATTTATAACGAACTCTGCATTGAAAATATGTGTTAGTCCCAATCTTAACTGGATATCTTATTGTATTAAAAAGTACAAGTATTGAAGAAATGAGTAGTTTATATGAGATTTGGTAACACAGTGGAACCTTCCCAAAAGTACTTTCCAAAATTAAGATTACATTTTTTTTTTCAATTTATTACAGGGATACCCTACTAGCAGAGCGAATACTTTTTGCTATATGGGTACGTACCATACATCATTTACATTTTACTCATAATCTTAATGAACACGTGGTGGCGCTGGAGGCACATAGGTGATTCTCTTTAAAAACAAAGTGTAAAAAAAAAAAAAAGTTTGTCTCCTTCGAGCCGGATTCGAACCAGCGACCTAAGGATGTCAGCGCTCGGCTTGTACCACTACAGTCCTCCGCTCTACCAACTGAGCTATCGAAGGGACAGTACACGGAGAAGTAAAATAATCTTTAAAAACGCAGTCGCTACACTAAACGATGCTCTCATATTTTGTATTTACTGTAAAGCTAAACGCTACCAGCTCGTACCAACCGTAGACCGCGTATGAGACCGACTCGCGACAAATCAACTGCGTCACGTGTCCCACGTGCGCGTGTCCGTCTGATTTCATTGTTTTAATAGTGGTTCCGCGGAGATAGTGTGACCAAGGTGGAGAAAGTTTTCCACTCTTCCAAGTTTTCCACACTTCAGACGGCGTTTTTCTTTTACTAAAATACTGGTTGGTCATCCACGGACGAAAAGCTGTATATATGCACCTTTGTTTGCACTCTCCATATCTTTCCCTCACCTTTGGCGTGTATTTTTTGTGAAGATACCTACAGTGACCACGAGATGGCAGTGTTCTCCCAGTTTTGTTCTTCAATTGCTGTAGCGTCTGTTTCAACCATGGATTTATTAAATTAACGCTGAAAATGTTTTCTGGATGGGAGTCTTGGTCGCAGAAATAATGTCCAGATGACCAACGTAGAAACCTGGAGGAAAGAAGGATTTCAGAGGTGTTGCAAACAACTACTGTCTCATTCTACGCCAATGTCATGTCTTTTATCAAATATATTTAAAGGAACATGGGTTTGATCTGTAGTGTAAACATGATATAGGCTAGACCATTTTATACAGATCTTTTACTTCAGTGTAACACAAACCAAATGAAAAATACACCTCATTAGTGCTGTTATATCTTATCAACGTCTAAACGCTCTTAACTACCTCTGCTACCCCTAAAGCCAGGTGAGCATAATAAATTATAAGCATAAAAAGATTAAAATGCATTAGTCTTATATAGCACTTTTCCAATCACTTTACAATTTTGTGCATTATTCATTCACTCCATACTATCTAAAGTATTTTTTAAAAAATCCCTCTATCTGATTCATGCAATTCTTTTGTTCAAAATGTCAGCCCTTATAAAATAAAAAGTACTATGCACCACTAAAATCAGAGCCTTATACAGATCTATTTAGATAATACAAATTTATAGTTAAATCGTTTGTAGGTGTGGTCATTGTGCTATTCAAAGCCCAGAGACTGCAGAAATACCACATGGGTTACATCACTGGAGGAGTAACAGAGCTCCAACACAGGTGCTGATTTTTAGATAAAACACTGCAATGTTTTGTTATGGCTAGGCTCAGGCAGACAGACAGCAGTGATAAACATATTAAAGTCAGTGAAAGCAGCATCCGTGGGTGTGTATGTGGACCCTGAAGGCAACACTCCAATATTGTTTTGTTGAGCATGTCTGCTGGCTTTGTGTTTGACTTTTACAGGGGAGTGGACAAATCACTGAGGGTCGTGATGGTTCAGTAAACTGGAGGTGCTACAGGAGACGGCACCGTGAAAATGAGATGGCTATTTCCTGTAACAGTCTTGAAATATGAAAAGTAAGCAGTTGAATTAATTACGTGTGTTTTCCCCTGTTGGGCCATTATAAACTCCAGTATCTCATACTGACACATTGAAATCTCCCATATGAATATTGTTTACTGCAGTGTTATCCAACATTATGTAACTAGATGCAATGTACCAACCACTGTAGTAATTAGCAATGGCCAAGTTTAAGGAAGACATATTGTGTTTTTTCCCCTGGTACTTAAACTATAACACAGCAACGCTACACATTTTCATTTCTGGGTAATGTAATTTTTCTGAGTAAGGGGGGGAACTCCATTATAACATATAAGCTCAAGTTGATCTTGTCTCCTTTAATAATTTGACAAAATATGCAAAATATGTGAATATATATTTCCTTAATACAGATTCTTATCTTTTCTCTTATAAGATCACAGCTAATGCCTCAGACTAATGTCCAGCTAGACCAGACCTGGGCATTTTACAGCTCCCAGGCTACATACGGCCTTTTAGTTGACTCTGACTGGCCCATTTACGCTAATTAACTATTACAAAATAAACATATTTTATCATTTTACCTCATATATGGATTAAAGCTGCTTTGCTTCTATTTTAGAGGTGTTTTTAAATTACATTTTTTATAAGACAACCTCACTTTTTTATTGCTGAGTCATAACTTGTCCTCTTACCAGTCTTACCATCTTCTCAAAACAATGCTATTTACTGCTTTTTATAAAGAAATACAATGAATATTATGCAGAATTGAGCTAAGCATTTTGGCTACAGTATTTTCTGTCTCTCACGTGGCTCCATGAAAAAAATGATTGCCACCCCTGGGCTGGAAGGATGCAGAACTTAGAGGTAAATGACCTTGAAAAAGACCAAAGAGGGGATTTATGGATGTAGAAGAAGAAGATGGTGTTTCTGTTGAATTATTTATTTGAGATATTTTGGCCATGCGCCGCACAGTGGGAAATGGTAATGGGGAGAGAAATATCTGTAAAGAGGAGGATTTAAACTCAACACACACTGGGCTGCAAAGGGAATCAACAGTTAAGAATGAATGTGTATATGTTAATTTGTAAGTAAAAGATTTTGTATGGAGAATAATTATTTTATGATTTGCTGTTTAAGAAATTATTTGAATTATTACTACTAGTAGTAGTAGTAGTGGTAGTAGAAGTACATTATAGTATATTTTTTCATCAGGCTTAACTTAGGCCTAATTGTACAAACATTTTGCATAAAACTTAAAACTATGACCGAAAGGGTTTAGGCTGAAGTGAGATCACTGCATGCAAGAAAAATTCTCACACTATGATACTTCAAACAGTTTAAAAATAGCTGTCACAAATGGATCTAATATGTGCGCAGGGCTTTCATTCTCCGCTGGGAATATGACACAGACTGGTGAAGATTAGACATCCTTCCTGCTGCATTTTCCATGCTTTCTCCTGGGATTTGAAGATCGAGAAACATCTAAACGATGTACAAAGACACAAACTCAAGGTGCGTCACCCTTGGCCCTGTCAGACCATCTGGAGACAACCAAAATAACCCATTACAAATGTGAAAGCACACAGACGTGAACCCACTCCCCTTTAACAGAGGAGGCCATCAGAGTCACAGTATTTCAGGAATGTCCCGAACTGTCAAGGCCTAAGGGAGACAAGACGTTGACTGGTCTTCCTCCATTTTATCCACACCAGTCAAACCCATGTTTCATGAAACAACACTGACTCTGAGAAATCAAACTACCGAACTGCACTCATGTTTTTACATGTAAAGAATTTTGTGAATGTCAATTTTTGGATAGAGCAACAGCAGCAAAAACAGTCAGTATGAAATAAACCACAGCACACAGACCTCTGTCAAGGCTCTATTCTTATAAATCAGTGGTAAAATATACACCTTCACTTGACCAAGATCTTCTACAATCTAAGCAGAAATTCAATACAGCGAAAGAAAAGTTACAATAGAATTTCTTAAACTCTAAAACACTAAGCCACAGACAGAGAGGACTGTGCTCTGGGAAGCGTTGGTGGTGACATTGATCCATGATCTTAGGAATAGCATAGACCTGTTGTCCTCGTTAAGTTTGACCAATTCTGTCAGTAAAAGTTTATTTGAAAAGACTTCTCACATTACTATCTCTCCTCAATCTTCTCTCGTGACAGTTTAACAGGGCTTATGGTGTCAAATGGCCATAATAAATCTTACATTAATGACAGGGAGGATCTTGCAGGAGAGATTTCTGAGTCTTACAAATGTCTCTTTCAACTCGACATCACTGAAGTACTAAAGTTGTGACCTAAATGTCTGAAGAGAAGGTAAACAAGACGAGACATGGTTCAAAGTTTAGTGGCGACTTGTAATAACAACACTGATAACTGACTGGGACCCCTGGGAGTACTGTGTGGTCTTTTGATAAAGATTAAAACAAGTGATTGAATGTAATCATCGGCCGATTTTAATGATAAAACAGTATATAAATATTTTCCCATCTGGAAAATTATATAAATATTGTTATGTCCGTGAAACATATTGAATGTAAGAGGTCTATTCAATAAGAGGCTACTAACTGAATAGTGTCTAAGCTAAATAAATATGCTCATATCGAACCACATATCAATGACAATAGTTTAGATGCACATATTCCCACTATTTACACTGTGCGTGGGTGTGGTTTAGGAGGAAAACAGATGAGGCGGGGCGAATACTTCTCTCCAAATGTCAATGGACGGAACTAGTGGGATGGAGACATGGAGCACACTCTGGATAACTACAGCGACACGTTGAAGTAAGAGAGGACACTTCAGTCTGACTGGCATCTCTTTTGGATTGGCCTTTGACGCGTCTGTTTTATCAGAATACTTTAGACGACCCCAAGATGAGAAGTTGGATTTACGCATTTTCTTATTTCCTTACAGGTAAGTCTGATTTAGTCAATTCAAACGTTCATTCACAGTATTTTCTTTTTAGTTGAAGGTTATAGATGTTTATACATTTAAAACCCTGTGCGCTCCTTGTAGCTCTCTCTGAATCCAGAGGTCCACCTGTGGATAGCCGCTGCTCCGGGCGCGCATGTAACCCGCGCATGGGCAACCTGGCAGTGGGCAGACTTATCACCACTGAGTCGGTGTGTGGCTCCAACTCCTCTGAACCATACTGCTTCTTCAAACAAACTTTATCCGCTCGCAGCAGGAAGGATTTTTGCGCTCATCCAAAGTGCGGCAAGTGCAACGCTGCCATTCCCGGGCTGGCGCACCTTGCCTCGGCTATGAGCGACTCCTCTTTCCGCTTCCCTCACACCTGGTGGCAGTCCGCGGAGGGAGCGCAGGAGGAGACCCTGCAGCTGGACTTGGAGACGAAGTTTTTGTTTACGCACCTCATCCTAGTGTTCCGCTCCCCCCGCCCCGCGGCCATGGTGCTGGAGCGCTCTCAGGACCACGGCAAGACCTGGAGGACGCTCAAGTATTTTGCCAAAAACTGCGAGGAGGCGTTTGGACTTGCAGAGGGGCAGTCATCAATGGGAAATGGGACCACATGCAGCTCCAAGTATTCTGCAGCCTTCCCGTGTACCAGAGGAGAGGTGAGTTTTCTGTTTGCTGATCCCAGACAGTTTTGAAAAAGATGGTGATGAACAGTGAAAACTTATACAACAACATAATAAGACCATTTTTAAAATTATTATTAAGATAAACACATCTCCCTTTTTGAAGATGCAATGTAGAAATGTGTTAATTTATGGTTTATTTGTTTTGCTGGTTACTTCTTTTAAAACTCTACTGCTTGGAAAACGTTTCATGAGAATCAATGTCCATTTTGTTTTTCATATTTTTACACGCTCATTTGTGCTGCCAACCAACAGAGTCAAATCAATTTTACTGCCACTTTCCTCTGAAGTCTCCTGAGACCATTCCCCATGTATGTTGAATAGCTTTGTGTTGGAGGTTCAGGGTGAATGACTAAATGGCTTTCACTGATCTCATAATTATAGGGGAATTTTCATAAAGTATGTTTTTTGTTGCTTAACACTCCATAAGTACAGTTATCTTTGAGTAAGTGCTCATAGTTTCAGCAGTATTATTTTAGAGGTTTCACTAAAATGAATGCCGACAAGAATAAATGTGTTTACTGTGGAGTACATCGTGTCACAGCGCAGGAGAGTCGATCATATGTGACAGTCTTTTCCTTGTGCTAATGAAAACAAATGGCCACGTCCATATATGCAGATTAACTCAAGACATACAATTTCTAAGAGCTCAGATAAGCACATCATACACGTCATGTTTACTTTGGAGCCGTGTCAGTTTCCCATCAGCCTTATGAGCAAAACCAGATGTATTTTATTTTGGAACATAGTTATTTTTGAGTTAGTTGGTGTGTTTAAAATTCCTTAAAAAATAGGTATATAGGAGACCATACTGTGCCTCATCAGTGTACCTGGAAAATGTTTTTATTCACAATGAACAGACAAAAGAAGTTTAAAGATCCCATATTATGCAATTTCTGATTTATGTTATGATGTTGTTTCTACATCAAAAACATATCTAGACTTTTGTTTCATTTCATTCTCATATTTAACACACAAATCCTGTATATTTAGGCTGAGTTCTTCTCTCTAACAGAAAACACTCTGTTCCACCTTGTGATGTCATGTGGTAATACAGGAAATGCTCTACTGTGTTTTTAAACTCCATACATCTCACTAGAATCATTTGGATAATTTCATCCCTGGAATTGCCCATTTCTACTGAACAAAAGGAAGCTAAAAGGAGCTGTTCATTTGACTTCATGACATCACAAGGTGGAAGCTTTTTGAGCTTTGGAGATGTAGACAGACTAAAAACAAAGGATTACACATGTGAATGAAACAGAACACAACTCTAGGTATGTTTTTGATGAGGTAACAACATTATAACATGACATAAAGTTCATGAGAGTCAATTATGTATTTAATATAAGCAACTGAGTCCTACAAGTGCTTTTGAAATCCACACACTTTATAGGTGAGTAGAGACACGTACAACATCCAAAAACTGTTAAGGCGACGTGCTAGGTCCAAAAAAACAAAACAAGAGAAACAAAGTAGATCTGCACAACCGGAGCTCCTATTTTTTCTATTTTCATATGTGACATTTTGGGTCAAAGCCTTTCTTCATACAAGTCCACACACCTTACCGAATTTAATCTGATCAGTTTAACAGAAAAATGACTTGTAACTAGGTAACTAGGATCAAATTGCCTTTTGCCTTTTCCACAAGTTTCACTCCCCATGGTTGCAGCGTGGGGCTTTATAATTCTCTGTGGAATGGAAAGTAAAAGTACTGAAATGAATCATAGTTTTCCTGCATATACCGTGTTCCTTTTAATAATGACTTTTCTCATTTTGAATCCAAAGGTGATATACAGGGCTTTACCCCCGGGCAGTACCCTGGACCCGTATGGACCAGACGCTCAGGAGCAGCTGATCGTGACCAACTTGAGGGTGCGACTCCTCCAGCGCCAGGCCTGTCGCTGTGAGGCCAAACACCCTGGAGCTCTGCCCACAAAACATTATGCAATTTATGATTTTATTGTGAAGGGGAGCTGCCTCTGCAACGGACATGCAGACCACTGTGTGCCCGTCAACAGCCACCAGAAGAAAACGCACAACATGGTAAGCATACAGATACAATGGCCTTCACAATGGCCCCTTTCTCTGTGGAGATTTTGATTTGTTTTGTAGAAATATTGAGAGTAAATACATCACAATGGCAGACAGCTGCCATTACTGTGTTTAAACACGTGGAAACAGTAATTATGGATTTACTATAATTCCTTAACAACCCACAGTCTGTATTATGCAATGCTCGTTACCTCAACTCAATAACTGAATCTTTGTTTGGGGCTTGAATCTCTTTTTTGTGTACATAAGGTGTATGCATATCAACAAGAGGATAATTGCATAACAGTACTTACATTTATAAAAAGACACGAGTATTACAGATGGTAACTGATAAATTAATCTAAAATGAAAAATTTGAAACTACTTTTTTGCACAACAGTTGAAGCTTTTTTTTCTTTGTCTTTAATTCCCTGGATGGATACTGTATTCTTAATGTCAGACCTAAATTAAAAAGTTTTTCTTGTTTACTTTGTTAATATTGCCTGGGAAATGTCAAAGGGAAAATGCATATTCAACATCCTTATTTATTTAGGTGCATTCTTGATGCGTGTTTGTCTTTCAGGTCCATGGGAAGTGTGTGTGTCGCCATAACACTGCTGGTGACCACTGCCAGCACTGCGCTCCTCTTTTCAATGATCGACCCTGGCAGGCGGCCAATGGCATCACCGGGAGCCCACACGAGTGCCAGAGTGAGTGATGGGCCAAACGCACAGCATGTAGACCTATCTGTAAAATCAAACTAGCACCATAAATCACATATCACCTTCAGACTGCTGATGTGTGAAGAAAAAGGCTTAACAAGTTCTCGTGAATGCTCCTTACTGTTCAGATACAGTTCAAATCCTGGAGGTTTGATTGCTGGTGTTGTTTATTGTCACATTCTTTGGCAAAACACTTTCATCCACTTTGCTAAAATCAAACTTTACTCAATAGTTGATAGCAAGCCAGCAGCACTGTACGTCTTCTTTGTCAATACACTGGTCTGAAGGGGCAAAGGTTGAGCGAAAGCTTGAGGTTCAGTCCCAGTCATGTATACTGCCATTGTGTCTAGAAGCAAGGCATTGTGTGTAGCTATTAAAGAGTAATACATTTCTTATACAGTTTATGATTACACCAAATAGAAATAGATTTAACTGTCTGTATTTTGATCGCAGAGTGCAAGTGTAATGGCCATGCTCAGAGCTGCCATCTGGACCGTAGGCTGTGGTTGGCATCGGGCCGGAGAGGTGGAGGTGTGTGCGACCACTGCCTCCACAACACTGGGGGGCGCCACTGTCAGATCTGTAAGAAAGGATACTACAGGGACCCAAATCTACCAAAAATGGCCCCTGATTCCTGTAAAGGTAACACTTTTGCTGCTTTATCTGTCGACACCTCTTCCTTTACCGTCCCAAATCCATTCGTCCTCTTAGGGGTTGTGACCGTAGACTGTATATATAAATGGACATGCTGGACAAACAGGAAGTGAGCATGGACACTCTTCCAGCTCCATTGACTCCAGCTCGAATTGACTTTGCATTGAGAAAACGTTGCCTCTCTCTCCGTAACTGCTGCTGTCAGGCCGATCACTTTGGTCTTAAAATGTTCGCATTACCTTGTTCTACTTTATCCTGGTATTTTTATTTCACTATTTTGTCCGTAAATCAGTTCCTAGTCCTAATATGGACCTGGCTCCAAATTCGCCTTATGCTCGGGCTCGGCAAGCTTCATTTAACTAAAGCCGAACGCTATGGGTGACATTACGCTCCCTTAGTCCACTTTTTTATACAGTCTATGGTGAGAATAGAATATAATTATTGTCATCATACACAGTATAACAGGATGAGAAGCTGCTCCTTCAACGTGCACACAAAAATTTATAAAACTAACTAATACACATAAACTCTTCTACAATAAAACTTGTGCAAAACCCGCCTAGTAACTATGGACCATGGGCGGGGTACAGTCTAGAGCAGTGTTTCCCATTAATAGAAAAGGCTACAGTGGTTCCCTCATAGTTGAAAAACATACTCTTTGTTTTTTGTATTGCTATGAACATTAAAAGTAACTATACTACATCAAAAAGAACTGTTTAATTATGGACAATGTGACTTCACAAATAGTTTTAGGAAGAATTGTTGATAAAAATATTAGTGCTGATTAATGAGATGACTAAAATAGAGACTGGAAGGTTTTGTTACATTAAAAGGGTCAAAGATAGTAGTGCTATAAGTGCTGTCTCCTTTTTTATAACAAGTATGTCTAGCCATGTGTGTTTAAAGGTAGATTTATTGGCACCTTTTTTATTTTGGCCTTTAATCTCTTTTATAACCCCACTTGTTCTTTATACGGTAGTGACAAAAATTGACACAAGGTAGGCGAGCTTTGAGAGAGCCCCTTTACAGTCTCCTATTTCTTTCTTTAGGTAAAACTTTTTTTGAATGAATGCCAGAATCCAGTGTGGGTACTTCCTTTGTTTTTGCAGTCAGTAATGTATTTTTGATGTTTCCCTTGAGCTAATGCAGATCATTTTCTCTGATACGAGCCCTCTCTTTTAAACTCATCCCTTGGCAATGATGATAAGAGAGTTACATGACCCCAGTCTGCAGGACCACAGGAATGATAGGGGCCCGTCTTGTAACGCATATGTAAATGGAAACAATGCAGGAATTTCCTAAGGTCCATGAAGGCACATTTTTCGCATTCTTGCCCTTTCGCCTTTACAGCACACTGGAGCATTAACAACAACATGACGTTTTTCGCAACAAAAGAAGGACATGTACAGGAATAATCTGTCATCACGATATGGGACATTAGCTTGGAACGCAACAGCAGCAATTTGCAGTTTGTTTTTGCAGAATACATTGTTGTTGTTGGTTACAGAAGGGTAATTAAACTGGATTCGAGAATCCTGCACATTGCACAGTTACAGTACATGTTGTTGGGCTCATAATTTTTTAAACACTTCTCTTAATCCAGTATTGTAAGAGGATTTTGGAGGTATGGGACATTAACATTATTTTTCTCTCCTCCCTCTTCACTGCAGCATGTTTGTGCCACCCTCTGGGCTCTGACTCGGCTGGGGGTCCCGTCTGTAACCCCAGCAGCGGGGAGTGCACCTGTAAACCAGGAGTTGCTGGCCCCCACTGTGACAGGTGCATGATGGGATATTGGGGACTCGGACAATATGGCTGCCGTCCCTGTGACTGCACAGGGGATTGTGACCCCTATACTGGAGATTGTATTTCTGGGTGAGTCCTAGTTTGTCTGTATAAAACTTTAAGCTGACCTGATTTCTCTCCTTAGGAAATATGAAGTTTACTAAAGAGGAAACCAGGTCTTTAGCAACACCATGTATCAGAGGTGTCAGCTTGCAAGTCATGACTTGGACTCGAGTCAGACTTTAGTCACTATGTTCAGGACTTGAGGCTTGACTTAATAAAATGGACTAAGACTTTGGACTCGACTTGGGAGGAAGGTCAATGACTTGGGAATTGACTCAGACTTGAGCCTTGTGACTTGAAAAGACTTGATGCTTCTCCTAAAAAAAGATATGTTTTTTGAAAATACTTTCATCTTTACAGTTTATATGGAGCACTTAATTTTACAGGAACAAACTGGAACATGTCCCTCCCACTTCTCTGTCCTTTTGCTTTGGATGTAACAGAAGCACTGTGATATGGTATCATCAAATGTCCTACAGTAATATGCATAACAATACAATAAAACAGAGGGAGCTACACTGAACATGATCCTTCCATTTCAGTGCAGACTACCTGACAAAATAACTGTTATTAAGCACCCTTAGATATTATTTATTTTTGTTCTGACGGTAATGATTCACTCTAAGATCTTGTAAAGGCATTTAAAAAGGAAAAATTTGGCTTTTCTACAACTCTTATATAAGTACTCATTTATAAATATACCATGACTTTTTAAGTACAAGTTAGTTTAAAATTCATATAAATTGCAAAAATCTAAGCTATATTTCGTACTTTGCTTTAAAGACTTGAAATGACTTGAAGCTCAAAGCAAACAACTTGCCTGACTTGACTTGGCTTATGGGCCAGCGACTCAAAACTTGGACTTGCCTGTCTTTGACTTGGGACTTGACTTGGACTTGAGGTAAAAGATTTGAGACGTGCAGAACAACGACTTAGTCCCACATTTACCACTCAAACCTTAAATGACCCATATAATCCTATTTTCTGATCTGCACTCGAATGTGGTTTCCTCATTACAAACTACCTGGAGTTGTGTTTTGTTTCATTCACACATGTTAAACACAAATCCTGCATATTTAAGCTGCGTTCTTCTCTCAAACTGAAAAAACTCTGTTCCACTTCATGATGTCATGTGGTAATACAGGAAGTGCCCCCATGTGTTTTTAAACTCCATACACCTTCACTAGAATCATTTGGATGATTCCCTGGAATTGCAGAAGGTAAAAGGTAAAGTCGAAAGGTAACAGGAGCTGATAACTTGAAAACTACCACTTCATGACATCACAAGGTGGAACGGAGCATTTTGGGCTTTGGAGATGTAGACAGACTAATAATAAACATTACTCAAACATGTGTGAAAGAAAACACAACTCCAGGTATGTTTTTGTAGCGGTAACAACATTGTATCATGACTTAAAACAGTTTTTGCATAATATAAAACGTTTAAGTCAATATAGAGATCGCTAATTGTCATAAATATTATAGAACATTCTACGCTCTGGTTTCAGATTCCACTATTATTGTTACAACCTTTATATCTCAAATATTTTGGATGAAAACCTGGTGTTGCTTCAAATGTCCATTATTTATAAATCTTCTAACCCTAAGTATAATGTTGCGCTAACCTCTACAGCTTAGATGTGGGGGTCTTTGCCACTGACCACCGCAGCAATAACAGTGAGACGGCACTCTTCAGGCTGGAGGAGCTGTTCTCTGCACTGCACCACTCTGGTACGCCACAGTTCAGCGCATCTATCACAATCAGCCATACAAAAGACCAGAGTCATCCATTCAAAAGAGACATTCACCCATATAGAGCTGTAATGTATGTGCGTGTCCTTTCATTTTGACAGAGAAGTGTGAGTGTGCGGAGGCGACTCTCAGTAATCCTAAGGTTTTCTGTGCTGCAGAGTACGACTATGGTGAGTGATGTTTGCTGCGTTCTGAACACATGACTTAAAGGTGCGCTGTGTAACTTTTCTGGTGAAGGGCTTTTCTTCATAATGTTATTGCTTTGTCTGGAATGTTTCACAGTATGGCATTAAACCTTTCTATCTTCACGGAGATCAAACTAGACTAAGTTACAAGTCGGGTCTGTGGAGAGGCGACCCCCGCTCACAGTCAGAATCCCTGTTTTTCTACATATTTTTGAGCAATAAAACCACCTGTAATCGAATATAAGTGAGGTACATCTGTTTAATGTCATATTGTGGAACATTCTAAGCAGATCAATGACGTATCTATAGAAACAAGAAGGTAATGCACCCCTAAATGAAAAGTTACACAATGCACTGTTAAATATATAAAAAAGATATATATCCTAGTTGGTAGATTTCCCAATTTAAATCATGTACCTCAAATCTTTTGTACTCACTATGCCAATCCCAAGCCTGGATAAATGGAACAATAATGATAAACAACTGGGAAAGAATTTTAAAATGTAGTTAGAAATTTCTGTGTAAATCTAACACCTGGTTTCTGTTTAGTGTTTATGGCAAATGTACTGGCTGCCCATGACAGAGGTTCCCATGCTGAGGTGGAGGTGAAGATTAAGAAAGTCTTGTACAGTAAACAGGGACTGAAAATCCTGAGAGGCACCATCTCCCTTTTTCCTGAATCTTGGACTATAAAGGGCTGCACCTGTCCCATACTCAACCCAGGTACACTGCACACTAAAACACAATAGTATAGGTAATAGTAATAGGTATCTAAACTTTTATTATCCAGTTCCAATTTCAAATCTTTATCCTATTTTGAGATTTATTGTGCGACTGTATTTTTACCTCTTCTTGAGTAATATACAATGCTGAATGAAATACTTGCTGCTGGATTGTCCGAGCCGCCTCTGGCACATCCTGAGGTGTGGAGATTTGTGCTGAATAGTTGGTCTTTTCTGCTGAAGTGTAAACCATTTGGACGTGTGCCAGTATAAGGCCATTTTTCATTTAAATTGGACATTTACAGCCTGAAGATTAGAGCCACCTCTCTTTTATGAGGCTAACGCTTTGCAATAATCATTTGCAGAGAAACTCATTCATGCCTGTCTTTACAGGGCGTTCTAAATGTGTATTTCTAATTCTTTAATCATGTGGATTTTATAGACTTATGCTTTTGGGAAAATTGTCATTGCTAAGCTTTCTTTTTCCCCCTAGGATCAGATTATTTAGTTGCCGGACATGAGGACTGGAAGACCGGACGTCTCATTATCAACATGAAGAGTTTTGTGAAACCGTGGAAAACAAGTTTGGGACAAAAAATTATGGATATTATCAGAAAAGATTGTGCAAAACGGTAATACAAAAATCACAACTTTCTGATTTCTGTCACAGCAAAATGCCTTCAAGTGGAGTGTAGTGGTTTGCATTAATTTGGTGTAGTAATTATGCCAGATGCCCTCCCTGAAGGTCTATTTATCCAGACTGGACTGGCCCGAAGAGAACACTGGCTTGTAAAATCTGCTCTGAAGAAGGACTGAAATTTTAGCTTGCAACAATTACGTTCTTTTACAAACATCTGTGATGCTCTGAGAAGCAAAGACGATATAGTTGGCGGATGAACTGTACCATACAAAAAGCCAGTGAGGAATGTTCAAGCCAGGGAATAGGCTACCATAAAAAGATATACTTGTAGAACACTGGATCAAGAAGCCATGAGAACAAAAAGCCATAAACACGTTGATCCTTGCAAAACCCGCTGAAATCCCAAAGACCTGAGGCATGTTGTTTATGAAAAGGAAGGAATGCAGAGTCAATTTAGAATAATATTTCCTGATTCCTTTCGGACTCAAGGTGATGGGCCTGTGCACTGGGGCTGTGGTGTTTTCTGCAAAAGCACCTTGTTGTCTCATTGAAATCGGTGATAAATCTTCAAACTGTGGAGGTCTGTTTGCATTATATGTCCTTGACACAGAGTAGACTGTGCCGTGAAAACACCAAAAACAATTTTAAAACTCAGCTAAAACACTCTGCTTCAAAATATAACTCAATACATCACCTCTTAACTCACTCATAACTAAGTGCAATATTAATGTAGCTATTTCTTACTCATCCACTGTTACATATTAACAATCGTATCGTATCCAGTCAATTTCACACAATACAATACATTTTTTATCTTATCAATTCAAATCTTTACATTTTTAAATACACATTAATCATGACAAATTGTTATACCCTAGTTCCTGAATCCAGTAACCTTCAGACTCTGTCCTCAGAAGACCTCCCTTGGTCACTATAAACTGGACTGTGTGAAACCAGTGGGTGTGGGAAAAGAGGGCACGTGTGTGGGCATGATTCTTGTTATGGCTTCTTGTCCTAAAAAAATACCAAAATAAATTCAGAATAGCCCAGTGTCTTGACTCTAAATAGGGCAAATTGTGAAGGGACACTAAGTATTCCTCAACTATGACATCATTGTCCCTGTGTCCTTGTCCCAAAGAAAACAAATCTGTTCTATATGAGGACAAAGTGTTAACATTTTCTTGCATGAATGTACTTAACCACAAATGTGATTTTGTTTTGTAAATATTTTATAAACTCTATTGTTTGTATATAAATGTGGATTTTTTTTTTTATAAAAACACCCTTCTGTATTGGATTACTCATGGATTACTGTTCAGTTTATACACCAGGATTAGCAGGGGCAGTAAACTGTATACTGTAAGTAAATTTGTAAATTATTATATTATTATAATAATTATTATAATATTATTATATCTCATATCACATAATGTAGTAGCGCCCCCTGGAGTTCATGTCACAAAAAGATTCTTGATTTATAACAATTTATTTTAAAACGTAAATTCAAAGAAATGTAGAAATATAAACATTTCATGGCGGCTTGATTCCTTATGAACAAGGCAATTCAGCAGAGCATTTTAGGTTTTTTGACAAACACTTTTTTTGCATATTTTTGCATATCATTATTTTGCATATTTTAAGCAGCACAAAAAAGTTAAAAGAAAATTGCAACAATTAATTTCTTCAGATATGCCCTTATGTTTGAACTTAAACAAATAAATACTACTAAGAAGCTACAGTTATGCCCAAATGTAATATTCAATTCGTGGCTTTGTACAACAATGTAAAATATACACAGAGAAGTTATAAGGTTTATAGGATTTAAGAGTCCAGACCTGAATGATTTTAGAAATATGAAAAAAAAATGGAGCAATGACGTACATCCTCTGGACATCTAAGCAGAAAAGCACACACAGCTCTGAGTGGAAAGAGCAAAATGTAAAGAAAGACCAAAATAAATAATACTCATTTTGCGCATTGGCATTTTCCACTCAGTTGACTTATTTCTTCCTGAATCAGATCAGAAAAACAAACAAACAAAAAACTCAAAATTCAACAGGGTATGAATCATTTTGGGCTTAACTGTTTGACATCAGCCATTTTCTTGATTAAAAAGCACTGGAAATCCATGTTGCATATTTCCATCAGATTTTGGGACATCTTGCCTTTTGCGTTTGTAACTGCATGCTTTAAAGGTGCACTATGTAACTTTTTGATTGGGAGTCCATCACCTGGAGATGTCATTGCTCTGCCTGGAATGTTCCACAGTATGACATTAAACAGCTCTATCTTACATTTTATAGCTCAAAAATACCTAGAAACACAGGCATTCTGACTGTGAGTGAGTTAGGTTTGGTCTCCATGATGATATAAGGCTTAATGCCATACTGTGAAACATTCCACACAAAGCAATAACATCTAAATGGAAGTATTTGACAGACCCTCCACCAGAAATGTTCCACAATGCACCTTTAATAGTCCTCTCCCCTGCTCACCACCTCTTTGCACGTTGGCCGGAGGAGGATGGTGTGCTCGTACTGGGCTGTGTAGCTGCCCTTGATGTCGCACAGAGGGGGATAGGGGTCCACGATGCCCAGGTCACACAGGTTTTTCAGCGCCATGAGGTACTTGCTCTCGCCCAGACGGTCCAACCAGCGGCGGCAAAAGGCCAGTGTCCCGAAGTTCTCATTGATGACGTTTAGCAGGTGTTTAGCCCTTGGGAGCCTATATCACAGAAATAAGTCAAATTCCATTATGTTTTATGCACAGTTGAAAGAATTTCTGCATGCACCAGAGGATGACCTTGTGCCACTCATGGCAGTTGTATTGCACCTTTTACAGGGAAAACCTATAGCTACAGTTTGTATTTAGAGGTCCTATATTACCATATTTTTCAGACTATAAGTCGTACTTTTTTCACTGTTTGGGTGGGTGACTTATAGTCAGGAGCGACTTATATATTACATTTTTCACACTGACAGCCCATAGACCAAATATGTGAATCTTATATATGAATCAAAAAGGAAAAAAAAATTATGTTTTTTTCATTTTGGTTTTAGAGACAAATAATAAAGAAAAGAACTGTTTTAATTTTCTTATTTTTGGTTCTATATTGAAAAACAAATGAACGAATGATACACAGATTGTTCTCTCTTCGGTTGCTTTTATTACTATAACTTCTATAACTTGCCTTTCAAGATGAAATGCTGGTTCTTGGTCTCTGATTTTATTAAATAAATTTCCCCCAGAAACTCCAGTGCGACTTACATATGTTTTTTCTTCTTCATTATACATTTTTTAGCTGGTGCGACTTATAGTCCGAAATATACAGTACACAAAATGAATTCTTATTGATTTCATTCATATAGATTCTTATCATGTTGTCACCGCATCAAAAACATACATTGTTTTTTGATTGTCTGATCCCTTATTATTAGTCTGTCTACATCTTCAAAACTCACAATGCTCTGTTCCAACTTGTGATGTCATGAAGTGGTAGTTTTCATTACCAGCTTCCTTTTATCATTAGTTCACAAGAGATTGGCGATTTCAGGGCTGAAATCATCCAAATTATTTTAGTGAAGGTGTATGGACATCACAAGTAGAAACAGAGTGTTTTCCATTTGAAAGAAGAGCTCAGCCTAAAAATGCAGGGTTTGCGTGTTAAACATGTGAATGAAACGAAACACAACTCCAGGTGCGTATTTGATGAGGAAACAACATTATAACATAGATCATTAAACAGCCTAATATGCCCTTTACCAGTGTAACCCTTTAGTGTACTTTACACTATATAACCTTTTTTTTTTGGTGGGGGATATTTTTGCTTTATCTGGAATGCTACACAGCACGGCATTAAACATATCAATCTGGTATTTATTTAATTACAGGTGTTCTTATTGTAATACCTCGAAAAACATGTCTTCTCACTGTAAGTAGAGTTGCCTCTCTACAGATCTGACTTGTAACTTGGTCAGCTGATGTCACCTGCTTGTCGTCACAGAAATAGCTCAATTTGATGCGATACTGACTAATAGGAATAGGAAGTTTCAGTCACTTTCTTTTCTGTTACTCAGCTGTTTCTTTACAGTGGATAAAACTGAACAGATGACACAGAGGGATGACGGCAAACCTTATTGGCACATGTCCCACATTGAAGTTCTTCATGTAGTGGGAGCACTCCATGTCGTCGTGAACAGCACCTCTTCCTGTGCTCCCAAACGTCTCAATGGCGTAAGCTTCATTTTCCTGAGAACAAAAAGTGAAGGATACTAAAGGATTGTGTAATTAATTTAATATATATGTGCAGGACTTTGCTTTGTCTTAAAGGTACACTGAAACTTTTGTGGTGGAGGATCCTCTCCAGCTTGTCTCCATGGAAATGTTATTGCTTTGCAGGGCATGATCCACAATATAACATTAAGTATACAGTATGTTTCCATGGTAACAGACAAGTGATGCTACCAGGCCAAATTATAGGTCAGATCTGTGGAAACGTTACCACGCTCACAGTACACTGAGCACTGAGCACACTATTAAATGTTTGATTCAAGTTTAATGCCATACCATGGAATATTCAAGGCAAGATCATCTCCAGTGAGACAAAAAAAATTACACAGTACACCTTCATTCCTTACGTAAATGATTCATGTTTAAAAAGTAGGATTAGTTCAGTATGAATCAAAACCACAAACTAAACCAAGATTTTCTTTCCGGACCAAATTCTTTTATTTCCAAGGACAGTAAAGTATATAAAGTAGCCCTTATTTAACTTGCCCTAAACTTAAACCACCATCTTGGTCTAAAACAAGCCTGAACCAGGAAAGGACTAAAAAGAGCCCAAAAAAGATAATAAATTGAATATGGGACTAAACCAGGATAAACCCAAGCTGATGCAGGCTGTTTAATCTTTGCCAATTATATTTAATCAGGACTTGAAAAACTGCTTTAGACTTCTTAACTTTACTTTGCCCTTTTGTGTAGTAAACTGATAATGAAAACAGTGTCAAGGACTGCGTGGGTGTGAGGACAAAATGACTCTGGGGAGAAAAAGTAAATTTGACAAAAAGCCTAAGATGTAAGGTGCTGACATGCTCCGCTGTACCCTATTAAGGACAGTGGTGTACTTTCTCTAACTGCGGTGTGATTGGCTGGTTTTCATTGGTATTTTGTATCTCTATCATAGCGCGGCTGTTGTTCTGGGCCCCTGTGGGATGAGCTGATAACACTGCAACACTCTCTCTCTCTCTCTCTGAGGTAATACCGGCATTTGGAATACTCTAAACATTGAGTTGCATTATACAATAGTGTCAAAACAGCTTTATTACACACATTTGTTACACTATTAGTTAAGCATTTCCTATCTCTAATTGGAGTAGTTAAAATCACACATGCACTCACCACAGTAAAATGCGACTGCTATCCAAACCCAATCTCTCTTGTCTACAACAAGTTTACAAACATTAAATGTTATCTGCCATTCAAAAGGCACTGAATTTTGTAATATAGGAAGTGCGGAAATTGGTCAAGGACTAAATCTGATGTTAATGCAGACCTGTTCACATTTCCTGTTCACATTACACATGCATTGAAGTTCAGGTCAGTTCAGTTTATTTGCTATTTGCAGTTTACATATAAAAAAAACACATTGGAAAAAGTGGTGCGAGAAGCCCTGAGTGCAGAACATTCATACACCCATTCAAAACATATTAAAACACATAATTTAATCAAAAGATAGAAGTAAATAAATACATAGAAAGTGTCTACTGGAGTCTTAAAATGCATTGTGTTAATACCGGGCAGTTTAAAGCCTAAATTTTGTGATCTGGTATTACAGTGTGTTGATTTTAGGACAGAAACTGCAACTGTAACTTCTGAATCCCACCAAATGAAAAAGTAGCGGTACTCAAATAGGTATTGTGTCTCTCTGTGGTAGCGTGGCTGTTGTTCTGGCCCCCTATGGGACTAGCTGATAACACTGCGACACCCTCTCTCACTGCCTCGATAATCACTCAGAGTGCAGGCAGCCCCATGGCACGCCCAGCTGCCACTCCGCTGATCCAAACCAAGGTAATAGCGCACATAATGAAAACACACTTCATCTAAAAATACAACATGCAACCTGCCTCATCAGCAAGAAGACACATTACCCTTATACTTCCCACTACTGCTAAACTATAATGTAAAAAGGCCTTGACACAGCAACTTCACAATTAAAATGCTCTCCTACAGTGGCTTTCAGGGTTTACAATACCAGCTGTATATGGCTGTCAACAGACAATTTACTGAACTATATTTAGGGATTAAGAAGGTTGGATAAGTTACAAAAGATCTAAGACTAGGTAAAACAAAGCGCTACGCTAAAGCAGGTTTAAAGGGCCCATATTACTATATATTACTATTTTCTGTTCTGTTCTGTTATAATGTTGTTCCCTCATCACAAACATACCCAGAGATTTGTTCTGTTTCATTTGTTTTGTTTCATTTTATGTTTAACACACAAATTCTGCATATTTAACCTCTTGAGCCCCTGTGGCCTCATACGAGGACATTACATTTTTGCCTCTTAGCAGCATGATTTTCAATTATTTTAAACTTTCACCTGTAATCAACTAAAAACCTCTACAGCAGCTCCCAAAAGTAAAAAAAAACTGCATGGTAAAGTTTAGATGCAAAATTTATGAATAAAACCAATGTATTTATGTACAATAATGTCTCTTCATGTATCTTAATATATTTTCATTTGGCATTAAAATTTGACACATTTTATTGACCACAGCAGACGAGAGCATCAGGAAATGTCATGTCCTCGTTTGAAGACATTGGGACTATGTTATATTATTGATTGTACATGTTGTTAGGTAAACTTGGGAATATTTAGATGAGTTTACAGTTATAAATTGCTGGACGTTTCTGCTGCTATAGGGAAACTGCTGTCTGTCTCCACTTTTTGCACCTCTAGTTTTTTTTGTAACGATTGAAAACCATAAAAAATTAAAACTGTGGACCACATTTTCAGGCCTTTTTGTGTGTTTTTAACCTCACTCACTGAACCCCAACCCGCTCACGGTCAACATGCGTCACATTTGGCAGGTTTAGGGCTTGAAATAAACAGCTAATTGCTGTTTTTTTTTTTTTTTTGCAATTTATTTATACATTTTAATGTTTTTACATTTTTTAACCAATGGTGTCATACAGAAGACTGACTTAGTAGGTCCTACTTATCCCAAATAGCAAGAAGAAATGAAAAATGGACACCAGACAAAAGCTCGGGTCTCAGGAGGTTAAGATGAGTTTTTCTCTCAAACAGAAAAAAAACTCTGTGCTCTATTGTGTTTTTAACTCCATACATCTTCACTAGAATCATTTGGATAATTTCAGACCTGGAATTGCTCATCTCTGCTGAACAAAAGAAAAAATAAATGGTCGCTGTTAACTTGAAAATTACCTCTTCATGATATCGCATGGTGGAGCAGAGCATTTTGAGCTTTGGAGATGTAAATAATAAAGGCTTCCTCAAACATGTGTGAATGAAACAAAACACAACTCCAGATATGTTTTTGATGAGGTAACAGCATTATAACATGACTTAAAGTTCACAAGAATCAATTTTGTGCAATATGGGACCTTTAAAGCAGATCTCAATAAGGTCTAAACTAAGATTAAAACAGGACTAAACCATTTTATTTAAATCCAAAATCGTCTTAAGTCCAAAAACCTTCGAAGTATCACTAAGAGATGTTTTTGTCTCTCTACCAGCTGCCCTCATCCTGTCAGCTACGTGAATGTAAACAGGTAGCGAAATGCATAAAACAGCAGTGTTGTGAAAGTGTGTGCAGCCATGCGACTCTTAATTAACTCTCAAGTTGATGATTTATTGGTCTTACAGAAGAATTAAGGGCAGGACTTTTAACTGTCGCTACTGAATTCGGCCGGTAATTCATTTAATGGTGTACTTAAAGCTTGATGAGAGCGGCAAAGAAGCTGTTAGGAGCCGTAAAATGTTACTGCTATCCAAACCCAAACGCAATACTATTCTCATGTCTACTACATGTTTATAAAGAATGTAAAATGCCATTTGCCATTCAAAACCCATGAATTTTGTTATATGGGAAGTGTAGTAACTGGTCAAGGACAAAATATGATGTAAATCCAGACCTGTTTTCTGTTCCCATTACGCATGCACAACACTGTGAGTCATGGGAAGAAAACTTGTATTGTGATGGTATTATAATGTATTTAGTTACAGAATACTGAACACCCGGATTAAAATGCATTTTGTAACGTATTACCTTACACCAGCCAGAGTACTTTATTCTGAATATCAAGTTGCATTTAAATTTTAGTGTCAAAAGCAGCTTTTATAGTGTCTAAACAGCTTTATGTTTGTTACACTATTGACTAAGCATTTCCTATCTCTAATCACACATGCACTCACCACAAGAGCTGCGTTTTCTATTTTTCCCACTAATACTGTGCAGTTTGAAGCCTACATTAAATATTGCAATGTATTTCTTATGTATTGTATGCAGGAAAGTCATGAATTCTGAATCCTATCAAATAAAGAAGTAACTGTAACGGTATTCACAATATTAGTATTCAGAATATGTATTTTCAGTACATGTATTCGGTTATTTCCCAACACTGAATACTGAATACAAAAAGGCTCCCAAATCCAAGTGTTCAGAGGTTGTAGTACATTGTAACTGCACTAACCTCCATCCTTGTTGCCTCTCCTCCTTTGACAATAGGGACAGTTTTCCCCGAGTGTATCCTGTAAGGTCCAATAGAGTGTCCGTTGAGATTCCTGATTGGCTTCACTGTATAAAAAACAAAAAAACACACACACACACTGAGCTTAAATAGAGAGAAAATAGCACTGAACCTGTGATGAGGACAAAGATGGACGACCTCTCTTTACCTTGATATGTTTTTCCATCTATCTCCACTTCATAGGACTCCATGACCTCCTGAATGGTCTCACCCACATCGCACAGGCGCACATCGATCCCAGCGCACTGTAAAGATATGTTATTTTAAAACACTCTGAAGTCCAACAAAAAAAACCTGAAGCACAACTCAAGACATATTATGATGCAGTTGACAATTTTTTGATGAGAATATCCAATGCTACACCCAATTCTAACCCTACTAAACATGAACACATGAAACATTTAAAGGTCCTTCATTACACAAAATTAATTCTTGTTGATTTAGGCCATGTTATAATGTTGTTACCTTGACAAAATCATACCTGGAGTCATGTTTTGTTTCATTCACACTTTTGAAAGTAATCCTTTATGATTACCATAGTCAATCTCCATCTCCGAAGCTCAAAATACTCTCTTCCACCTTGTCATTTAGTTAAGTTAAGTTAACAGCTACCTTTTTACCTTTGGTTCACTGGAGATGAACAATTCCAGGGCTGGACTCAACCAAATGATTCTAGTGAAGATGTATGGACTTTAAAAACACAGTGGATCACTTCTTATTATTAGGATTACCACATGACATCACAAGGTCAAACAGCGTGATTATGTGATTTGAGAGAATAATTCAGCCTAAATAGGCAGGATTTGTGTGTTAATGAAGCAAAACACAACTGCAGGTATGTTTTCGATGAGGAAACAACATTATAACATACAGTAGATCAGAAAATAAAATAATATGGAACCTTTGAATCAATATAAGCAACATGTTATCAGTTAGAACATTGATATGGACCATGCAGATCAACATTGGCTCCCCACATGGATGACTACACTACTTGCTTCCTTGGACTTTGAAAAATGACCACCAGACCACTGGAATGCAATTGTAGAGATGCTCTGACCAAATTGTGTGCTGCAGATGTAACATTAAGAACTACAAAAGCATCTAACAGAGTATGAACTACACATTTTCTGTCTTATACACTAAACCCCACACTCTACAGGTGCCCTTATCTGTGCTGTTCACTTTACCTGTCAGTGGTTATAATGCTATGCCTGACTGGTGTATATAAAGCATATTATCTACTTTGTTCTATTGTTTTGGGCATTTGCTGCATTGACACATCCATTTTCTCCTTTAGACAACAAAGTTCATCTCATTTACATAATTACCTGTATCTCCTCATGTTCATCACTTATTTGTTTCTCACTGAGCTATAATTGGTCCCTGGTGAATGCTGTGAAATATATTAGGCTCCGTTCTTGGAAACCACTCAGGACGAATGGTCTAAAGCAGCTGTAATGAGTCTTTTGTATGTGAGACAGCAGTTACCTTGATGCCTGTGTTGGTGGCATCTCTCACCGCCTCCAGCAGCCGGTCGTACTTTGGATTGAATGTGACAGTGAAGGCACAGTCTATTATTCGACCTGTAAGAGCCAAAGCTTTAGTCACACACTGAAACATACACTTAAAAAGACAAAAGACTTGGATGTGTTCTGCCTGGTAGAGTGTTTTACTACAGTTTTGGCATACCAATCACAATCAGGGGTTTAGTATAGTTACACACAGCATAATCATCATTTCTTACAACTGAAAACAGTCAAGAGGGCTGCAATTTTGGGTCAATTCTTGTGGGCTACCTTCTGTTTTGAATGCACTCAACATGCCTTACTCTAAAAGTCAGCTCTGTGCTACTAGAGCTGTAATCGACTAAATAAATTCTTGGTCGACTAAAGAGATGCACTGAGCATGGATTAATCAACTAAAAGGCATTATGGAGTTAGCAAAAGCTCTCAAAGTATGAAAGTACTAGTAAATTGCATATTTGTATGTAAAACGACAGAATAAATACACAAGATGTCCCCAAATCTCCTGCTTCAGAATCAGAATCAGAATTACTTTTATTCATGCTTACTTCTTATAATTCTACTTACTTCTACTTTTATTTATGCTTACTTCTTATAATCCAAATAAATAATTACTCAACTAACACAAATTTTGGCCAACTTAATGACTAAAGGAATAAAGTCATACACATCTATTAAAGATAATACAATGGGAGAGTGAAATGGCTAACCCAGTAAACTATTCCCACTTGTCAATAAGAGTAGTACTTCACAATGTTTTCCCCACACTGTCAGAACGGGTTGACAGCGAGCACAGGTCATGATTTTATTCTTTATTGCAGCTACTCAGAAATCTTAATATATTTTTACCATTTATGTGTGTCCCAAAGTCGATTTTGCAGACATCATCGTAGCGCAGGACCGTGGGGTCTCCAGCGTTGGGCGTGTAATGGGCAGCACAGTGGTTTATGGAGCAGCCGGTGGGAAAGGCCAGACCAGCCCTCAGCCCGTCCTCTTTGATGAGTTTTCTAGAGCAATCCTCAAGCTTCTCACTGTCAAAGAGCCATCATAGCATATTTAGATATTAGTTAACTGTGTACCAATTTGTTATAAAACTGGGTATAAAACATGTTGTATAATTCAGCCATGTTAACAGCAACATAAAGCAACGGCCAAAGATTTACAGAAGGCAAACCTAATGGCTAAAAACATACAGACTACTGATGATTTCATAGTGTCAGTAAACTAACCCAAGCATTTTTAAATCACCATTAGTTTGGTTTACAATTATTTTATTATTATGTGGCAGTTTTCCTAAAATTCTTGACTAGTTAATGATTAGTTTGATCTCTTTACAAACCAAAGATGCCAAAGTTCTGAACATAATCTATAATATTGTAGAATGGAGAAAGGTTTTCAGGTCTTTAAAGATTTACACCAGAACGAGCATTGGTCCTATGGTACAAGTGACTCCTGTGAGCTTTTAGCTATGTTACAATGGTGTTATCTTCTCAAAAACACACCTGGAGTTGTATTTGTTTCATTCACACATGTCTACATCTCCAAAGGAGTTTAAAAACACAGTGGAGCACAAGGTGGAACAGAGTGATTTTGAGTGTTTGAGAGAAGAACTCATCTAAAATATACAGGGTTTGTGTGTTGAGTGTGTGAATGAAGCAAAATGCAACTCCAGGTATGCTTGTGATGAGGAAACTAAATTATAATATACAGTAGATCAGAAAATACAGTAATGTGGGTCCTTTTTTCTTCAATGCTTCTTTTGTGAGCATTTCAGATCAACAGCCTCATCAACCTTAAAGCGATAATCAAAAAAAAACTAAAGCTACCAAGGCGTTAGTGGAACCAATACTGCAATAAAAGATCCAGTTCTCACCAGATGTCAATCATTGTCATCCCAGGTTTGATCCAGCTCCTCACATAGGCACGGACCTGCCTGTGTGCCTCTGCTGCCTGCCTAAAGTCACTCCACATCTCCTCATTGGCCCGGTCCAGAGCACGCTTCTCTTCACTGGTGGTCCGCCATGCTGCACTGCGCCTGGGGGGAGGTGGACACAGCCCCATGGCAAAGAGCCACTCATTATTTCCTCATTAAACAGACATTATCAACAAGGTTACAACATGTAGCTGCAAGAAGGAGAACGAAGCTGTGATGGCAATTATAGGACAACATTTGAATACTTGGTTTATACTTGATTCAAGAGTCACTAACCTGGTGATCGGGCCTTCAATTTTTATTATAGGCAATTCATACTTTGCAACTGATGCCATCAACATTCCCTGAGGTGTGATGTTAACTGAAAGTAAGTAATATTACTTAAATTAGACTTGAATCTGAGCTTTATTTTAACTCAATTGGACCATAAAGAGCTGACTTAGCTGGAAGTGCAATGGGTGAGCTGATTTGTGCTGCTAAACAGACATAAAATTACAGTCACAAGCCAACAAGCATGAGCTAACAGTTTTTCACTTCACTCTCATGTTTTTTGTTGAAATTCAAGCACTTAAACAGGACCATGAACGCTCCTATTGATCACAGGCTCCTGAAAATCCATTTTGCATGTTTTTCTTGAGTTTCCAGACTATTTTAAAAACTATTGGGGGGTGTTTGCTAATGTGTGCGTTGCATCATCATGGTAACTGCATGGAGAATACCCCAGTGTAATATCAATAAGCAATATTTACCTTGCCAAGTAAAAGAAAAATGCTAAATATTTTGATACATATAATTTGTTATACGTACATATTTAGCTACACTACAATCTCCAGGTGTTCTATAAAAGCTACAGTTTTACAGAGGCACAAGTGTTTAAACTGAATTAGAAATAGTACATTATGCAATACATTAGTCTAAATGAGGAAATAGACATGCATAGTACAACATCTCCCATTGAGGTACTAAAGAGCCCAAAATAAATAACCATGATGTAATGCTGAGTACGAGTCTAGGTAGAGGTCACATACCCGTCTTTTGATGGGGGGTACTCGCACTCCTCTCCTGTTGGAAAGGCTCCGTTGGGATAGAGCTCACAAATAGGGACTGAGGGAGGGTCAGTCTGTCCCTTCACTGTGGCCCAGATAGAGGCAAGGAGAAGCACATGAAATCAGCAAAAATGAGGGGGCAAAAACACAACCATAAAACTGATCCTCTGTCCATTTATGAAATTGATCATGTTCACTTAGCTGGACAGTATATGGAGGCACTCTAACCTACAGGTCTTATTAATCAAATACACTGCTACAGACAGAGCATGACTCTTAGACAGTGGCTTCTATAGTTCGTATGCATTCTTCTCCGTTTTAGTGTATCCTTATTTAGAAAAGGATGTTTTACTGGCTTTGTCTTGCCATTGTTTTAATTGATTTAGTCATAATATTCCTCTTTTGGTCCTTGTTCAGTTCTGGCTTTATATAGATTCTGCTGATATAATCAAAGTTTAGATTTAATTAAAGGTAGACCATGTAATTTTTCTGGTAGAGGCTTTTCACTGTGGAGATGTTATTGCTTTGATCTACAGCTGACTCTCTTGCAATTATTCGATTACAAGCTTTTTATAGTTCAAAAATACAGTACCTTGAAAAACATGCTTTCTTACTCTCCATAAATCTGACCCGTAACATGGCCCGATGCCTTGTCTCCATGGAGATTGATCAATTTTATCCATACTGTGGAATATTCCAAAGCAATAACATGTCCACAGAAAAGAAAAAAACAAATGGTGGACCCTTTATCAGAAATGTTACATTGTGCATCTTAAAGTCATATCCTGGTTTAGATTTGTTTAAAATATTTCCATTTCACTTCTGGTTTAGTGCTAGTTGGAGCTGCTTGTTTAGTGTCAGTATATTTCTGTTCTGTCCAGTTATAACCTCTTTTTTTGTCCTACTGGAATAAACCGGGATTGACTCCTGTGTTGGTTTTTATTTTGTTATTTGTTGTTGTTGTTGTTGTTATTTTTACTTTTTAGACCCTGTATGACCAAAGTTGTAATTGGTGTGAAAAGTTTGAGGACCACTGGGAAATAACTTGTAACTTAATTGTAGTTTTAATGTAGTTTCATTGAGTGGCTGATCTGATGTCACAGTGGTAATGAGTGCTGTCATCAATCCTGAGGTCTGCCTGAAGTGAAAGGTCCGCAGAGTTTGTCCTCTGTGTCCTGAACGGAGAATCTCTCTGGACAATAATTAGTCTAAACCTACACGTGAGCCTGTTGTATTTGCCTAAAGAGATTTAGAGTGACGCAAAGAAATACATTTTTAATCAATGACTTTATATTTTTGGAGATGGCCTTTACAACAAAACCAGACTTACATCCTTTCTTCTTTTTCTTCCTCTTTTTCTTCTTGGAGGATGAACTATCTGCCTCATCTCCATCTGTTCAAAGATTATATTACATGAAGTTTAATTTGCATTTTTGAGTTTCATGAAAAGCAGTATACAGGTGTTATGTACTATTATTATTATTATTATTATTATTATTATTATTATTATTATTATTATTATTATTATTATTGTAAGATGGAGATATAAAGACATTAACAAAACACTCACTTATGGAGATGAATTTTTAAGAAATATCAGTTAATTAGAGTGATTCATAATGACTGTTTGTGTACAATGGATGCAGTTACTGTCATGTAGACCTATTAAAACTTGGGACAGACACAATAAGAGCACAAAGCCAGAGGGACTGGAATATCATTATGATCCACTGTTAATTTACAATGTTTGTGGAATTATTCACATCTAGGTATCAATAAGTTTTCAAAATGTGTGTTCTTACTTATCACAGTCACTGATATCTCTATATTTCATTTGGCCTTATGTTCATAAATCAGATGCCACAGAGTTCCTGGTAAAACAAAGCTTAAAGTCCCATGACGGCTGTGGGTGATGCTGAGGTGAGAGTGAGACAGGATGCTGTTGCCGTGGCGAGGAGTACCTTCTTCTCCATCTTCCTCCCGCTCTTTGTCCTCCAGAGTTTGCTGCTCCAACTGTTTTGTAGCATCACCAAAACCTCCGGCTTCTCCATCCCCTTCAGCTTCATTCGCCCCTGCTGCAAAGTCACACATTTGTCGTGAATGCATGGCCCGGACAAGAGGCACCCACACACACTCGGTGGAGTGAGTAAATTACTGGTGGTCACAGTCAGCCCAAGAAAGTGCCTTCACTCCTTGGCAGGATCTCTGCATAATTTCTTTCTATACATTGAGTCAATATTCTCAAGGGCAAAAGTACCTTGCAGCAATAGCCTTACAGATACGACTCAGTTACCTTCAGGTGGGTTCAAGAGTAAACAGGTTACTCCTAATGACAAATCTAAAATACAAAGACAAACCCAACAGCCTACATTTAGCCAGTGCTTAAATTGATCTCCATCTATGATGTGTACAATAGTGAAAGGGGATTAATATTATTGTGTCCACATGTGTTTGTGGCTTGTCAAAGTCTGACCCCGTCAGTTCTCAGAAACAAAGCAAGGCAAAGCAAGGCTTAGTAGCCTACTTAGATGAGAGACCACTGGGGAAATCAGGTGCCACAGTGAGGCATCAGTGGCAAAAACTGTCATTGTGTCCTTAGGCAAGGCACTTCACCCACATTGTCTAGTATAAAAGTGGTGTGTGCATGAGTGATGATAGTGGTCGGAGGGGCCGATGGCGCAGTTCGACAGCCTCCCTTTTGTCAGTCTGCCCCAGGGCAGCTGTGACTACATTAGTAGTTCACCACCACCGGGTATAGAGTGAATGAATAATGCTCTGTAAAGTGCTATAGAAAACTTATAAAACTGATGCATTATTATTAATAATAATATTAGAGTAATAGTTGTCAAACTGTGACACAGGTACCACTGGTGTTGTGTGGACTTCTGCCAGCCCTGATAAGCTGATAAGTGTTTTGAAGTTTTACCTGCCCCATTTCTGTTTACATCCATTTGCTAAAGTAGCTGGTTCAACTGTTTGGTGAAAACCTGGGTTTTCAGTTGTTGTCCATACAGTAGAATAAAAACATGCCGTGGAGTAAAAAGTTTGAGAATAATTGATGAGAGCATTATAATCAGAAAAGGCTTGGTTTTTCAATAGTCTACATCGGGATTACATAAGCACCAATTTCCCCATTTAGCTGCTCTGTGGCCATGCTTTTATGGACACAGGTTGGTCTCAGTAGAGTTATTGTCCCGCATGATGCTCTATAGACTCTTGCCCCGCACCAAGACACGAGACAGAGCAGAAGCGCTACAACAGCCGCACGAAAGAAAACCAAAGTGATGCCACCTACCCAACCCTGCAGTCTTGTTCTTTTTCTTCTTTTTTCTCCTTTTCTTGACGCTCTCCGATGGGTCTGCTGCGTCCTCCGGCTCTTCATTCACACCGTCCCCGTTGACAAGTTGCGGCTCCGCTTGGCTCAGAGCTGGGTCCGGTTCCGCCATGATCACAGACTGTAGATCAAGTGACGCATAAGCGCTGAGAGCCTCCTGTGGTCACACTGGAGAAAAGTGGAGTTTGGAGCGAGGCAGCGGCCAGTAAGAGGCTTCAAGCTCTTATCTCTCTGTTTAACCCCTGTGCAGGAAATAAAGCCTCTTTTATTTATTTTCACATTGCATAAACAATGTGGTTGTAATTATTCAACCAAGATAGACAGGCGATTTAAAATTAATATATTAATAAAAATAAATGGACCATAGGGACCTCATTGAAAATGTTATTGAGGCAAACATTTATTTATTCTACTATATCTGCTATTTCATACTTATTATATTACATACATACTTATTATATTGGTCATTAACTTTGGGTAGCGTAATGACCGAAAGGACGAGATCACAGATACAAGCGGTCAAAATGAGTGTTTGGTCGCTCCCTCAGAGATAGGTTGAGGAGCTCGGTCACACGGGAGGAGCCTGGAGTAGAGTCGCTGCTCCTCCACGTCGAGAGGAGCAGCTGAGGTGGCTCGGGAATCTGTTCCTGATGCCTCCTGGACGCCTCCCTCAGGATATGTTCCAGGCATGTCCCACCGGGGAAGACCCAGGACCCTGGAGGGACTGGCCTGGGAACGCCTCGGGATCCCCCCGGAGGAGCTAGAAGTGTCTGGGGTGAAGGAAGTCTGGTAGTCCCTGCTTAGACTGCTGCCCCAGCGACTCGGCCCCGGATAAGCGGAAGAAAATGGATGGATGGACTTATTTTTTTTTTTTTATCTTGGCCCCATTCTCATTTCCAGTCTTTCATTCATACATTTTGTTGCCTTCATTCACACTCGCCTACATAACCGTACGTGACCCAGTTCTCCAGTTACCCACGACCACGTGACCTGTGTAATGTCCGTGGACTCGAGTCTCCAGGCGACGGTTCCGTCGCTGCTCGCTCCAGGGGGCTCATGTAAAAGTATCCAGCAGCACACAAAGAGGGTCTAAAAGGGCAGGGCGTATGACGGTGCACTACAACAATCAGGGTCGTGCTTATGAAGGTCGGGCACCCCGGGGACATTTTCAAGCCCATTTGTGTGTACGTCTTGTTTTAGAGAGCCATGACGACATCAACTGGTCCCGTGTACTTCTTTGATCAGGTGAGATGGAGAATCGGATTGGCTTCTTCCTAGTGTTAAAATGTAGGACTAACTGCTAGACAACTTTAATTATTGCACATATTGTTTGTTTTTGTACAGCCAACAAGACAAAGGAACAAAAATAAGGGAAGTATTAACTTAGACCTGAATGGGGAGAAGGAACAATGTCAAAGAGAAAACAAAGACCAACGGTATAATATTACATACATTCACTTGGACAGTGCTTCTCAAACTATAAGTTACTAAAACTATATAGTTTTATATTACTTAAGACTTTTAATTGTAGAATCAGCTTGTTTGAGTTTGAAACAGCAGAAAGTGGGGCTTTTAATGTCTTAGTGAATTAGGTTAAATAATCAGGAGACAGAAACAAAATGACTTCAGTGGATAATGGACTTAGCAACTAATAGTTTATACCAGACTTCACTGATTGTTATATCAGTTGTTGATTGTTATATTTTATATTTTATATTTTAAGACAGCTTTGCTAAAACCCCTGGAACTGATTAAAGTCACCAAAATTCCATTATAGTGAATGAGGCAGGAATTTCAGCCAAAGAAGTCGCCAAAGTAAGAGTGATGGCATCATCTCTTAATAGTTTTATACATCACTGGTGGTGCACTGGCTTCTTTTGATTGTGAATTATATGATGCATAGGATATAGGAATAGTACAATACAGTCCATCTATCAGTGTATTATTTTTCCCACACTGTTATAACATTTAAACTAGAAGGAGGACTTACATAGTTTTTGTTAAGTCTGATGTGTATATTTATTAAAGTTTTCCTCTGGTCTCTTTGAACAGTGACTTACCCGAGGTACCGCCAGGTGAAGCACAAGAGGAGACTAGACCTGAGATCTCTTCGTCTGTTTTTAGCCTAAAAGAACAGGACGTGATAGACGCATACAAGCGAACAGCCCCGCATTTACTCAGTGAACTGGCTCATGTTCTTTCACAGCACAAGTGGAGCGCTGAAGGTCGACTTCCTCACGGGCTTGTGAACATCCTCCACTACACCTGGCAGGAGCTGACCGCAGGGGCCCGGCTGCTGCCTGCTCCACAGTGCCCAGAGAAACACACAAAACCTCTGGCATCATCAAATATAGATTTATCCCCACGACCCCTATCAACCAATCAAAAACGAGACAGAGAAGTAGCCACCTGTCAAGTTAAACCGCGAGTCAGCAGCACCAGTGCATGTGTGAAGAAGAGAAAGTCCCGCGCAGGCAGAGGTAGAGGAAACACACCAATGTAGAGTATTTATTTGCTAGATTATTGCATTAAGGCTTCATAAATAGGAAGGAAAGTAGATAAAAATTGATTTTACCAGTCAGCACCAAGTTTGGTCTCCAGCAGATCGATAATGCATCAAACGAATCTGTTCAAAGTAATATTTCAGTATTAAGAAGAACGAGGTATCATGATGTACACAGTTAGTAGCAAATAGTGAAATAAACGCTGGACTTTTCAGATTATAAGTGAAAAGACCAATGATATAGTCTTGATGGAATAGACAGAACATTCTCAAAGCACATCTTTATAATGTATAAGTATCTTTTCATCCATTTAAAGAATAAAATAAGTACAAGTTTCTTACATTATTTATACCATCATAATAATGACCTCAAAATCACTGTGTTTGTGATGTGTGAACTAAGGTAGACTTGCCTTGGATCCAGAATACACACTGGATTTACCAGGCAAAAATCATCTAGCATTGTTACTAGTGATGTAGGGTAACAAAGTAAAAGTAGTAAAGTCCTTAGGTATCTGTACTGTACAAACAAAAATGTACAATATTCACCAATCTTTATCAAAACCACTACATATGAAGCCTCAGAAGACCTCAAAATCTGTGCAAAATAGTTTGACTTTTTACTCATCAAGTACATTTTAAACAGGTACTTTAACACTTTTCCTTAAGTATATTTTTTATGTGATACTTTTTTTTGTATTTCTACTTAAGTAACACAGTTTAGTACTTCTTCTACCACTGGTTGTTACACAGTATTCTTTTTCTTCTGCAGATCTCAGCGCAACATCTCTTAGTTTCTCCATTTTAAACCAGAGCAGCAGTGATCAAGGTATGAAAATCAAAAATTTTAAATGACCAAATTTATCAATCATTAAGTGTAAATGTAAAAGCCTTGATTTATTTTTCTATTGATGATTAAACTTTATTTTTCTATTGGTTCTCAGCCTGGATAATGCAACAACACCACATATCATGCATTGAGGACATCCATCTGTACAAATGGGCCCTGGAGCGTCTACGAGGTGCAAGAAGTCCAATGTGGGTAATGTTTTTCAGAAGGGGCAGGAGCCACTTTTCCCATATTGATTACATTGTGCTTTGCCATGAAATATCCAAAAGGTAAACTGACAAACCTGATCATTTCTATTTAAGGTCCTATATTACACAAAATCGTGAGCTTTGAGTCATGTTAGAATAATGTTATCTCATCAGAAACATACTGTACCTGGAGTTGTGTTTTGTCATTCACATGGAGTAATCCTGTATTACTAGTCTGTCTACATCCCCCACACTCAAAATGCTCAGTTCCAGCTATGTTTTTACCTTGAGTTCAGTAGAGACTGGCATTTCCAGAGCTGAAATTATCCAAATGATTCTAGTGAAGGTGTACGTAAGTGTAAGTTTAAAAACACAGTGGCTAGTCATTATCTCATCACATCATAAGGTGGAACAGAGTGTGAATGAAACAAAACAAAAGGTCATTTTTAAGGTGGAAACAACATTATAAAATAGATTTTTTTTTAAATAGCGCATTATGCCCCCATCTGTATTAAATAATCCTGGCCTGTAGAATATTGTGATGACATCTATAACCCAGCAATTTTCTTTGGTCTATTCACAGAGTCTCATCACCAGAGCCTAACCGGCCACTTTTACTACGTCATTATGGAGATGCACGGCCAAAACAGAGAGATAAAAGTGAGAGGAGTAAAGCCCATCCTGGGACCTTTTTAAACGGTTTGCCCCAGATCCCTGATATGCAGCTGCCAGACCTACAGAAGAACCAACAGAAGCTACACTACCGAATCAGCGATGGCTCCTCCATAATATAGTACCTATCTTACAACATCATGTATATTCATTAGCTGTTGCCTGAGTGCTTATGCAGTGTAAGGCATATGGAAATCACGCCACTGCAATTGACCTGTGACTCTCTGACCTGCCTCCTCAGCTACCCGTCTGGTTGTATGGCCGTGTGCCAAAGCTGCTCTGGTCAACCTTCTGGAGGTTTTTACTCCAATGTGTTTTCTGATAGTGACCCTCCTGTGATCATTGCTACTATTACAGCGTTTGGACATGGTACTGTGATGCACCCACACAGGTAGAGTACAGGACTATAAGTGTTTCTACAATGTTTTATTGTCTATGCAGTATGTGACAGCCTATGTGATATCCTCCAGTTCTGCCATTTCAGCAGTCTGGGACCAGGAGGGTGGGCTTATATTTGACCACCGAGGCTGCGTAACCAAGGAGTGGAGCTGGTCTACATTATTCACTAAAAGAAGGATTGTAATATGGGTAAAATCCAACATTGTTAAAAATAATGTTTTTAATATGTGTTCATTGTGTTTAAGTATGCTAGACCAAGAGGTTAGAGTGCATTTGTGATGGTCTTAAGTCTGGATTAATGGGAAGAGGGGCTAAATGACCCAGAAATGTTGTCAAGTGGTTAATTGTATTAACTGTATAAGACTAAAATCATTGTATAGGATGGGCCATAGAGAAATTATAGAGAAAGAGAGAAAACTCCCTATTGGGAATTATTCCTGGATGACTACCTGTTATATTAACATTTTTTATTTCTGTTTTAGATTTCTGATGAGACATCTCTGGACTTGTTCAGTGGATCTTCTGCCATGCTCAATTTTAAATGTGATAATGAACTTGTACAGCTACCCATTTCTGCATTATCAAACTCCAAAGCAGCAAAGACAATGGTAAAATTGATGCTTTTAACAGGAATGACATAACTCCCAAAATTATGGACATAAATGTGCTTTGTTCTTCCAGCCTTATTTGCAGTCCAACACTCCATTCTCTTCTGATACGGCCCAAGGTCTCCTCAGGGCTCACTCTCCATACCTCTGCACAGACAACAATGGGACCCATGTAAGTGAAGGTTATCTAACAGACCTACATATATGAGTCTCGCTGTACTTTATCATACAGTATGTCCTATTGCGCATATGATGGTGCCTGGCAGGTGTTTTTGTGTTCACAGGACACCCCACAGATGGTCAGAGCAGTGGAGCGGCCGGAGGAGGCAGTGTCTGTTTGGAGGAGGGAGGGACGAGCCACAAGGGAGATGAAGAAAATCCAGCAGAGAGTCCAGTGCATTCTGGAGTCATGGATGGACTTCTACTGCATGGCTATTGGTATTGGTCTCAAGTACACAGTGCTCTGCTTTTGACTTTCAAATACATTTTTAAGATAAGATAACAGAACTTATTTGTGACACAATGGGGGTAGAAATAGAAATATGCAACTACTATAACTACTGAAAATTCTTCCATTGATCCATCTTCTGCTGGGTCGCAGAGGCAGCAATTCTATAATTGCCCATCTGCGGGTGGTGAGCCCACAGGAGGGTGGACCCACGTCATCCTTTGGGGCTGAGCTCGGCAGGGCACTGGGTGACGTCTTGATTTAATACAGTTCATAAGGGTGAAAATTCTTTGTGAGAGAAATGTACATGTCTTTCTGGTGCTGCCATCTTGGCCTTACTAACTGGACCTGATGATGTTCTCTGTCCAGAATGTCTATGCGACAGAATCACATCAGCTGCACTCAAGTCAGCCTTAAATTCTAACTGAAACAGTGGAAGAGCAAACGAGGAAGTTACTAATAGTGTCTTGACGATCTGTGAAACAAAAACATACATTATCACTTCCTCCTGCAATCTCAACATTATTGAATTGTTCAATCAGGATCTTGTTCACGGTCACTTGTGTCAGTCAGTTTCTGTGTGCGTTTCACACTGACCTCTCCCTCTCCTTCAGGGATCAAATGTCCCAACATGCAGCGGATGCCAGATGTCCCACCGAGGTCCAGGCTGAAGAGAGAGGTGCAGTCCGCTGCTCTGCCCTCTCTGAACTCACCTGAGCGCACAAACCATGAGCCCGCCCCAACACAGGAGGAGGAGGGGCTGCACGGACACAGTTCAGCACCAGAACCAAAGCATCAGAACGTGGCTTTAAAACTCTCGAGGTAAAACCAATGTCCACAGTTTAAAGTAGGGGTGGGCGATATCTTGATATTTAAAATATATCGAGATATTATTGAAACTTGATATGAATTCTGACATCGATCTATCGCTATAATGCTTACGTTTACTTCTGGTTTCACCGGTTCGCTTGTTTTGCCTTCTCTGTGCCGCGCTCGCCTCTGCCTCCGCGCTTTTGTCCCCTGAGCTCCTCTGCGGAGCCCGGAGCTGGCCGGGGACTAAACCAGGTCTAGGACTAAACCAGGACTAAACGCTGCCGCAGAGCCCGGGGCTCGGCCGCGGGACTAAACCAGGACTAGGACTAAACCAGGACTAAACGTGGCCGCAGAGCCCAGGGCTCGGCCGTGGACTAAACCAGGACGAGGACTAAACCAGGACTAGGACTAAACCAGGACTAGGACTAAACCAGGACTAGGACTAAACCAGGACTAAACGCGGCCGTGGACTAAACCAAGACTAGGACCAGTGCGCCCATTTCACTCGCATTTGCGAGCAAATATTTTGTCATGTGAAAGTGGAAAACAAAACAGGCGCATCTGTGTGAGTGCTTCTGCAGCCACAATAAGGAGAACTGCGCACAGACATAACGTGACGAGTTAAACTTTCTAAATGCACCTGCCCAGCACGAACGCAACCACATGACACCTCCGACCGCGCACGACTCCAGCATACGAGCTCCGCATGTGGCCGATATCACTTATACGAACAAACTCCGCTTCAAAACACACCGACACCCCCTTAAACGAGGAGTGACCCGCAGCAGGACCCACACCTGCCCCACCATTCATTAGACACCCCCACGCCGCTGGACTTCCTTCTCCACCAAAGCGAGCGCATTTGGACTTGGTCTTGTCATGGACTCAAGGTCTGAATACTGAGTGCAGTCATTTTTCATTAAGGCCGCTGCTGTCGCCTTAATGAAAAATGGGGGGTATTTTTCCTGTAAAGATATCGAGATATATATCGTATATCGAGATATAGTTAAATATATCAAGATATATTTTTTGGTCCATATCGCCCAGCCCTAGTTTAAAGTTGTACTGGTGAAGGGTCTGCCACCTGTGTGTCTGTATGTTATTTCAATAAGCCAATTTATTAGCAATAAAAACCTGTAATTGAATAAATACAAAATAAAAAAGCTTAATGATAATTTGGACCTATTCAGACAAAGCAATAACATCTCTATGGAGCTAAATCCTCCACCAGAAAAGTTACATAGTGCACCTTAAACTAACTAATTAAAACTGTAGGTAGAATTTATTTTCAGTATCTGCCAGTTTGGAGTATAGTATTTATCAGGTTAGAGCATTCGCTCGTAGACCTGAAGAATGGTGGTTAGATCCCAGCTCCACCTGGTGCATACTGTTGTTGTGTCCTAAGGCAAGACACTCTAACTACCTTGACTACGTATGAATAGGGTGTGTGAGTGAAAGGCTGGTGGTAATTTGAAAGGAGCCACTTTTTGTCAGTTTACCCCAAAGCAGCTTTGAGTATATCTTTAAATCATCAGGAACAAATTGAATTTAACTTCATTTGATTTGTATGTATTTATTAAAGGGACAGTGCATATTAAAAGACAAGATAATACAGAGGAAAGAACAGGTACTGGAAAATATGCAAGAATGGAGCCAAAGCTAATTTCCATCCTTAGTCCCCTGCCAACTACATAATCCACACAGATCAATGAAACCATAGTAAAATGCATTGCCATAAAAGATGTAGCATTTTTCATCAAACTGAATATGTGTGTATGTTTCAGAAGTCCACAAAAAAAATGCGCCAAGGGGGAACCTCCCATCACACGGATTGGACCTGTTCAGTTTTATGGCAACATCAAGCGGGAGTAAGATTATTCTATATTGTAAAACAATTGCAATGATTATATAATAATCATCATGATAATATTTCTCCTCTTTTGATCATTTTAGGTCGGTGATATTTCCAGTGGACCCAGATCAACAAGCCACATGTGCCTCACACCCGGTGCAACTGCCCTTCAGCCCCTCTGCCCCTCTCACTCATTGCCCCATCCTGCTCCGAGCTGCCCTGAGTGGAGACAGCACACAGAGGCGATGCTGCTGTAGCCCATTAACAATGCCACTGCTCACAGACTTGGAGTATGACCTTTTTATTTTGGGCCAGTCTCCACACAGTCACCAGATGCTGATAGTGTGCATAACCTGCCCAAATCTGTACCTCCACACGCCAGGCACAGACGCACCAGAGCAACTCTACAAGAGGAGAAACAAGCACCGGATGACGCCGTGCACTCAGGTGTGACCGCTGCAGAAACAACTCAAATAACTCAATGTACCTTTTCTCCAGAAGGTTACGAGAACATTCACTTTCATCAGCAAATACAATGAGTGCTCCTGTAACTAATCCACCAAGGACAACGCACTTTGCATTATCTACAAAAAAGAATAAATCACTACAGTCAGCACAGTGTATCTCTGATGCACAGTACTGGAAGGTGTTGTAGCTGTATTATTAAGAACAGAACAGTGAAGGTGAACAGAATATGCCAAATGACTCAAATTTTTTATGGTCTTTTTGCAGAACTAAAACATCTTGACAGAAATATGAATGGATAAGAATGGATAAGAATCAAAATTTTAAAAACAGTTGATTTTTGTTAGATTTGTATACCTTATACATAACATTACTATCACTTTTCACGTTTTATTCATTAAGGACCAAGTTAATACAGTATTATTATTGTGTGTGTGTGTTTTAGAGTCAGGTGGATTCATTTCGCCTTTTGAGGTATGAGATCTCAATACCAAAGCCCTGTTACGAAGCACAGAAATCTCTGCTGCAGCAAAGGCACAACGCAGCTCCCGGGATGATCCTGGTCAGTACAACCCCACTGCAGATTTGGCCACAGGGCTTTTGTTAGACCACTAGAGGGCAGCAGTGATCACTTTGAGGAGAACAGTTGCTGGGGTGAGGTGGAAAAAAGGGGGTATAAACCTAAAGCTATTTATCATGATATTGTCAGTAAAGAATGGGCCTACTTAAGTATAAACTGGAAGGCTAATATTTAATGCTCAAAGTGGTGACAGCAGCTCTAAAGATTTGGCTATAAGATGAAAAAGCCTGTTAAGATGATTTATTTAATATATTCAATTTTATATAATGATTTGGAAAGGTGCCAATGTTTATTTGGAAAAACAAAACTCTCAGATGGTGAAAAACTCCAAGGTTATATGCACTAAAATAGTGTTTTCTTGCCCTATTATAACGCCACTGTAATTCAAAATACTATAACACAGAGACAGAGAGGTGACATATTTAATGCAGTTATGCTTTAGTAAGTGTTAATTTCTTAATAACAGATGTACATCAAAGGGAAGCTGTTGTTCATTGGTTACATCGACTACACTGATCACAGTTGTCCACTTAAAAACATTGAAAACCAAATCTCCAAAGCCAGAGGACAGTACAGATCAGGCTTGTACCTCCCTTCAGACTTCAAGTTCAGGTGAGGACTGCACTATAATTATTAGTTTGGTTTTATAGCACCACCTCTCGTAATAATAGTTTACAATGCAATGGCGAACATATTATTTTCTTGCTTTGTTTTCTCGTATTGTAGTGACAAAGATGATACTGCTGTAGCTAAAGACATTTCATCATCCACTATACGAGGAAGTGAGTCAAAAAAGAATGACTTGAGTGAAATAATGGAAAAGTCATATGCAAAAGGTATGACAAGCTATTTGACTTTAGTCACTTATTAGTCACTTATAGGCCACTTATAGGTCTATGTAAACATCTTAATAATTTTTATTTTTGCTTATTTTGTAGGTCCAGAGATAACAATGCCTCAGTCCAAAAAAGACAGTTATCACAAACAAAAGAAGACCCTTTTCAGCTTGTGACTGTCACACAACTCTAATAAATACATACCCCTTGTCTTCATGGCAGTGCATGTTCATTAAGGACATTTTATCATTCTCAACATTTGCCTAATTGGCTTACAATATTAGTTTTTTAATTGTTAGATTGTTGAAATATACAGATTTTATTTAGCTGCTTTTTCCTTGGGTTTCTGGGTACATACTTGATTTTTGCAGCTACTTGATTCTTTTGTCATTTTAAATTTACATGATAAGAAAGTAAGACTTTATTTATAGAGCACTTTTCACAGCAAAGAAATCACGAAGTGCTTTACAGAGTGCAATGAACAACATGTATGAGAATAGAAAGAGAAATTACAGACACAGTCAAACAAAAGCTTGTCTAAATAACTGTGTCTTAAGCTGCTTTTTAAGAGCCAGTGGAGTCTGCCTCAGAGAGGGTTAGTGCCAGGGCCGTCCATACATTTACATAGCTGCATGACATTGAACTTGGGAATGCCACCTGACTGGTTGACCTAATTACTGGAAGTGAAAATACATTTTTAGTTTTTATTTCTTTCGAGGAACCCCTAACATATTTTGAGTAAAGATATTTTTGTCCTTCTGACATGATTCCTGTAACTACGTGACAAAATTACAAGATTACAGCATTATCAAAACAGCTGATCAGACTAATTTTTACTTCCTCAACTCATCCAGTCCACTCACTACCTCTCACATACCTGCTGTTCAGATTCATAGTCTTTAATATGAGTAATTATTAGTGCAGTGAAGTGAAGGTATGCTGGAATCTGGATGAACTTGCTAAATGTTGCATGCACGATGACTTCAAGCGTTTTCTAACAGTGATTAGTTTGAAGATAATAATAAACCTTTACAAATGAAACAATGAACAGCTGCTAACGCCCCCTAGCGGCGTGTTTACAGAAGCACAAGGAAGCTGATTTACTCACCCGGAGCCTCAGATCACTCAGTGGCGGTGCAGGAGTCGATAGACGAGCGTGGGGTCTGGAGCAGCGAAAAACTTGACAGAAATTTAAGTAACCTCGATTTCTGGTGATGTATTCCCGGATAATGGGTTTGGATTTACCCCCAAGTTAATTTTGTTTAAAAGCTGAAGCAGGAGCAACGCCAGAAGGAACCATGTTGAACACAGGTAAGATCGCTCAAAAGTTCATTAAGTTTACAGGTGAAGTTTGATTTTGGGTCTGCTTACCACATTTTACCCAAAACCCACATGTTAATTTAGTAGTTTTAATCTATGTACAGCACATTTATATATAACTTCACTTCTTATTATCTTACCAATTTGTTTGATATTTACCCCTAATTAAATCTAAAAAATAGGCTTTGATATATTTGATTAATAATACTATATAGTAGCTATACAGTAGTTGATTAAACCAATTCATCATATTTACATAGTTCTGTTAACCTGGCGGATTTTTTATGCCACCAAATGAAGCAGCTGAACCAGTTTGCTTTAGTATTTACATCACTTGCCCCCTCCTCTCTTCTCCACATAGCCTACCCCATCTATTAGTATGTCTGTCTGGAGTGGGCCTGTCCCATAGTGCCTGGATTGGATTACCCTGTGTTGTTTCAGACTAAATTCATGTGATTTTTGAACCCTGCAGAGGTAGCCTGGTACTGTATGTCAGCTTTACACTAAGCTACCATTGGGTTGGGATCAGAGCAGCTTTAAATGCTTGAACCTGCTTTAGGACAACAAATATAAATAACCATGTCATGTGATTTAGAACTGTTAATGAAAAATAGAAAATAAAATAAGCAACTGACCTGATTTGTTCAAAGTTCTTCTTAACCTTTCCACTTGTATTTGTCTGTTGAGAAAGGTAAATAAAAAACAAGACAGTAAATGATCTAGTTTGCAGTGCAGAGAGTGCAGTACACCTCTTATAGTTTGTCAAAGTTGTATGTAGTATTTGCAATAAATGACAATGCAGAGTTATTTCAATTTCAAAACTCTTTTTTTTTTTTTCAATTCCAGGTTATCATAAGCCACCTCTGGCTCCAAAACCTAAAGTTGTCCCATCTCCGAAGTCCCCTGCGTCTCAAAGAAAAGAGAGCCCCTCGCTGGCAATTTCTGCCCCAGCTCGGAAACCAAAACCACTTCTCGCTCCCAAGCCTGTTCTTCCTAAAGTTACTGGATCTCCAGACCCAAATAAAAAGCAGCCAGCTGGACCAGACAGGGCAGTGGGCCTGTTAAACTCTCAAAATGGATTTAAGCAAGAAAACAAAAGGCCAAACTGGGATTATATCATACCTATTTGTTTGTGCAGCAACGAAAACTGCAGATGCCTCAAAAATGAACAATTTGCTAAATTAGAAAAAGACTTGATAACACAACACAAAAGTAAAATTGAAAATGAACACAGAAAAGTGGTGAATGACAATATCATGGACAATAATGAATCAAAATTTCCCATATCAGAAAACACTACTCAAAATGATTCAACGGGGAATAATTCAAATGGGAACATCATCAACAATCACAAACCTGTCTACAGTCCCACCTTGACTAATCGCTCATCTTTTCCTCACAAAGTCCAACAGGAGGCTAAAACTAACGTCATTTCTCAAACTACAGAAGGACTTGCACAGAAAGAAGACAAAATTTCTAGTTCATCCAGTGCTCTCCCAAACTCAGCACCCACTAGGAAACCCGCCCCTGTCCCTGTACCTCGGAAACCTCGGGTGCAGGAGCAGGAAAAGGTGGAGGGTGAGATAGGGAACCAGGAAGTGACTGAGGTGTCATCAGAAGTGAAGAACTGCCCATCCGTATCTGTCAACACACCTTTGGCTCATTTAAATGCCCCAGGTCCCATCCGCAAACCAGCATTCGCCCCACCAGCTCCTCCGCTCAAAAAGACATTTCCCTCAAGTTTTAGCAGTGAGGATGTAGATGAGGAGGACTTGGATTGGGATGTTCATGAGACGGAGCTGTCAGTTGATAAAAGTGATGATGAATTTGAGAAAGGAGATGGCACTGAAGAGTCAGTCTATACCTCTGTGGAAAGTCCTATTAGCTCACCAATCCAACCAAAGGAAGAAGCTGTGATAAAATTACCACCACAGAAACCACTAAGGAAGAACAGTCCAATGACAAGAAGTAGGGAGCTGTTTGAGGACAAAGACAAAAAGATGCTTGGACAAAAGGAGATTCAATCTTTTCAGAATACTAAAGAAGTCGTCGTGAGGCAGCTGCCATTGCCACCAAGTAAGGAGATAGCTGCAAATGCAACTGGAACAATTAAATCACGTTCTTCAAGTCTTGGCAAAGCCAAATCCTTTTCCAGCGTTGATGCCTCTCGCCCTCAAAAACACAGAAAGAACTCATTTAAGAAGTTTCTGGACTCTAACCTGAGGAAGTTTATGGGGAAAGGAGGCCAGGTGCATGATAGTAGCTCTGAAGATGAATATGTACAGGAATACAAGGGGGAGCGTAAGTTTTCCTGTCCACTTATTGAAAAAGTCCCAGATGCATCTGAGCAGCAGGATTGCTATGAAAACATACAAGACAATATTTATGAACCTATAGAGGACTATATGAACATCAACGTGGGAGAGGAAGAAACATCAGCGTGGGAGAATGAAGTATGGCCAAGCCCAACGTCTAACGATGATGAGGATGGTCTGTATGAGAAATACATTAAACTGGAGAAGAACGTCCCTCCACTACAAGAACTGTATGACTATCCCAGGTAAAATGTACTTAAATTGGGATTTTGCAAATGATTTATATATAGCATTGCGGCATGGTAAGATCTTCAAAAAATAATTAAATATGAGATTATCCTCATAGCTATGTGATATTTTTCATGAAAAAATATCAAAATTTGAGGAATACTAAATACTAAAATACTAAATTTGGTGATATAGTTTTGTTATCATGGGCTGCTATATCACGATATTGCCAAGAGGATTTTTTGGTATCTTTAGCGATTTTTTTTTGTGTGTGACTGCACTATAATTGTGTTGCTTATTTAGTGGAAGGAAACTTTTTTATGCAATACACTTGACATTCACAGTTTTGATTATCAAAATAGATGCATTTCATATTAACTTTGCACAAGTGGTGGTTTAACAAAGAAATATTGTTGCTACAATGTATTTGGTTGTTAAAAAACACAACATATCACAGAGTATCATGTGCGATATATATATCGATTATCACAGGTATGAGCCATATATCGTATTGAATTGTGAGGGACCCTGTGATTCCCAGCCCTCATTGTAAGAGATAGAAACTACTGGAGAATACACCAAGCTGTTATGACAAACTTGCCGTGTGTCTATAAATGCCCAGACAATGACAGAGCATGTGCTTCTTGGATCATATTGCTGGCAGAGCAGTTTAACTCCTAGTTCACTTTGACCCAGTAATTAAGTCATTCCGCTTATCTTGTCATGACGGAGCATAGTTGGTCATTAAAACACAAAATTATATATTTTTGCATTGCAGCCACTGTGCCACTAGAAGTTAAGTTAAATGAACACTGCAAAAATGCAGCTTCAACACACAGTATTTCTCACTCATGTTCTACCCCATTATATTTTTTTTCTTCTAACTCACTTCTTAAATGACTAAAGTTATGTGTTATTGCATGACCAGTGTGTTGACAGATGTAAATAGGATTACATTTGTGGAATTATACGCTGTGACTTGTACGACTTACAGATTCCAGTGTTCAGACTTTATGCTTTATGTGCACAGGTTTATGTGTTTGTTTATGTGCATATTGCTCCCACACAGGCCAATGTTATGTTTGTGCCAACCACCTGACTAAATAAAATACATGAGGTTTCTTAGAACAGCATTCAGTCCATGAGAAGGGGCACAGCACTTGAAGAGACTACACAGCTCATAGGTTTGAAAGGACTAGAATTATTTTATATTTTTTATTATTGCTCTTTACTGATGTAGAGCAGTGCACTGTAATTGCGTTTAGACCTATTTTTATTATTTGAGGAAAATTATTGTTACATTCATATTAACCACAAAATAGCTTATCAGCCACCATTTGATCTGCCTACATAATACATATTGGCTGATCTCTAGTTAAAGTTGATTATTCAACCCTGTCTTCCCTTGTTAGAGGGAGTTGCCATTGCCATTGTATAATAGGTACTTCCCCAGACAGTTGTGGCATGTTATATATGTTATTTTTACTAAAATTAGGGATGGGACAATAAACAATAATACAGTTTATCGTGATAGTCGCCAACAAAGATAATCACCAATGTATGTATAGAAAAAAGCTACTTATCCATCATGATCTCTGCTAGAAGTACAATTATATAAAAGTTGTTTAAACATGGAACTTATTCATAATATTAACATTATAAATGTGCATATCCATAACATTTTTAAATTGTCAGTAACTTTAATAATTATTGTGACACAATCATTAATCACGATTATTATGACCATGATAATTGTGACACCAAATTTCAATTGCCCCATGCCTACATACAATTATTTTCTGAGCGTTGCCAAGTAAACCTGTTCAGGAGGTTTTGCTAAATATCTGGCACAGTAATCACCATCAAATCACCTGTTTGTTCATGCTCCTTTTATTTTGACAGAGCTTTTTCCCAGATGAACACGGCTGAGGAAAGACCATCAGATGAAGACATAATGGGCAACACCACTGATGAAGAGGAGGATGATGATTTTGATACAAGCTCAGTCTCCAGCAAAGAGGAAGAGCCTGAACAAATAGTGGAGAGTGCAGTGAGTACTAATATTTGACATTATTCCTAACTCCCAAGATATGGCTAAATACATTTACCTAAGCTAGCACACAGGGCTGTGGTCTGCAAGGTCTTTCTGATAACAGTTTGTACACTCAGGCCTATAGGGAAGAAGTATGCATCATTTCTGACACATTCTTTGCTCATTTTATTTGACCTCAACAGCTGCTGCAGACAAAGGAAACATTACATTAATAAAACAGTGAAAGCTTTATTACCTGGGGGTACTTTGCAGTTTTGTGTTCATCTATCAAAATGAGATTTTGCAGTAATTGTATGTGCTTCTCTGTTTCAGACATTGATCAGGAGAAAAAGCAAGATAAAACACATTGCCACAGAAATAATGGCATCGGAGAATGTGTAAGAAGAGCTTAAACTTATGTTTTTATAATCCTTTACATATCTGAAGTTGTATAATGCAATGTTATAGGGTTCTATCAGCTCTATTCACGCTTACGTCACAAACCAGGAAGACGTTTGGAAACATGCGATGACAACTTCCGGTGTAGTTCCCAACACTGGGCTCGCCTATAAACTGTGATAAAACCATAGAACTATAATAAAAGTCATTGGAAGGAAATGTGATCAGCGGCAAAATGAAGACTGTATATGTGCTGTTTGGAATAATCTTGAATTTGGCGCCCTCATCTCTTCTAATTACATGTACCCAGTGCGCTCGGAGTTGTGCATCAGTGGGGAAATAAAAACTGAGGTATGGTTGTAATTGTTGATTAGCCAAACATAACGTAATGCTACAATGACATGTAGATGAAGAAAATGGGGCCATTTTCTCATTTTTCCTAGATTACTTACCACCTTACCTATCACTTACTACCACGCCGGAAGTTGTCATTGCATGTTTCCAAATGTCTTCCAAGTTTGTGACGTAAACATGAATAGAGCCTATTAAAACAATATTGAAGACTTTCACTTGTCCAATCTCACAATGGTAAAGATCTTCTCTGAATTGAAAGGATTGAAATACTACTATTCTGAGGCCAATGCTCATTCAGACATGTGTGTCAACCCTTTATCCATTCTACTTCAAAATGGTACAAAATAATAAGGGTCAAAAGCAATTAACTTGATTAGGGATGCACCAATACTTTACTGGTACGACCCCAGAAACTCTCAGAATGCTTGAACTTTTTTATATAAAGTTGTTCTATTTTTATTTTTATTTCAAGGAAATAAATGCTGTTTTTAGTCTCTCGATATCATTTTATCGGAATTGGTATTAGAACCGAAAAGGTTGGATTGGTGCATCAATAATCTTGATCTCCCCCTAAATTAATAATTTTGTTCAATGTTACATTACTGACATAACAGTTTTTGTGTTTTGTTTTTTCCAGCTATTCTAAATCTCAAACTGAACAGTACTTAATATTTAGACCATCAGCACTTGGTCTAATGAGGAAAAAAAGGTATAACTCGTGTTTTGTATTCATTTCTTCACAGGTTTGTGGATGTCCTAAAGCTACTTCATGTTGTAAGTATTACACAAAAATCTCACACAACATACAGAGTTGGACTTTGTGTCTGCTGCTCAAAACCCACATTCTCCATGTGCATTTTATTAGGCGGTCCACTGAGGCACACCCCATAAGAGGGGATAAAACTAAGTGTACTAGTACATAAGTCTGAGGCACGCATGATTTACATTCTGTATGATTTTCCACAGTTTTCTTTGCAATTGTGGTCTGTGGCATTAAATCTAACTGGGAAACATGCTAAAATATAAACTAAAAATGCACATAAGATTAATCATCACACTTACTATAAACAGTTCCAGGAATCTTATCAGGTTTAAAGTGTGACTCAAGATTTTAGGGTTCATTCTCTTTTTAAACAGCATTTGAGACAAAAACCTCCTCAGTTCATTCTGGGGACTCAGGGGTCCTCAGAGCCTCTTTCAATATACTAAATTATAAAGACTGACTAGCCTCTTTGATAGTTTCCATTTGGAATTTGAGAAACAGTGTTGTATCTTGTAGGGTTGTGACAGTAACCAAAATACTGTGATATCATATCATCAAAAGTCTAATAATATCATGTGGCATCACAATATCGAATTACAAGTCTCTTTGCATAAACTAATAGTTATGGTGCAGCAATAAGTAAAAAAAAAAAGGGAACTCCAAAGACCATGATCCTTTGCTTTGTTTCAGTGCCGACTACATGAAGAAATAATTGTTATAACTGGTATATTGAATCGTAATTCTTTGGATTATGACAGAACCAAACAACTGGCATTTTATAAGGAAAATGGAACATATTGACAGTTTTGTTACCCTCCACAAATCGCAATAAATACCGTTAGATGCATATCTTGAAAATAGCGCACAGAGAAATTTGGATATTGTTACATCCCTAAAATTTTGTCCTCGTGTGCCTCCGAGCAACACTTTGAAAATATTTACTAAAATGGATCTTGACTCTTTAGCCTATTTGTCTACTTCATCAAACCACTTACTAATGCAGCTGATAGAAACACATCAGCATTTATTTATGCTTTCATTTCAACTTGTTGTTCCTGCTTAGTTCTTTGTTTTGGCAGACACAGCACTCCAGCTGTGGATGTGGTTGTGTAGGAAGAGATCACACATGTTAAAACCACAAGAACAGCTTTGTGGCAGGCGCTCACTTTACACGGCACTTTAATTATCCCCATTTTCCATTATCTGGCAAAAAGTCACTACATCATCAAAAACAGGCAGAAAACAGCTCCCCTCTGTCCATGTTTTGCGCTGATTCAAAGTATCCATATATTTACTGTGAAGTTTGTTTATGAGTTGTCAGCTATTAAAGGTCTTATATTACACAAAATCAACTCTTATGAGCTTAAAGCCATGTTAAAATACTGTTACCTCCTTGAAAACATATCTGGAGTTTTGTTTCATTCACACTTATGACTAAGCTCCAAAGCTCAAAATGCTCTGTTCCACTTTGTGATGTAATGAAGAGATAATTTTCACATTAATTAGAGACTGGTAATTCCAGGGCTGAAATTATCCCTATGACTCTAGACATAGATTTTAAAAACAGAGTGGAGCACTTCCTGTATTTCCACATGACATCATAAGGAAGAACAGATTGTTTTCTGTTTGAGAGAATGACTCATGTAGGGTTTGCGTGTTAAACATGTATGACTGAAACTAAACACAACTCCAGGTTTATTTTCCATCCATCCATCCATCTTCTCCCGCTTAATCCAGCTGGGTCGCGGGGGCAGCGTGCTGCCCAATACTCATAGCACCTGACCCCCCCTATGAACCCCTCTGCAGGTGGTGAGCCCACAGGAGGGTGGACAACATGGTCCTTGATGTTAGTTCATAGGGGTGCGGTCATGTTTTGGGTTGATGGGGGAAACCCATCCAGACACGGGGAGGAACATGCAAACTCCACACAGAAAGGCCCGGGCGACCCGGGGATCGAACCCGCAACCTTCTTGCTGTGAGGTCTGAGTGTTGCCACTCAGCCACCGTGCCGCCAGGTTTATTTTTGAGGAGCAAAAAACATTAAAACATAGATCAGAAAATAGCACAGGCCCTTTAACAGTGTTGGGAAGTGACTAAATACATGTAGCAGAGAGCCATATTTAGTATATCAATACTCTTTTTCAGTAACTGTATTTCTCTACAGTTACTATTTCTTTTGGTGGTAAGTTGCTGCAGCTGTGTATGAGTAAAGCTGAGCTTAAATGGTGAGAGGAGCACCTATAATGTGTTTTAATATTATTATGCAGGATTTTCGCAATGCTGTGCACGCTGCGTCCCGTCAAAGTGGAAAACCTGTGATTGAAGATCGGGTGTTGGACCAAATCTTATACTACCTCCCACAGCTCTACGGACTAAACGAAGAACTACTGAATGAGCTGCAGCAAAGAGTAGCTACCTGGTAATTACAAAACACTTTTAATACCATCAACATAAATATATTAAAATAATAAATGGTATATTGTGACCATCTTCACATTTTTCATACATTCATAAACCATGTGTGTCTTGCCAAAGGGCACAAGCATTGCAGATGTACTACTGCTATAAAGGGATTATATTTAACAATAAAACACTACAGTACAAATGCTTATTCATTCACAAAGAAAATGTGTTTAAAGCCACATTTTCTAGTAGAGGGTAGGGCTGGGTGATATGGACCAAAAAATATATCTTGATATATTTTGCTATATCTCGATATACGATATATATCTCGATATATTTACAGGAAAAATACCCCCCTCCCAAACTACTGCAAAAACAACAAACAAATTTGATCTGATTAATATTCATTTAGTACTGCACTTAAACACCCCTTTTTGGACCCTCACCCACAGTTTAAGAACCTCTTCTTTAAGAGAACTTCCACTGGTACTTTAAAGAAAACTGCTTCAAAGTGAAAAAAGTGTGTAGGATTTTTATACCTGTATTTTGAAATTCCAAAGTTACATTCTCTTGTTTTAAAGTGATGTTTAGTCTCTGCACATTTACCAAACCAAACGCACATTGTGAGAAAAATGACCGCACTCAGTATTCAGACCTTGAGTCCGTGATAAGACTGAGTCCAAATGCGCTCGAGTCCGAGACAAGACCAAGACAAAGCTCTTGCTTTGGCGGAGAAGGAAGTCCAGTGGCGTGGGGGTGTCTAATGAGTGGTGGGGCAGGTGTGGGTCCTGCTGCGGGGCGCTCCTCGTTTAAGGTGGGCGTGGGTGTGTTTTGAAGCGGAGTTTGTTGTATGAGTGATATTGGCCACACGCGGAGCTCATACGCTGGAGTTGTGCGCGGTCGGAGGTGTCATGTAGTTGCGCTCGCACTGAGCAGGTGCATTTAGAAAGTTTAACTCGTCACGTTACGTCTGTGCGCAGCTCCTTATTGTGGCTGCAGAAGCACTTGCACAGATGCGCCTGTTTGTTTTCCCCGTTTGCACAACGAAATATTTACTCGCAAATGCGAGTGAAATGGGTGCACTGTAGAGCCCTGCTCCTAGTCTTGGTTTAGTCCGTGGCCGAGCCCCGGGATCTGCGGCCGCGTTTAGTCCAGGTTTAGTCCTAGTCCTGGTTTAGTCCGCGACCAGCTCCGGGCTCTGCGGAGGAGCTCGGGGGACAAAAGCGAGGAGGAGGCGAGCGCGGCACAGAGACGGCAAAACAAGCGAAGCGGCGAAACCAGAAGTAAACATAAGCATTATAGCGATATATCGATATGCCAGAATTCATATCGAGTTTCAAAAATATCTCGATATATTTTAAATCTCGAGATATCGCCCACCCCTAGTAGAGGGTCTGCCACATTCATTCTTAATGTGAACAGGGTCATCTCTCCACAGATCTGACCCGTAACTTGGCCTGATGGCATCATCTGCTTATCTCCATGGATATCATTATGTAAAATACTGTACTGTGGATACAGTCACTCAAATGAATATCAATACTTAAGTTTGACGGACAGTTGCATGATTTTTCAGAATGCATGTGACTTGATACTGCACTTTACTAAACTTCCTTTTTTGGCATTTAAAAATGGGAAACGCTGTGTTCCAAAATAATACCATTCACAAGGCATTGTTATTTAAATCTTTGACTAATGCAGCACATTTAAGTTTAAACATGACTTTTATGAGATGACTTAATGCTTTTATGAGATGACTTAATCCTTCTTACACCATAGACTGATTAGCGCAAAAGATTTCATTAAAAGTTTGATAATAAATTGATCTTCTGTGTGCAGGGGAGAGAACTCAAAGGTGGCAGATATCTTTGTAAAGAAAGGGGCTTTTCTGAAAATGTACTCAAACTACATCCGTGAGTTTGACAAGAATGTGGCTCTACTGGATGAGCAGACAAAGAAGAACCTGGCATTTGGTGCAGTCGTTCGGGAATTTGAGGTAAAGAAACTCACTGAACCTGTTTGTGTCATGCATTTCAAATAGTTTCACTCTTGTTCCCGAAAATGAATCCAATGTGGTACTTTTACAGGCAAGTCCACGTTGTGCCAACTTGGCATTGAAACATTATCTTCTCAAGCCTGTTCAAAGAATACCACAATATCAGCTGCTGCTTACAGGTAAATTCATACCTCACTTTTTTCTTCTAATTCAGTGCAATAATGTTTTGGTAAGAATTAATAATTCATCATTTTAATTGTAGTAACTGTCCAAAAGAAACACTATAGGCATTATAACTTGGCTGCTCTTCCTACCACAGTATCCATAGTTCCATACTGCCCTCTGCTGTCTGAAAAGTAAATTAGACTTTGTGTTAAAATGTATCTTCAACTTCTTGTATAATAGGATTTAAATGTTTAGTGCAAAATACGATTTACTGTAAGTCTTACAGTTGCGTGGCTGGCAAATCAGTCTCAAAATCAAAGGAATGTCCTCACATCATAGTAATTATATTACATAACCACAGATACAAACTGTTTTAGTAATACTGTGCACTAAGTTACTCAGTAGCAGCTGATGTTTCCGATGTGCAGATGCTTATCATTGCTTATCATTACTTTTAGACTATCTCAAAAACCTGTCGGAAGACTCTGCTGATTATAAAGACACACAAGGTACCATTTTAATACTAAGAAAAACTTAGATAAACAATATCTGCTAAAGCTTAACTCTAATCATGAACTTAATGTATCCAACAGAGGCACTTGTTATAGTGAAGGAAGTGGCCAACCATGCCAATGACATTATGAAGCAAGGGGTATGTTTGGTGATAAACAATGCAATAGAAATAATTTAAATACACATCTATGTTGATTTGATCATATTTCTCTCTCTAGGATATCTTTCAGAAGTTGATTCAGGTCCAGTGCAGACTCATTGGCAATCATGAGCTTGTCCAGCCAGGCAGGGTAAGAATAGTAATAGGTTATGCTTTATATATAGCGTAACATATAAGATACATGACCATTTCTTCTTCTTCTTTTCTTCTTTGTTTAGGTTTTTCTGAAAGAAGGTTTAGTCAATAAACTTTCTAGGAAAACAATGCAGCCTAGAATGATTTTTCTGGTACAGTAAACTATAATATTCAAAAAATAAACTTTTTGATGCTTTACAAAAGACTAAATTGTTCTTCTTTGTTGTATTGTTTTTAGTTTAATGACATGCTGCTGTACACCACTCCTGTCCAGTCAGGCCAGTTTAAGGTCAAATGTAAGCTGTCTCTGGCTGGAATGAAGGTGACAGTTTCTCTTATTATCTGTTATTATTATATATTTGTAATAATGCCCATAGTGACAATGGAAATACTTGCAGGTCAAAAAACCAATCCAAGAGGCTTTCCAAAATGAGTTCATTATTGAGAGTGTGGAGCGCTCCTTCATCTGTTCGGCCAGGTAAGACCATGTATACAGTCTATTGGTAAGACAGTAAGTTCTGTAGCAGATTTTTGTTTTACCTCATTATATACATCAGGGTATGTTGTTTTTCAGTCATAAGTTACATTTTTTGTTCTTACTGCAGCTCAGCCACAGAAAGAGAAAAATGGCTTGAGGCAATTTCTACAGCAATAAACGACTTTACAAAGAAAAAGACCAGTTTTGTCCCGGGCAATACTCTGGGAAAGGTTTGTTGGTCATCTTCAGATCCACCCACATGATCAAAAACATCAGAATATGGCACAATTTATGCTGCTCAATATATCACGTAAAACACACACAATGCACATTTGAACTACTTACTTACTAATTACACACTTCATTGTTCAACCATAATATACATACGTTCTTTATGAAATATATGTATTCCTTTCTAAATAAATGTCAAAATTGCAGTGCTTCCACAATTTGAAAATTGAGCAGCTCATGAGTTTGATACTGGTATAATTTTTGGTATTTTGTCACACCCTAACTAGTAAACTGTTTCTGGTTTAATGGTTAACAGATGGACAGCGAAATTGGTGCTGCTCTTGGTTCAACAGCTCCTATATGGATCCCGGACCCAAGAGCAACAATGTGCATGATCTGTACATGCGAATTTACTCTAACGTGGCGGCGACATCACTGCCGTGCATGTGGCAAGGTGAGGTGAAAATAATTTTATACAGTATTTACAAAAAAATAACTTTCATTTCTATTTTCTGTGTCGTTTTAGGTTATTTGTCAGTCTTGTTCCACCAATAAATACCGCCTTAAATACCTAAAAGACCAGTGGGCACGAGTGTGTGACCAGTGTTTTCTTGTGCTTCAGAAACAAGAAAGTAAGGATAAATATATTATACACGCCTCATACAAGTACTGTAGACTTACGGCCATGATTTGAACACTGTTAATGCAATCTCCAGATGAAAAGGCCATATCATGTACAGTGAGCAACAAACCTACTTTTGCTTTTAACCGTAAACACAAGAAAATCCCTGCTCATCTTAAAGAGGTAAGAGGTCTCTCCTTATCTGCCTCAAATGACACATATGACATCATCGTGCCTTATCAAACTTTTCTGTGTGTTTCAGGTGTCTGCAAATACAATCAATTCTACCATGAGTGGATATTTAGAGAGGATTAAGCCCAACAAAAAGCAGGGAAAGAGGATGTGGTTTGTCATTAAAGAAATGGTTCTGTACACATATGCTGCCAGTGAGGTAAATGCTTAGAGACTCAATATTGCTGATAACTTTTTCTATCTTTTCACCTAACATTGATTTCTTCTCATTCAGGATGTTGCTGCCTTGAAAAGTCAACCACTGTTGGGATTTACTGTAAAGTCAGACTCAAAGTTACAGTTTAGACTCCTCCACAAAGCCAAACTTTTTTACATTTTTAAAGCTGATGATGAGCAAACAGCAGAGAGGTAAACTGACAGTTAAGTGTTAAAACATTCAATTAGATTTGTAATTTGTATTAATCATAGTAATTATTATTTTTAACAGGTGGATTGAGGCCATGAAAAAGGCCTCTGTGCTGGAAGCTTGATACTGTTTTATTTCTACCTCTGAATGCTTTTATAATGTGCATAATGTGTGCTATTTTTCCACTTCTATGAAAGTGGTAAAGATTTTTAATTAATGGTGAGTGTTGTATTCATTTGGGCAAATGCCAGTATTTGCAAATAAAGCAGAAATGAATTTGCAAATATTGGTTTATTGCAATCATTTTCAGAATGAAGTAGCTTTCACAAGATTGATCTACACTATTGGTTCTTTTTTGAAATATTATTCACATCACTAGTGTTGAGAAATATTTTATTTCTGTTAACCATTTAATTCACTGTGTTGTAGAGTTGAGTCAATGTATTTTGTTGGACACATTTTGTTGCACAAAAATTGTATTGCACTCAAACTACAATAACGCCTATTATAGTATTTTGTGAAAATGTTTTTGTAACTGTAAATGTAATCTAAACGCGTTTAATAAACGTAAACTTTATTAACAAAATGTTATAATGAAATAAATGTTTCCTCCAACTTTCACACATGACGCATGCGCAATAGTATGTTGTTCGTCTAAAAGGTCACGAACTCTGACCCTCCTAGTAACAGCACTTACAGTTAAATTCATACTTTTAGAGGGTAAATTAACATATTATACTATAGCACTTTCAGCGGAGAGGATAATAATTAATACGGATGCGCGCAAACCTCGTTGGAGACATGTCGAGCCAGTAACACAGGAAGAGAGGGCGTGTTTTGAAGCTGTTCTAGGGAGAGCTGCTGCTAGCTAAAGGCTAACTTAGCTCGTTAGCACTGTTGGAGCCTCTCACGTGGTAATGCTTCTTGAATATTAAATCCTAGTTATGGTAAATGCAGTTTAGGTTTAAAGTACAACCGGGTACTTTAGTGACACCGATTGTAAGTAACATAACAATAATGCGTAAGCATCGCGTAGTGGTGCTAGCAAATTGAAGCAGGTTAGCCGGTCGTTAGCATCTAGCTATGACAGTACTGATAACATTTGGACTACATGTTATAAAATACACGCCAGATATGGCCATACATTGTAGTTACGGTTACGCGATTAATAACACCTCTAGCACGTTACATTGCTAATCAGTGTTGTTATTTGTAGATGAAATATAGCGATGTCGGTCCTGTTTTCGCAGCCGAAGTTCCGCCTGCAATACAACATCACGGGCCTTAACCCTAGCATGCTTTAACCCTTCAATGTTGACCTTTCACCCACAGGAAAAGAAATACCTTATCCTTCCGTATCGATTTTAAATAGTTTCCCGTGAACAGTTTGTTTTGGTTTATGTAAAAGCTATTTTGATCATTCTTTGTTATATCTCTTATTTAGACGTACATTACGAACAGTAGTACAGATTCAGACTAGCCACATGAGTTAGCCCAGGAGGCCACAAGTACAACAAATGCAGCATAATACATACTGTGTTTTCCAATATTACAATCTTATTATTCACATTTAATAAAGCTCTTATTTGTGTCTACATATATCAGATATGTATGATTTAGTTTGAGGCTCATTTCGATTATTTTTTGTATAGAATAATAACAGCAGTTTCCTCACAGCTTCACAACAAATTTGATTTGATCAAGCAAATAGTGGAATGCATGATTCATCATCTTTGTTGCTGTGTATAATTTGTGCTTAGGTCCTCATGGGTTATTGTTGAAGAGAACAGTGGGGGCGGATGTAATATCACAATGGATGGACAAACTCAAAGAATTCAGCTTGTGTCAGCAGATGGCAACATGGCTTTGGGTCACAGAATTCAGGTAAGGACACGTGTTTGCACTTAAGACATGTTTTTTTCAGTATAATTTTACAGAATTTATTCTACAACAGATTGTGACTGATCAGCAAACAGGGCAAAAGATACAGATTGTCACTGCCCTGGAACCGCCTTCTCCTGGAAAACAGCAGTTTATCCTTGCAAATGCAGACTATTCTTCCAGTGGAAAGGTCTTACTGAAACAGGAAGGGTCACCTAACAAGGTCATCCTCGCATCCTCAGACAGCTCTGGGGTTAACCAGCTGTTGTTTGCTTCTCCTGAGCTGGCTGGACAGCAAATTCAGGTATTGTTTGCCATATGTCATTTATGCTTTTTCAAACCGTTTTGATAACTTATTTTGCATGAAATCCCATGACTGGAACATAAACCTGTTGCAGTCAGTGCAAGGTTAGTTTTGAATGCCCTCATTGTTTTTTTCTTGTTTTCTAGTTTGTAACAGATGGGTCAGATCAGTCCCTCATCAAGCCTGTTGTTGAGTACTGCGTTGTTTGTGGGGACAAGGCATCAGGTAAAAGCTTAGTTTCTTCTGGCCACAACATATACATTTTTTGTACGTGACACAGGTGTAATCCTGTTTTTCTTCCTTTTAGGGCGCCATTATGGGGCAGTCAGTTGCGAGGGCTGTAAGGGATTTTTCAAACGCAGCATTAGAAAGAACTTGGTGTACACGTGTCGAGGCTCTGGCGAATGTGCCATCAACAAGCTCCATCGAAATCGCTGCCAGTATTGTCGGCTGCAGAGATGCATTGCTCTTGGCATGAAACAGGACTGTAAGAGACTGCCATGAATTACTGTTCTTCTGATGCTTATAATGTTAAGAAATTGTATCATTATTTTAGCCGTGCAGTGTGAGAGAAAACCTGTTGAAGTCACTCGTGAGAAATCAATGAATTGTGCAGCCTCCACTGAGAAGATCTACATTCGGAAGAATCTGTTTAGTCCTCTGGCTGCCACTCCAACTTTTACTTCCGACAAAGAAACTGCCAGGTACTGCATAATAAGTATTCTAAATTGCAATACAATAATATTACTATAAAAGACAGACCTAGTTTTAGAATTTAATTTAGTATAAAATATAAATAGCAGATCTAATGGCAGGTCTGCAAGTTTGTTGGAGTCCAGCATGTTACTCAACATCCAACATCCATTCCCAAAACTGGAAAACACCATTTTGATTCCTACATCTCCAGACAAGGTAAATCAACTATAATACTTTCATAAATTTATCTATTATTAATTCTACATGTTTGTCTACATTTATTTAACTAATAATTTCCACAAGGATGACCCATCACAAGGAGACCTAGGTACTCTGGCAAATGTTGTGACATCTCTGGCCCACCTCGATAAGACACGAGAGGAGAGTGAAAGTGGCAACGACTTGCTGGGAGTGGAGACGCTCAGCAATGGTGACAGTTCAATCACAGATCTTCAGGAAGACCACAATACAAGTGACATCACACGGTAAGAAAGAATCAAGAAACTGTTTCATTTACAAAAATACAGATGTTATGCAAGGCAAGTAAGTGTTTGTCATAAGGAAATCACATTACACATTACATATAATTTCCTGTTTGGGCCATGTGGTTTCTGACTCAGCTGCCCTAATTCAATTCTTCCTGGCTGATCAAAATGTACCATCTTGGTTATGGATGCTGTTCTGTAAATAGAGATCTAAATTATGAGAGAGGGCCGAGTTGATATAGAAAATGCATATTATGATTATTTTCTGTATTTGTCAGCGCGTTTGATACCCTGGCTAAAGTCCTTCATCCCCATGAGAGATCAGCGGCAGACACTTTGGAGGCGGCAATGCAGTTAATGGCAGGAGATCAGTCTGGCCCTGTTTTGGAGCTGAATGGGCCTCTTCTGTCTGACAGCCACATCCCCTTTAAAGTAAATATAACTTTACTACAAAGTTATGGCTATATAAACATGCACTTTTGAGAAGGTACATACCTACATACATATTAGATGAATCATGTTTTCTTGCATGTTTTGACAGCTCATGATGCCTTTGCCTGTGCCAGAGTACCTCAATGTCAACTACATATGCGAGTCTGCCTCACGGCTTCTTTTCCTTTCTATGCACTGGGCTCGCTCCATACCTGCATTTCAGGCGCTAAGGTAAGTTTTAATAACAACTACGTGGTTGGTAATGATGGTTTTCACGGCTTATTTGATTTATCTAAATTATTTATACCCTGTCTTTTATTGTAGTGGTCAAGAAAATGACATTAACTTGATGAAAGCCTGTTGGAATGAGTTGTTTGCCCTCAGCTTGGCACAGTGCTCCAATGTAATGAACGTTGGTACCATCCTAAGTGCCATTATTAACCATCTTCAGACAAGCTTACAGGAAGGTACACCTTCTGATCCTGCCATTGACACATGCTTTAGATTTAATATTTGCTCTTACATTTTGGCCGGCTATTAATGCCATCCTGTTATTAAATTTACCACCTACAGACAAACTGTCCCCTGAACGAGTCAAAGTCGTAATGGAGCATATATGGAGGATGCAGGAGTTTTGTAACAGCATGTCTAAGCTGTCACCTGACTCTTATGAATATGCCTACCTGAAAGCCATTGTTCTTTTTAGTCCTGGTACGTTCATATATTTAGACATGTGTACATCATATTTGGATTACATCATAAAAACTGATGGATTGTGTTCTTCTACCAGACCACCCAGGAATAGACAACATTTCACAAATACAGTTCTTTCAAGAGCAGGCCTACACAGAACTACAGGACTATGTCACCAGGACCTACCCTGAAGACTGCTATCGGTAAACAGCCTCCAGCCTCCAACAGCACTACGAGCTTATCGCCTGTGTTTAATATAGCAGAGATGATGTCTGGTTTGCTGTACTTGCTGTTGCTTGCATGTTTTGATTTCATGTCTCATTTCTTCCTGGCTGTTTCCAGGTTGTCCAAGCTGTTGCTGCGTCTCCCAGCCCTGCGGCTCATCAGTGCATCTGTCACTGAAGAGCTGTTCTTTGCTGGACTCATCGGAAATGTTCAGATTGACAGCATCATCCCATATATCCTCAAAATGGAGTCCACTGATTATAACAGCCAAACTGTTTCTGGCCTCTGAACTGCACGGTTTGGCATTGATTTAATGATCAGATAAAAACTCAAAAGAACCCTTGTGACTGATCAATGCCAAGTCAGCTTTTAATTTTATTTAAATCTGGATGAGGATCTGGCTCCTGGATGTCTCCGTAACAAACTTTTGATATTGAGAGAGTAACCATTGAAGGTAAAGACTTTTTGATGGTAGTAGAGTGTTTTATTACTTGTCCCAGTATTTCCTTTCGGCACATCTCACATGAGAACTGAAGGACCTGTTTCACGCCATTTTCCCCTCATCATCTGTCATAATGTGAACTGATTTGTGTACCTAATATTCTTAAAGGTTTAACCTTTATTTTCCAAGTGCTTGCTGATCCAAAGGATTATGTTTGCTTCTTTTGTTAAATATTTTACAGAATATGAATATGAAAAAAAGAAAAAAGTCTGTACATAATTATGTACATAGTAACAAGAAAGGCTACTGTGGCCTCTTGTATTTTGCTTTCTGGGCTATTCATGTGAAAATGATTTTAGAATAAAGTACTTAAATGGCATGTCATGCAGATTTACTGTGCCTCCTCCACATTTTGAATTTCTGCTCGAGGCCAAATCATGAAAGGAATTTTTCTCAGTTTGTTCAGCACTCCATTCCTAACAAAGACATACTTGGATCTTTTTTTTTTTTTTTTTATAATTCAGCCTTGAACTAATGTGTCTCAAACTAATTAACTATGATCTGTTACTGTAAGATGAACACATCTTACTACTTGGAAGTTGGCACCTTTTCCCTTTCTCAGAACTTGTCCACATTTCTAATAACCACAGACTGTTTTGTGTTTCTTTTGAATTAATAATGCAAAATCTGTATCCTCCCATCCTGTCACTTGTGTCAAGTGACGTAGAGGGGAGTAAGAAGCTGCTGCAGTGTACTTGGCGCTTTATTGACCAGTAAATTTTTCATTAGTTCCTAGCAAACATGAATGAGATGGACAGAGCAGGTGGGGCTTTCAATGGCTACAGTTGATGAATATGTCCTGCAAATTAAAAGCCTTGCTAAAGTATGCATTAAAACTTGATGAACAATATTGTCTGCTGCTGTGTTCCAAGTTGTCATTGTCCGGTATAGTCTCCATGCTATCTCCTCTGCCCTATCCAATCGCCACATCGCTTGACTCACCCTATTTGAGCAGCAGAGGTTAATGACACTGTGTCAATGAATGGGCCACTGTTTAATCTCTCAGTGGAGTGATGCATCAATTTTACATGAATACTGGACAAAAGACGGGTTAAAAATAAGTATCCATTAAAAGCTGTGAGGTAGATTCAGGGTAATGTAGTTGAATAAAAGATGTTTATTTTGGTAGCCTGGCTGGGTTAAAGGGAAATAAAGAGAAAGACCATGCATTGTATGTTAAAAATGTAATGTCTAGTTCCTTTGCAAAAACATCTAGCAACAGAACTACATTATAAAAATCAGTTTAAGACTTTGATTTCACATTATGTCTCATATGGTATATCATTTCTATAAAGTACTTTTGGCACCCCTGGAAAAAGAGGGACACTAGGGCTTGCTTGGCTGGAAAGTAGCTAAAGTAATGTGGTTAGTACTGTACTTTGAAGATAGCGCGTCCTACATCTTCCTTTCTTTATAATTAGCATTCATTTCTTTTCTTTTTTTTTGTTCATGCCCATGGCGTAGTTGAGTAGCTGTTAGCTCATAGTGATTTTCCATAATTATTATTCAAGAAACCAGAGCAAACTTTGATGGATTGCCATGCTGGCTGTCATGTGATATACCTAAATTCTTGAGGAATGATGCATTAACAGTCTTCCCTCCAGGCAGCAGGAGGCTAAATAACTCCAATCTGATAAAGTGTCAGTGTTGAAAAAGAAAGACAAAAAAAAAAACATTCTGAAAGATTCTGATGGCTGCTATTACTATTTTATTATTATTATAACAGATACAAAACTACACAAAGCACGTTTTACAGTATTTTTTCTGTCTAGATAAGCAACATGAACGCTATCTTTAAACTATACATTGTTACAAAATAAAACTATACATGTTACAAAACTATCTGGCAGTGACAGGCACGTGTTTGGATGTTTTTTGCCCCCTCCTCGCGCTGGTTTGGGGGCGGGGCCAGGGTGCAGAGGGGTAAAGGGGCGGGGCGAGACTCTCCACTTGAGTTTTTGTTGAGCAGAGGATCAGCGGTAGTGCGCGTGTTTTGGAGCCTCAGTCAATAGAAAAGCAGGCTAATCATGAGTGCACGGTCAGATCTGTGTCGGAAACCGGGTCTAACCTTGACGAAGACTTAAATCGGAATCAAAATCGGGAGCATGCCCAGCGCCACAGTCCGAAGTTTATGTGAAGTAGAGAAATACCTCCAGAGCAGCAGCAGCAGCCGGACGGTGAGTCGCCCGTATCCCGTGTATCACGAGAGGGGAGCGGCATTGTTGTCTCGTTTCAGCCCGTAGTAGTGAACCATAATGCTAACAGATGTCTGAAATGCCAAGACCATGTTGTTGTTTTTCTTGTTTTTGTAGCCTCCGCAGCATTTAAACGTGTAAATAACATGCAACAATACAAGTCTCAAACTCGGTCCATCCATACAGTCAACAACCCTGCAACCATCACACATGATTTGACCTAACTTCTGACAAGCTCCTCTTTGTGCTCATGTGAAATATTGATTTTCATGCTTTCTTCCGTATGTTTCTGTCAAAGAATTTACTCTTCTGCTGATTTGTGGACCACTGTAGAGGAGAAGCCAAGCAGCAAAACTAAAGATAAACCAAATCTACTGGACAAAAGAGTTAGTCAAGTAGAACTAAGTCCTCACTTTTGCAAATTGGCCTTATTTTTAGAGTTAGTAGTTTGTTAGTCTGTAACTAGTCAGTGTTGGTAGGTCTTTTACTTTAACTGTTCACATGTTCAGCTGTGTTTAAGCTATTTCTAAGATCATGAAAATATATGAAAATATTAGTACATACATCTAATTTACTAAGCTTTGGACTCTAGCACTTGGAAATAGTCCTTCTTAATAAAAAAAAACAAACTCCTCCTTAAGTTTTACTCAGTGAACAGCCAATGCAGTAGTCACACAGCTGAGCAAACAGAAGTGAAATTGTAAATAATGTATTGCCATCCACACACTCTCCCTTACAAGTGTTTTGCTTCTGAGGAGCACTATTCACTATTCTATTCAGCCTTCATTTCACCATTAAAGACACACTTTAATGAACTGTAATAGGGTTATGCATTTACTAGTCACACTGAAGTGAAAGCTTTGTAGTAATTAATTCATATTATTGGTGAGAACAAGACAGAAGTTAGACATAAAAAAAATACACACACATTTTTATACGCCCGTTGTAATAAGACGGGACGTATTATGGTATGGCGCTGTCCGTCCGTCTGTCCGTCTGTCCGTCTGTCCGTCTGTGGACACTTCAAAGCTTTGAAGTCTTTCAAGCTTTGTCCGCGCTTTCAATAAAAAAAACACAAATATTTACATGTGTTATAATCTGTGTAAACAACAATACAAAATTCTAAGTTGAATTGCGCTCATTAGCATATAGAATTGTGTCGTCATGGTTCCCTGACATGTCGTCATGGTTCCCTGACATGTCGTCATGGTTCCCTGACATGACAGCAAAGCTTTGAGGAGAGGATTCTGGAATGAACTCACTTCACTCAGACACAGCAAACAGGAAAGCAGCATTTTCACTAGCTCTCCACAACTTCTCAGCTTTTACGAATTACCAAGCCAAACGAAGGTTCAACTACCTGTTCTACTCGGATACGTGGTAAGTAGTTGTTGTAACCATAATAAAATACACAAATACAGTATACCTTATATATATATCGGCGCATGTCTTAGAACGGGCGTATAATAATTCAAAGTACGGGCGTATTTTGCCCCGCTGGCGGAGCTCTTGTTGTTGTTATGTGTTAGTATTGGCTGTTGTTGTGGTTATAGCGCTATTCAGATGTATAATGTAACATAAACTGTACTGGTGTTGACTTGTGGTCATTTGAAAAAGGAAAATATGTGATCATTTCCAGAGTGATGACAATGTGGCATTTCGATCTTGTGGTATGAGCCCCATCCTTAGTTAATATACTTGCTACCCAGACTCTCCTCTCCAAATACCAAAGATGCCTGTTCTTCTCATTCTCCCTAACTGTGAAACCAGAAAGTCCCTAATTTAACAGGTATATCACCCTGTGTGTTTGTGTGAAACCTTCCCATGGGTTCTTATCTGGCCTGTTTCACCTAACCTGTTGCTACCACCTCCTACTTTTGTCTTACTCACTCAAAATGAATGAGACATTTCCTCTCTGCCCAAGCTTAAATGAATCACGAGACCCAAGAAGTAATTATTACCATTAAACTGTGGTTATTCACCAAACGAAGCATGACATGGCTATTGTAATTTGGCTGTTTATAGTTGTTGCAGTTTTTTTTCCCCTTGGCAAACAAATCACATTCCACTTTCGGCCCTCAAAAAGCCTTTGTGTAGCGGACATAGTAGGTCAGAGGCCAGTGATGATGCAACCCCTGCATTTGGGAGGCTTAACTAGAGGCGCTGCTTTTAACCCAAGATATGAGCACCAAATCATCTTAATTTAAAACAATCATCTGCTTAGTAGTAAGTACAGCATCACAATAAAACAACTGTGAAAACTATTGCTGCTCAAAGTGGAGTCAAACTAAAACTTTACAAAACAAGGGGAAATGGGAGTCTTGAAATGACAACTATGGTTTTATAGACTGTTTAAGTCTGTAAATTTATTAAGTTGTAGGTTTGTAAAAGATCAATACCCAGTTACTAATTGAAATTAAAACTTGTTGAAACTGGAAACGTAATTGAATTTATTTTATTCGTTTTTTTGAACGGCACAGTAAACTCAATAGGCTCAAGGAGAATGAATAAAATATTACCTCTAAAACTTTATCCCTTGTAATGCATAATCTGCATTTCAAAACCCCATATGTAACTTTATCGTAATGTATGTGAAACAAATTCATTTTAATGGCAGGAATGCTGATTTTGTCCTTTTAAACTGGGGAAGTGAAAGTTAGACCTGCTAATTTTTGCAACTTTAGACAGAAGGCTTCCTCTTTTCTAACCTTTATTAAACTGTGTGGTGGAGGTGTCCTTAGTTTGCACATTTGGTGGGCTAAAAAGTTATCAATGCACTTATGGTAGAAGAAGACTGGTGCTCCATAGAGATTAATGAGTCTTTTAACCAGTGTGTGCATAATAGATTTGTATCAGTAGGCTCAATATTGTGACGCACAGCCACTCTCCCTCCTTCTTGTTTTCTTGTTTATGTTTACCATGACTAATTAGCTTGTATGCTATGTTACGTCACTGCATCTATTTGCTTTCTCACTTCGAATCTCTTCTTGGCTGCTTATTTATCTTAATTGAATCCGTTTTTGCAGCACCAAGAGTCCACTGGGGCCAAGCAGATGCAGCCAATGTTAATGGGCTATTGATTTAGTCCTGGCTTTCTGTCAGTCCATGAGATAATAGGGAGGAAAAGATCTTAAGTAATTCATTCGGTTGCCCTCCTGGGGTGTCTTTTAGGAAACTCCAGAAGTCTTGGCTACATCTTTGTCCTTCATTGTAATTATTAAACTTTATCTTTTGTTTTTATTTTTTTATTACGATCACAGTTAGCAAGAGCGACGGGCAGGTTTTCGCAAAGGGTCGGGCCGTGACCTTGACCTTTGACCCTGTGCCCTTGAAATCAATAGGAAACATCCTTGACCCATGGGGTGTCCAGCCATGAAGTTTGACATTCCTAGGTGAGACGATTGTCGAGTTAGAGCGCGGACAAGAAATTGTCCACAGACAGACGGACAGACGGACGGACGGACAGCGCCATACCATAATACGTCCCGTCTTACAACGGGCGTATAAAAAACCTGAAGTCACATAAAATTGATACCACTGACCTACAGCATGGATCGATACAAAAATATACAATAAAATACACAAATACAGTATACCTTATATATATATCGGCGCATGCCCCACATGTTTTGCCTCTTCATGAAGACAAAGCTTCAAAGACTTCAAAGCTTTGAAGTGTCCACAGACAGACAGACAGACGGACGGACGGACGGCCAGACAGCGCCATACCATAATATGTCCCGTCTTACAACGGGTGTATAAAAAAACACAAACATTTACATGTGTTATAATCTTCTGTGTAAACAACAATACAAAATTCTAAGTTGAATTGCGCTCATTAGCATATAGAATTGTGTCGTCATGGTTCCCTGACATGTCGTCATGGTTCCCTGACATGACAGCAAAGCTTTGAGGAGAGGATTCTGGAATGAACTCACTTCACTCAGACACAGCAAACAGGAAAGCAGCATTTTCACTAGCTCTCCACAACTTCTCAGCTTTTACGAATTACCAAGCCAAACGAAGCTTCAACTACCTGTTCTACTCGGATACGTGGTAAGTAGTTGTTGTAACCATAATAAAATACACAAATACAGTATACCTTATATATACTGTATTTGTGTATTTTATTGTATATTTTTGTATCGATCCATGCTGTAGGTCAGTGGTATCAATTTTATGTGACTTGAGGTTTTTTCACACTTGTTATTATTATACTGGTAGTGAACTGCCTTATTGTGCTTACCGGTATGTGCCATAGAACGCCAGTATTGGAATCTTCCAAACTGCACCAACAATTCATCTTTAACTAGGTTTGACAAATTCTAACTTAATTCTATATACAATAATTCAAAGTACGGGCGTATTTTGCCCCGCTGGCGGAGCTCTTGTAAAATATATTATTAGTATATTTTAACGATCTGTTTTGAAAATGTAGGGCTAACTGAGAATACAAAAGTAGTAGCCTCATTTTTATTAACTTGAATTTATTACACTACCTATTCACTTACTATTTGGAATTTTACTGTTGCTTAAATCCCTATTTTGTTGTTTATTTATTTTTGCAGCGTACTAATGACCTCTTTAGCGACCAGATTAAATTTTTTATACGCCCGTTCTAAGACGGGACGTATTATGGTATGGCGCTGTCCGTCCGTCCGTCCGTCTGTGGACAATTTCTTGTCCGCGCTCTAGCTCGACAACCGTCTCACCTAGGAATGTCAAACTTCATGGCTGGACACCCCATGGGTCAAGGATGTTCCCTATTGATTTCAAGGTCACAGGGTCAAAGGTCAAGGTCACGGCCCGACCCTTTGCGAAAAGTCAGTATTGGAATCTTCCAAACTGCACCAACAATTCATCTTTAACTAGGTTTGACAAATTCTAACTTAATTCTAAGTACGGGCGTATTTTGCCCCGCTGGCGGAGCTCTTGTTATGTATTGATTTTATTTTTACAAATTTATACTCGGACTTTAGCTGTGATTAAGTAATACAATTTAAGTTAATAGTTGGTAGTAAATAACGTTTTATTTTTATACGCCCGTTGTAAGACGGGACGTATTATGGTATGGCGCTGTCCGTCCGTCTGTCTGTGGACACTTCAAAGCTTTGAAGTCTTTGAAGCTTTGTCTTCATGAAGAGGCAAAACATGTGGGGCATGCGCCGATATATATATAAGGTATACTGTATTTGTGTATTTTATTGTATATTTTTGTATCGATCCATGCTGTAGGTCAGTGGTATCAATTTTATGTGACTTCAGGTTTTTTATACGCCCGTTGTAAGACGGGACGTATTATGGTATGGCGCTGTCCGTCCGTTCGTCTGTCTGTGGACAATTTCTTGTCCGCGCTCTAACTCGACAATCGTCTCACCTAGGAATGTCAAACTTCATGGCTGGACACCCCATGGGTCAAGGATGTTCCCTATAAAATTGATACCACTGACCACTGCAAATACAGTATACCTATATATATCGGCGCATGCCCCACATGTTTTGCCTCTTCATGAAGACAAAGCTTCAAAGACTTCAAAGCTTTGAAGTGTCCACAGACGGACGGACGGACGGACAGCGCCATACCATAATACGTCCCGTCTTACAACGGGCGTATAATAATTACTATATTGCCTTTTCATTCAATACATTAAAGCTGAAACAATAAATTTTTGAGCTCAATATTTATTATCTCTTCATTTTCTTTCAAGAAGTGGGGAGATTTGGGGGATTTTTGTTGTAATATAATAAGATTTGACATCTTTGACATAGAGGGTTGAATAACTATTGGATTGAATTATTATTGGTTCATTCTCCCATTTATTGGTTGCCGTTCAGGCCTGTTGAATGATACTGTCTATTTAAAACAGGTTTACTGGGATTATCTTGCATTTTTATACGCCCGTTGTGTAAAACGGGACGTATTATGGTATGGCGCTGTCCGTCCGTCCGTCCGTCTGTCTGTCCGTCTGTGGACACTTCAAAGCTTTGAAGTCTTTGAAGCTTTGTCTTCATGAAAGATCTGAACTCTCTTCTCAAATGTTCTGCTGCTGAAAGCGAGAACAACCCACATTCTCTGCTTCTTTGAGCTTTGACACATTAAAGCTTTGTAGTGTCTTTAAGTTCTGTTGCTGCAATCTGATTGGTGGAATTCCGATTCTAGAATTCTATATACAATAATTCAAAGTACGGGCGTATTTTGCCCCGCTGGCGGAGCTCTTGTTATTATTGCGTCAGTGACATATTTTCAGTATAATCGTACTTCAAAATTTGTTTGTCATCAGACCTCACTACATCACCTATGAAGCTTAAACCAAGACAAAATAATTTTATGTGCAAACCATAGTACGTCCATCCAGATTTTAATAGATCCTATCCAGATCTTCACCAAACCAATATTGGCTGTGTTAAAAGTTCTCAACTAGGAGTACACCTGTTCTGAACAAGAAACAAATACAAAACCAACAGAAAATGTATAGAAATGAAATTATGATAAATGAATAACTAAACTAGTGTGTAACTGAACTGTGCTGGGGCTCATCACATGGACCTCTTGCAGTATAGATTTGTAGGGACAGTCCATAGATGCTCTCCCCTGTTGTCCCTTTGGCTGGTGTTCTTCCTGTCTCCCTCTGTGAGCTCTGAGAGGACAGTGTCTGTATCCGTCCCAGGATGCTTTGGGAGGAATACCAATCAGGAGCTCTGCAGGCCTCCTCTGCCTCCTCTCAGCCCATGAAGGGGACGGTTTGTTCACTTTGGACGACCGTGCCAGTGTTCTTACCCCATGACTGTGTTTATTTGAGAAGCCACAGACAATATCTGTAGCAAAAGAACGGCTGGTGCTGCAAGAAAGTTCCCATCGACAAATAATTTGTCATTTGATGTCAACATGTGCTGATGAAATTTCAGTGTGTCCACATTTCCTGATTGTTATTGTTAAATGTTTGACTATTCTTGTTCTGTACCTTTTAGTTTAACTAAGACATTAATTGACTTTAACCTGTTTTGCCCTTTGAGTAAAGTATTTTATTTGTGTACTTTAAGTTTATATACCTTGTGAAAACTGTAGTCTTAACAAAGCCTTCTTGCAATAGTAAATGAATATGGCTAAATAAAACAGCTGGGGGTTTCGTTTTGCCCCTGGAGGTTTTTAAAAAAAAGCACTGAGTAGGCTATACTTAAATAGCTTAACTTTCAGTATACTCTTCTTCCTGTAAACCTAACAACCCTGTATTACGACACATTTTAATGGTAGATCTATATCATTATGATTTATATTCCTTGACCATACATGACTTGGCCATATGCTGCCAGCTGTAGTTTACATCAGATTACAGCTCTTATTGTTTGACCCTAAACATGTCTTCCATGTGATGGAGACACGCCTTCCTGTTTTTCTGGATACATTTGTGTTTGACTGTGAATTTGCATTGGAACAGTTTGTGCTGTAACAGTTTCTTTACACTCTTTAAGCACTAATGCTGTTTGTTAGGCCGACACCCTGAGGTGATGAGGTTTCTTTTCACACCAGTTTAAGTGCTGCACTGATGCATTTCTTATTCCTTCTGGTGCCTTAACGCTTCCTTTTGCATAAGAAATTGAATTGCTAACTAGATCATTGATCTGGCCTCTGAGACTGCAGAGCAAGATAAGCAACTTCTGCAGTTTCTTCCAACTCCTCCTTTTCACTGCAAAAAGATTTAGTGTCACTATTTTGTTTTAAAGTTGGGGCTTAAGCAGCATTTTTGGTGTCATCTTGCAGAGGACCAGAGCTCATTAAATGGGTCACTTCCTGGACAGACGCTGTGTATTATGTAGGACAGTGTGGGGGGCGGGGGCTCGCACTGAGACGAGGTGAAAACAGGCAGCACCCCAAACATCGTGAAATCCCAAAATGTCCCAACTGTGCTTCCAATCTCTTATTTTCTCCACAGTTTTGGTGTGGATTCAGTTTGATCCATTAATTTAACCTTTCACCATATGACCCCAAAATGTAAACTTTAGTCCTGATTAGTTAGTACGTTTGTAACGGCTGTTACTGGACAGTGCTTCTCTTGAAACAGCATGAAAACATTGTCCCCTATTTTTTATAAATTTGTTTGTATGCAGACTTTATTTTTACAGGAAGTAGTGTAAATTGAAGTAAAGCAAACTGACATAGCCGGTAATTGATCTCATGTAGCTGAGGCTGGCACATATCCGAACAGCAGGTGTGCTGTGACCAAACCCCATCACCATAGTGAACTGGTCTTGTGTTCGAGTTATGAGATTAATCTGGGCAAACATCAACCCTTACATTTATTAAATTACAGGTGGTTTTAAAGCTCAAAAATACCTAGAAAAACAGGCTCCCTGGCTGGGAATTGGTCTCCATGGAGACAGAAACACCTAATACCATACTATGAAACATTACAGACAAAGCAATAACATTCATGGAGAAAAGCATTTGACGTTCCCTCCACCAAACACTTTTAAATAAGAAAAAAGTAATACTACAACACAGAGACACAAGTCTGTTTTGATTTTTTTTAAATGCATCTATGGTACACACCTATCTGTCACTTGGCTCTGTCCATTTGTTAACATGGATCACTGTTCTTGCTTTGCCATATGCCTTGTTCCAGCTCAGTTTTCACCATCCTATTTTCATTCTTTTTTATCCCTAAAGACCTTGAGCCCTCTGCCTGCCTCACCCATGTCTCCACCTCCGCTTCAACCCCTGAGCACCCCTGCCCCAGTGTGTGGGAGAAGTGCAGGGGGAAGTATGGCAGCACTTCACAAGACTTGGGAGGGCATTTTCATCAGTGTGAAACTAATTCATTTAGCAAACTCTCTCCACCAAAACAAACCATCTCATTGCTCCAGCGGTTTTTTAAAATGGCTAAAAATATTGATGCCAGGGGAGGAGGAAACTGTTCACAATTAGTTTTAGCCGGATATATCTGTTTTTTTTTTTCCTTTTTTAACATCTGGTTTGAGTTTTTGAGTTATGCGAGACTGTCCCATGAATTAGATCTCCTCCTAGCAAACTCTTACTCCCCGTTTTATCAGCTGCATAAAACATTTTGGCCTGACACCAGTTATTACAGCTGCACGCTTGTTTACTTGAATTTAAAAAATACAATCTTTTATCACAGTTTTTCAGCATAATCTCCTGTCAGAAATTCATTTGAATAGGCCTTGCATCATTGTCATCATTACTTCTTTACTCTTGCGCACGCACAAACACAAGGGCACCCTCCTTTTGGCCCCTAATGCTACAGCAGGAGATGTGTGTGTGCTCAGAGCCTTTGGAGGACTCGCTTGGTTCCACTGCAGCAGAAACAGCCCCAGGCCCCACATGTCTCTCTCAGCAGGCAGCTATTTGATTGTCGTTTAAAGGAAACATGGGCAAACTCCACACTGTGCTTCCTCATAAAGTAAATGAATATTGACTCGCGAATCTATGCACTAAAAACAGGTTTGACAAATACCGGCTTATGTTTAAACCCAGTTGTTTGGACAAATATTGGTTGCCCTCAGGAACAATTGGATTGTGACTGGAGGCTTGACTCTACAGCTCACACAGCAGCCCAGTGAATACATATGTTGTATTGTTTCATCAGTGCTTAGCCGGGACAGAGCAGAGGTAGGACATGATCACAAAGTGTGCCTTTTTCTCTGCACAGAAAGACTCCAGTGTTGCAGATGGACAGCCTGTGTCGGTGAGAGGAGCGGGTGGGCAGGGCACTTCGCCTCAGAGATACAAGGACACTTCTAGAAAGAACCACCAATTGTCTTATTTCACACTTTGCAATGGAAATTCTGCACTATTCATGTAAATTATCATAAAAATGAATGGGACCAATGCAGCTGAAAGAGCACGAGAGCGATATCTGAAAGTAGCATATGTCGGAGCTGTTTTTTTGTTCCCAGCATCTGCCACCGAAACAAGTTTGACTCGTTTGGTGTGACATAGTCCTGACGGCAAACGTAGGAAGTAGCTTGTGCAATGATATTACTCAAACCGAACTGAAACCACAGTGTGCTAAATATGAGTTTTCTAATGCGATCTGATGTAAGTTGCTTTAAGGCTGTGTACTAGTGTATGGTATACTTTTCACCCTACTTTAGGTTATCTTCCTCTTTTATGTTTTTTTTTTTCATTCAATTCTTAAAGTTCATGAGTAAGTCCATTGTATTGAAACCGGCTTTGGTGATAACACTAAGCTGGATTGTAGCTCGGACTTATTTGCTCAAAACTCACAGTGTTGCGTTTGTTAAGGATTAGCGCTTTAGTTTGGTACAACCCACAGTATTTGTTGTACAACATGTTTTAACAGGCTCTAGGGGCATAATTAATTTATTGGGTTATTTTCGGTTTCTTATTCTCAGACCTATTTAATTATCGCACAGCTGGACAGTTTTAGGAAGGCAGCAGAGTCTAACCAAAAGTGTCATGTGATGATAATATTTAGCTAAATATGCTTCATCAACATAGGCTTGTCTTACCGTTGTTTCCTCTTTGTACATGGTTGTGTTTTTTATTAGCTACTTTGAGCACTCCATTTCCCACAATGTCACTCAGATGAGGGCCACTGGTAACTTACCATATCATGTACAATGATCATGATGATAAGAAGCAAATGGTACTTTACAGTAAAAATACACATTGTCTGGCAGGAGGATTTCCTGTGCTTGTGTTATTATTGCTGACCTACATTACATGCCCATGCCCCACTTCTTTCATACGCCATTTAATAGCAGTTATCTGAATGTCGTCATCCGTGCTCAGTGCTGTAAACAAATGGGATTACATTTGAAACAAACGTGCCATAAGAGCTTTACAGGGACATGCGGATGGTCATTGGGTGTCAAGGCACAAACATTATATTTTAGTCCCATTAGGTTGCCCAGTATTATGGAATGAATAAATGAATTGACCCTATTGCAACTGATTTAGTGTTTTAATACGTATTAATCCGCGGTCAGTAAGTAAGGTTAACTGCCGTGCATTATTTCAGTATAACCACACAGGTAGTCAGGTAACCCTTAATCACTGAGTAAAGCTAGACTCTGCACAAGTGCGTTAAAACTGTGTAGCGGACTGCTCCTCATAGTTTAATCCTTATTTATTTTGTTTACTAATAAATCTATTGGTGTCTTTATCTTGTCCCCACAGATGGACCGGAGTGCTGAAAGCAGTCTCCTGGGCATCTTCTCAATGCACCGGGGCTCATCAGAGAACAACCTGGACTTGGACTTCGATGGTTCGACTTCGGGCTGTGAGGTCCAGCGCAGCCGTTCCTGTTTGGACAGCCTGCAGCAGAAGATCCTTAAAGTTACAGAGCAGCTGAAGATCGAACAGACGGCACGGGACGAGAATGTGGCCGAATATTTAAAGTTGGTCAACAGTGCAGACAAACAGCAAATGAGCCGTATTAAGCAGGTTTTTGAGAAGAAGAACCAAAAGTCGTCTCAAAACATTGCACAGATGCAGAAAAAGCTAGAACAGTATCACAAAAAGATGAAGGATAGTGAAATCCAACAGACCACGCCTGCACGTCCACCCATGTTCAAACACAGCACTATTCCCAGAGAGTCGTCCAGAGAGCTTTTAAAAGATATTACAGGCAGCGGTCGGCACCCAACAATGGACAAAATTAAGACCATAGGACCTGGCGTCTCTCTCTCCCCACCTTTCTTTTTCAGTAAGCCTAGAGAGTTTGCTAATCTAATCAGAAATAAATTTGGCAGCGCTGACAATATTGATCACCTGAAGTCTCCAGCCGACTCCAACTCTCCCCTTCCCACGGACAGCACATCAAAAGGCCTCAGCAGTAGCACCTCTATGGTTGGCAAGCCGAAGTATCCCAGTGACGACGAGTGCTCCTCAGGCAGTGCCTCTATTTCAGACAGTAATGGAAACACAGCGGTGGCAGGAGGTGGTGCTACAGGGGGGCAGGTACGTGATCAAGGTCCAGGACAGGAGCAGCAGAGCGGGGCAGAGGGTCAAGGCGGACTGGCCTTATATCTGGAAGAGGCGAGGGAGATCAAAGAGGCCCAGCACCAGCTGGAGGAGGACCTTGAGGAGCTGAAGACGCAGTTCAAGAGGGAGTATGAAGTACTCAATGACCTCCTGCTGGAAGAGAAGTACAGGTATGGAGTTGTTCTAACTTATTTTATTCATCACAGTGTAGCCATATGTGTTTCTCAGTCATAATTTATCTTCATTTATTCAAATGTTTACCTATCTGCTTTAGATGAGTCTTTGTTTTTGTCTTGTGCTGCATGTTCCACACTCCTGTGTACACAACCACATAGGTTAACCTTTGCTTAACTTTGCAGCCTGTTAGATCGCTTGTTTCATTCAGATCTCTTTTCTCTTACTATTACTATTCAAATGAAGTGTTATATACGGTAATTATTATGTTACTGTTCCTTCATCAGGTACGAGCAGCTGGAGGACCAGCTCAATGATTTAACAGAGCTTCATCAGAATGAGATGGCCAATCTAAAGCAGGAACTGGCCAGCATTGAGGAAAGAGTGGCCTACCAGGCCCACGAACGGGCCCGTGACATACAGGTGCATTTTAAACTGTTCTTTTATTTAACTGTAGTGTGGATATTAACAGTATAAGATAATGGCCTAAAACTTTTCTTTTTTGCTGACTCATTTTTTAATTGGCTTGTTATCTAAGTACTTTGGAAATCAGATACTCAAATGCCCTCTCTTTCCATTTAAATTGTACTCAATCATTTGTGAGCAATCAGAGTAATTATCTTCTAAAATGTCAGTCAGTGCCTCGTGGCAAACCCTTAACTCCTCTCTTTCTCTCTGTTGCCACAGGAAGTGCTGGAGTCCTGTCAGACACGTGTGTCCAAACTGGAGCTGCAGCAGCAGCAGCAGCAGCAGACGGTCCAGTTGGAGACGTACGACGCTCGGGTCCTGCTCGGAAAAACTATCAACATCATGCTCGCCATCATCACCGTCATTTTAGTCTGTGTCTCTACCGCTGCCAAATTTGCTGCCCCCTTAATGAAGAGTAGGCACCATGTCGTAGCCACCATTTTAGGGGTCTGCTTTTTGACCTTTTTCTGGAAAAATTGGGAACGTTTGCAACATGTCATAGACAGGATGTTGCTTCCGGCCTGATAATAAAAGCACACAACACACAGTGCTGACTTAACACTGTCTGAAATAGAAGTGTCCAAGAGGATTGGTTGTACAATCGTCATAGACACAATCAACATGCATTTTACAGTTTTTAAAGTTTTGAAAAGTCAGAATTTTTATGATTTCTCATTTAGAACTTGAATCTGAATAGCTAAATGTTTTCCTTCTTATTTTATAATAACAGTCGATCGCCAAGGCAGTGTCGGTAGATCGCCAAGGTTGATCGTAGTGTAGTATTTGAGACCGTTTCTTTACGGTCTTGGACGGCGTTTGGACTCGGTCTTGGTCTGACTCTCGTCCAGTGTGATCATATTTCATTAAGGCGGCTTCTATTGGCAATAAACTCATACCGACCGATGTGGAGGAGCACGCGGGGTGTCTCTACAGCCGATGCGCTCGTCTGGGTTGGGTTATGGGTTTATCTATTATATTATCTTTTAGTGCATTCAAAAATATTATTACCATTGAGGCCTAACACACAACAAATGGATACCAATTATTTTTACACAATTATCCACAATGCTGAGTTCTGAATAACCCTTTTTTCCAAGTATACTTAGTTTACTTTTAAAGTGCAATATAGATTTGATTCACAAAAGCACTATTTTTGAAAAAAAAAATTTCAAAAGCGTGTGTCAGAGTCAAGGATGTAGTGGAGTGACAGGGTGTTGCTTTGGGGGGTGAAGTGGGCGAGGGATGTTGTCATTATCGTTGGCATGATGGATCCATAACCACAGAAGCCACTGCTAGGCTATGATAAGACCAGCTGTCTCCTTTCTCAAGGGCCAAAAATCAATCCAACCGCATTACAACACTGCTAGCATGACCATATCACCGCGAGACACACTTCACTGGCTCTCTCGCACACCCAGCCAACACAAAATATCACTGTCAGGGCTGCACAATACAGGAAAAATATTCTGTTAAATATTACAAACTGAAGAGAAGTTTAGATATTTTAATATATTTTAGCACAATAATAATGCCATAAATTCATAGCACAAGTAGGTCCTTTTTAGTCAAAACTGTTGATACCACTTCAGACTATAAATAACACTAAATCAAGACTCAAGAAAATGACTGCTAAATCTAACCTTTTTTTGTCAAATTTGTCATGCTTTTTTGTGTGTCCCAAAAAACTTTCTTTTGTCCTATTTAAATGTCTCAATAATGTGATTTTGCATTGATACTGTGATTAAAGGCCATCACCTTTTTACTCCAATGATGAAAGATGAGCCACTTTTCCTGGCTCTAACTAAGGAGAGATACAATGGACTGACCAATTTCATGAACACTGTTTGAGAAGATGTTACATGAAGAAACTACAGACACTTTAAATACTTGTTGGCCATAACAAGATGTTTCTGTTAATTCTCTTGATGTTGTTTGTCTACTGATCTTAATCGTATTTTTGTTCTTGTACGTGTTTTCAAAACATTGACTTGTGGAACTACCACCTGGTTTACATTCTTTCATTGTGACCAATCACCGATATTCATTTATGTGCCTTTCTTAAATTAAACCTTTTTGATCAAAACATGACTATTGTATATTTTTACCAAGAACTCAACCCTTAAAGTTATTTATCTTTAGTGAGGTGGAAAGTTCACTTCGAGAGGTTCAGAAGAGGGAAAGGTCTCAAAAAATAAAGAATACTGCGATTGGTAAGGCTCTAATAATCTTTATCTCAAAATGTTACAGAACCACAGAGAAACACTTAAGATTTATGTTTTTTTCCTTTCCTGAAATGACCATAAAACTAAGCAAAAGAGTGGTTAACATTTTTATTTCATTCAGTTGGTGTCCACAGTATTGTGCAAGTACCTGTGGAATGAGAAAGGCAAACAAGATAACAACCCAATGAGCTTCTGTCAAATAAAGAGCTGGCTGGCATCTGAAATCTTTCTTACAATAACCTTGATTCAGCACTGCAGTATTGTCTATTTATGTTCTTTGTTTATTTCAAGCTTTATATTGGTATGAAAAAAGGGACGAAAAAAACAAAACTAATCACTTATGTTCTTTGGGCTACTGTAAAAGGATTCACTACCACTAGGGGGAGAAGCTGCATCACTTTTGAATGAACAAGCATAATGGACCTCAAAAATCTGCAAAGCTTAATAGACAAACCTAATTAATAAATTGAACCATTAACATAGGTTCTTAAGTACTAAAAAAGTTGAAAAAAAAAATGTTCAAATCCACCTTCACCCTAGGGTTGTTCTGGGAAACTGCTGGATAAATATACAATGAAAGAGCACCATCTGCTGTTAATGTTAAACCAAAAAAAGCACTGCAATCTTTTTCTCTTGTTTTCTCCATCCTATATATTGATTACTGTAAAATGAATCACTTAATATCAGGCATTGTTGATTATATTGAGAGTCAAATGTTAATACAGTTATTCCCTTTGAGTGTAACACATTCTTAATTTCTAGTATCTTAATTTAAGATGCCTTTAATATCTTTTCTATTGCTATTCTGGAGCTGATAGGATGCTCACTGACACATATCCAGTCACATACAGTCTCTACATGGGTAAAGCTGTCAGACTGTGATGTGGGTCACCTGGCACAGCTGAGCGCCCTGCCAGCTCTGCGTGACGAGCGCCTGCCTACGTGCACAGCAGAGGTGGGCATGACAGACAGATAGTTTAACTGCAGCTCTTTGGTGCTCACATAGTGGTCCTATACTTTGAGAACAGCACGGGGGGATGTGCACATATGCTGGAGTGTTTGTGTGGGAGGGCTGGCGGCGTTTATACATTTGTGGAGTAAGTAAAGCCCCTAGGAAAGGGAGAAAACGCTCAGATTGGTGTGCACAACCACCCACACATCTACACACATGGAGGCTTAAAATTGGGATTATAAGCTATTTTTGTAGGTGTCACTGGCAAGCTTTGTTTGTTTTCCATTCTCTGTCCTCCTTTGGTTGATTATGTGATCTAAAAAGTGTTTCCCTTTCCCTTTGATCCACAGTGTTTTCCATTCAACTCTCCCATGAGGCTGTTGGAGCTGCTAGTCCATTCACTGGGCTCCATAATGAGCTGCTAATTATCCCCGGACCTCATCATCTCTTTAGGCTGGCCTCCTCCTCACAGGTTGGCATGGTGACCACTGATGGGACCTGTAGGATCAGGACAGCAAAGGCGGCGCAGTGTCCTCAGGGCTCTAGAGGGAAAACATTCAGTACTGTTACTTAATTAAGGAAAGGTGTAGGTTACATCATAGTACAGCATACAGCATAGTTTAAACTCCATAAATAGATGTATTTTGCTTGGTACAACTATGTATGGGAACATTATGACATTTCAAAAACTTTTTGAAATTTAGGACCCTCGAGCAGCTGTGGGTCCTTCCCATTTCCTGTTTGTGGTGTCATGGAAACACCATATTCTATTTTCCTGCATGCACCAGGGCATAAAAATGTATGGTCTGCAGAGATATAGCAAGATGCCAGTGCTCAAACATCAACAGCAGCAGTGTTTGAGACTGCAGAGTTTGTGCCCAGAATTAGAAGTTCTCATGACGTACACAGGAAAAGAGCCAGTCAAATATTACAGAGTTATGGCCTCGTTTATCATTATGGCCTTGGAGTAAAACATGTCTTAAAATGCCCTAATTCAAAGGCACCTCCAATTTCTTTTAGTTGCTAAGCAACGGCAGAGGAGCAGCGCGATGCTCTGAGTTCAGGACTTCGCTGTAAAACTGCCGTTTGTCTGAGGCACGGCCAGCTGACTGTGACAATGATACAGTGTCACTGCAGAGTAATTACCCACTTGGAGTCCACCAGCAAAATGATGTCTGCTGGAGTAACGTAGGTGTAATCTGACCCTATAACATTTACTTACTACACTATAGTCATTGTTTTGTTTTGTTTTTTTAAATCTAAATGGAGACATGTACTTCACATACACCTCAAACTTAGGGACACTTCTTAATCTATTAAAACCTCATTTAAATATAAAAGCACTGCTAAACTGAACAGGTGTCAAGACCTCAATATTATGCTTTGGCTGTGAGAAGTAGTGTTTTCTATTATGAATATAAATGATGCTTAGACTTAATGAACTGACTACAGATGCCACACAGGAGTCCTTGGGTTTGCTTTGATCCATTCATTTGTTTCTTTGAATAAATTACCAACATGCTCATTAGATGTGTTTGATTTACTTTGATTAGCACATTTAAAACCACAATCAATTCAGTTACTCAAACACCCCAGTACTGAGAGTGTCATCTACATTGCATCTGCCAGTACTCTGTGTTTTCTCAGTGTTTGGGCTCAATTACTGTGAAGCATTCCTAAGGCCTGTGCTGTAGCTGGGCCCTGCGTATGGGTGATGAATGTGACAAAAACAAAGAGATCAGTTTAAGAAGGGGGAGGAGCTGCAGATCCCATCGATGACCTCAGACACCAGTCATTCATGAAAAAGCGAATAAACAACTCATCTAAGACACACTCTTGTATGAGATACCCAAACCACTGCATGTCTGAAGGCACTTCGAAGTATAGACATCTCTTTGTGACTTTTTCAGTGGGCGGGATTCACAGATAAAGATTTCATTGTGCAAAAACTCCAGCATGCAACCGTTGGGTCTAAACTAGCCAAACCCATGTGACCATTTCCCCAGGCATGAGATGTTGAGCAAATACTAACAATAATTTTTGAAGGGTTTGATGCTATCTACATTCTCGATCTTGTGTGTAAGTAACCAGGCAGTGTTCACACAGTGACAGGTGGATTGCAGCCTAACATTGTCATCTCATTATCAGCGACTTGTCATTCGCTCTCACGGTTATCTGCATAAAGTGTGTGCCTTTTACGTGACTCAGTGCCTGCGGTCTGGGGACTGCAGCTACCTGAAAAACAGAATGAAGAAATTTTTTTAATCATAGCAAGAAATCAATGTGTTAATATAGTTTCAACATGTTTTCAACATGTGGGGGTTATAATCTAGTTGTGAACTTTTAGTAAATGCTTCCCAAATGCACGTTACACAAATACACATTTTTATTTTTGTACATCAGATGCCCCTAGTGCTGACATCTTCATTTATAAAAGCTTAGGACTGTTACAGTGTTTGACTTTCTTCTTTTTGCATATTTGAGATTTGCAAGTAGGAACTGCACCTTTGTATGTGACCATTTGATCTATAAACCTTAAGATGCATTAATGTTTAACTTTTTTCTCTATATGATTCACTGTTTTTATAATTCCTATATTATTTGTTTATTGCTCTTTTGACTCTCTTAATATTTGTTTTGTAAAGCATCTTTGAGTGTCCTGAAAAGCACTATATAAATAAAATGTAATACTATTCTCACCCCTATGAACTAACATCAAGGACCATGTTGTCCACCCTCCTGTGGGCTCACCACCTGCAGAGGGGTTCATAGGGGGGGTCAGGTGCTATGAGTATTGGGCAGTAAGATGCCCCCGCGACCCAGCTGGATTAAGCGGGAGAAGATGGATGGATGGTAATACTATTCTCGTACTATTATAATATTCAGTACAGAATGATAAGCTTTTACCTAGTTCATTTTGAGTTACCAACTTGCCATTTCGTATCATCTTTTTCTAGATTAGTGGTGATTTGGGATTTTGGCTGCTCTTCCTCATGCAAACTACTATATTACTATAACCCTGAGTTATAAAGTGATATCTACTACCTTTTAAACAAATGCTACCTTGAAAAGCATCTTATCAGTGTTACTATTTCCGTAGCACAGACTTCCGCCTTTCATCTGCTTCCTCTTTACAGTGCAGACAGTTTCCATATGAAAATGTGTGTGACCATATTGTTTGCATGAGTCCGCAGTGCACTTCCTGGTCCCTGACAGTGCTCTGATAGGAATATCCTCTCCAGACCTGGCCCACCTTTCCTCAGACGTCAGTGTATTTACCCGGCCCGGTCGGAACTGCAAAGGTGAGAGACACAAACATTGCATTACTGTTTGATGAGGGTGTGTAGCACTTTTTATAGGCAAAAATCTGTGATCATTAGCAGCAAACAAATCAAAGGAGAGAAAGTTAACAGCTGCATGGGTTTGACGTCATAACGTTTTATAACTGAGCTGGAAGACAGGTCAGAATTTTATGGTAGAATTTGCCATCAGATTACAGATTTGACCTTGTTTATGGTTTATATCTCAGACAAAATAAACGTGTTTGTCCCACAATGGGGAAATTGCAGTGTTGCAACGTAAAGAACAGCAAGCGAATAAGAACATCTAATCTAAATCAAGATAAATAACTATTAAAAGACCTAACATTAGCTATGCAATCTAACACTGTGCCAGCAGAGCAAAACCATAAGGCTACAGAACTTTTGTATAGTAAGTGGTGATGACTATGGCTGTGTACAGAGCAACATATGGACAAGAATAAAGAGCAGTTTAAATCCTAATGTTATGTACAATCTGCTCCGTAGAAACAAAAAAACATGTTCTCTATCAAAAAGTTTAGCCATTTTTCAAGCGTAAAGTCATGATTATTGTCAGTTGAAAGAACTTAAAGCCATAAGTTTATTATGGCAAGTTTTTGGACTGTATCTGTAAAAAATAATGACAGTTCAGAATGATATATTTTGATATTTCCTTCAAAAACAGTTAATCTACCATCTAAAATTATGACATCTTTAACTATAGGCTCTCCTCTGTCTGCGGCTTTGTTGTTTAATCTGTGCTTACTTTAATACAGTCTGAAGTCTAAAAGAACTGACTTAGCTGGAAACACAACCAGTGACCTGATTTGTGCTGTTAAACAAGTCTCTCTCAAATAAAATTACAGTCATCATGAGCTACTAGCATTAGCCAACAGTTTCTCAGCTATTCTCACTTATCATTTTTGTTGAAACTCAAACATCTAAACAGGATCACGAACCTTTGCATTGATCTCAGGCTCCCGAAAATGTGTCGTTTTAATCCATTTTGTGATTTCTCTTTTTCCAGACAGTCTTAAAACTTTTTTGACAGTGCTTGCTAATGTGTGCATTGTGTTTCCATGGTAACTCCTAAACATTACACCATTAGGGATACACGTAGAACACCCCCACCACGATTTCACTGCAAAGTATCAATAGAGGGGATGCAAGCCACACCGTACAAAAGCTGCTCTGGATCTCATTATGACCAAATGTATTCATGTCCAGAGGCTGCCAAAGATAGAGGGAAACCATTTGCAAGGAAGCTTTATATGCATTTGTTGTTCCTGTAATCAAGTCTCGACCTTGTTCTGAAAAGCAGCTATTGATTTTAGTGATGGACACAGAACCTGTCTGAAAGCTGCCCCTACCTTAAGAGCTAGCTAATGCATTGCTGGATATTATGCTTACTGTACAGTACTATATCATTAGCTTCCATTAGTACCGTACCCATAAAGTGCAAATATAGATGATGGCAGCAGAATGCATTGTGATTCACAGCTAATTTACAGCCAGTGTTTGGTAATACTGGAGCCAGATATGCTGCTCACTGCACCAAATGGACCACTGATTCAGAATAAGGTGTGATATTTTAACATCAACACATCATGGCCGCTGTGTTTACTACTACTGCGCTGTTTACTCACGAGCCACCCACCTACAACTCTTCTTACAGAGTACACATCTATGACTTATGTAAGATCGTGTCTATGCTTATAGTACACATCTAGCACCTGGTATAAGTATATTTTTGTCAACTTTCACTTCTACATAACTATTGTCTTGAAATGACTATTTGTGTACAGGTTTTCAGGACTTCTTCCTCTCCGTTTCTCTGTTACGATGGAATTTTTGTGTTTAATGTCTCTGTGAAATGTTTATTTCTCATAGCTGGGACCCTTGAACCTGACCTTATTTGGCTAAAATGATTTTTCTGAGAAGAATGGAGGCTCCTTTCAATTTAGATTTAGTCTTTTATAAAATATTGCTAAATCACAGTGATGTTATTACATTTTATATACAAAGATAATAACAATAATCAAGTGGATTATGAAAGGCAGATTATAGGGTTGTATATTTTAGGAGCCATTTGCTTCAGTTTCATTATTTGACATTAATTATTAGTATTTTGATAACAGTGTAAGCCCATAATAGCCTTCCTAAGTTTTTGGATACCTCTTTCTTTCTTTCTTTCTTTCTTTTTTAATTATCTGCTACGCTTGAAAGTCTAACATGCTCCTTGTTGATGTTATCCCCTTGTACATTTTCCACCAATCACCCCCTGTGCTGTTTATAGCAGAATCACATAAAGGTGAAAAGTTGCAAACACGCACAAGCAGGGATGAGTGAGAGACAGAGAGGGAGTGTGAGGAGAGGGAGGCGGTGCGTAGGGCGGTCTGTGTGTGTGTGTGTGCTTCTCTTCTGGATAACAGCATCTCTCCCTCTCTCTGTCCTGCACTCCGCTCCTCCCCTCTTCCCTCTCGGCATCTCTCCCACGCTCCCAGGACCCTCCCCTATAGCCTCCCGAGGTATCCAGCCCGCTCGTGCCTGCTATGTGCAATATGTCCTTGCTGTGACTGTTTGTGTTTTTCTATGTGTGTGTCTCTCTCTCCTCCCTGCAGCTGCGGTGGGCGTGCGAGCCTCTGACCCTCGATCGCCCACTTTCTTTCTTGTCTCTTCCTCTCTTTCTCTCTTTCTTATTCTCTGTGTGTTTGGCTGCAGCTGCTTTTGGGGGCTATGGATGGACTGCGCTTACCTCCACTCATCGAGGAGGCACTGGACTCTACAGGTCTGTCATGTTGTTATGCTATGCCTATTTTTAGCCCACACCACTGCACCGATATGATCACTGGAGAGCTTTATCGGCGTTGAGGGAAAACTCTTGAAGTACTGGATGGGAGGAGGTGGAGGAGGAGAGCTGGTCAGGTGGCACGGAGAGGTAGTTTTACTGGTGAAGCTGCTTTATTAGAACCTGACAGACGAGTGGGCATTACACTCTGCGATGGCATCTGCGTGCGTTTGACGGAGCCTGCTTGCTGCCAGGTAATGGATGGATGTCTGCCAAACACACAACATTATGTAGCTAGTAGTTGCTGTGCTGTTTTGAGCTGCTATAATGGATTCAATATGGAGTTATGCTATACTTTCTCAGTCCGGGAATGACTTTGCATCTAGTTTTCAGCTACAGTATGATGACAAAGCTTTGTGATATTTTGTGTTTGATGAAATGTTTAGATTCATACAGTCAGTGTGTTGGAAGTAGGAATGCGAGGAATGTTTTCTTCATTTTTTCTGTGTTTTGAATGGGCGTGCACGCTCTGGACGCTTACATGCGGCCGGGAGGATGTTTATTGCCGTAGAGGGACGGAGGGTCAGCTGGCCTATGACCCGTGTGCAGGTTTCCAGAACGGGACTTCCTGTTGTCCTAAAACTGAACTTTTTAACTGAATTAGCGACTACTACACACTAGGGATTCTCTGCTAAATAATGCAGTTAACCCAAAGTCTGTTGATGCACTTGGGTCTTCAGTTACAATAGAAATAGTATGTTAGTATCTGTATAATTGGACCAGTGGCTGTCAAACTGGTGGTACTCTGGGCCTTTTGCAGTTCATGTAGGCACTAGTTTATTTGATTTAGACTGGTTTAAATACATTTTAAGTTTGTTGAGCCTGTTTTTATCCTTGGTTAATCCTGGTTCAGTTCTGGGTTTGTTCTGAATCAGTCCTGGTTTCAATTTTGAATTTGGCTTGGTTTAATCCTGGTTTATTCCTTCTTATATTATGTCATTGTCCTAGTTTCGATCTAGTTTTCCCACTTGATCTGATATTTTCTTTCAGGTACTATATTTTATTTATCTATATTACTGCAATACATTGAGTATCTTTGTTTCTTGGCCATCACATTTTACCTACATTTAGAGACAGCTGTTTTTTCTCTGTTTACCCTCAAATGACCATGACAACATGCATAGTATCCCATGAGGTCTTCGTCTTCCTCTCTAACCAGCTACTTCTTTTTATGTTATCCCAAGGGAGCTCTCCTCTTTCACCACGGCCTGGGGTGCATGATTTTTAAAGGTCCTATAGTACATACAATTGACTCTTGTGAGCTTTAAACCATGTTATAATATTGTTACATCATCAAAAACATACCTGGTATTGTGTTTTGTTTCACTCACATGTTTGAGTAATTATTTATTTTTAGTCTGTTTATATCTCCAAACCTCAAAATGCCTTTTACCTTTAGATTAGTAGGGATTGGCAATTACAGGTCTCTACTGAAGGTGCATAGAGTGTGTATAGGTGTGTTTGTGATGACGGAACAACATTATAATATAGATCAATAGTGCAATATGGGGCCTTTAAAAAGTAATCTTGCGAGTGTCTGGTCTGAATGCAATGTCAGTCCTTACTTCTTGACTGCCTGTATTAAGAGTAGAATACATACAGTACAGAGGATTGAGTAGATGGTGAACTGAATAGTCCACACTCACACAGGGATATAAATGGATTAGAGTGGATTGTCCTGGTTGAGGTCAGCTCTGGCGAGACTCTATTGTTAAAAGTGCGTTCAGCTTTTCTGTTCAGTTTTTTGTCGTCTAACAGGCACAGATCCTTACAAACTTTCTCACCACTTGGACATACAGATGCTGCTCCCTCCCTAGAGGCTAATACAATACTGATGTAATTTGTCAGGAGTTAACAAGCTGCATCTTCACTAGTTTGTTGCTTCCACTTTATTTAGTCGTGTTTCTGTAGCCTTAAAGGATAAAAATCAGAACGTAACCAAGACTAAATTAAATGTGCACTGTGTAACTTTTCTGGTGGAGGTGCTGACACCTGCTTGTCTCCATGGAAATGTTATTGCTTTGCCTGGAATGGTAATGCATGGTATGGCTGCAAACTTATCTTTCTTGCATTTTGTCTGTGAGCGGGATCGCCTCTCCATAGATGTGACCTATAATTTGGGCAGGTTATGGCTTCTATTTTGTCTCCTTTGAAATAACTTTAAACCAGGATTAAAACCAGGCTAAAAGATGATTAGTTGTTAACATCACAGTTAATTTTGACATTATTTAGCCCGTATGTCAGAATTTTTATATTTTGTGTGTCTTTACTCATTTATTTTTCCAACACGTGGAGTTTCTTACAAAATATTAGTCCTGTTCCTGAGGCTAGCACAGCACATTCTATCATTAGTTAACAGTCTGTATCTTTATTACCATATTGTTACTCCTACTGGCAATAGTCACTGATCTCCATTCTCTCCATCCTGTATTTTCTCTTTGTTTTCGACGCCCACACAGTGATCCGAGTGCATGCATAAAACTCATAATGCTTTTCACCTGCCTACCTGTATTCCTCCTGTGTCCTCTCCTCTTTCCCATCATCCTCTCTGCTCTGCCTTCATGCTGGAACATCCACATCAACAGTGATACTCCCAGTGGGAACCAGCTTTTTCCAAGTCCCTGAAAACCAGTAAACAACACTGGCTTGGTCACACAGACTGGGAAGATCTGAGGAAAAACATCGCATACCATAGGCCTATATGATTCACATCTGTCTACTGGGAATAATGGAGTGTCTATGAAGTCCCTGGATATTTCTGAATACTAATTTTAAGTTCAAAATCTGGTTAAAACATCTATCTGACTCTATTTGAGAGTAGAACCAAAGTAGCTGTTCAATTGATTTCCATTGTTAATGAATTTGTTCACAAATTGTCCCACACAATTCGAACAACAGATGTTTTCATTTTTTAGGACCGTTTAAAGAATTGGGCTGAAACAATGGATGTTATGGTTTTAAAACTGGCCATTTGTTTTATTCAAGGTTTGCACACTTCATAATTTTAAGATGTATTGTTGAAAATAAAGTACAGTATGTAACATTTCTTGTGGAGAGTCTTGTCTACATGGAGATGTTATTGCTTTGCCTGAAATTAATTTCAGTTCAAGCTTATTTATATGCCACATTTAAAACAACTTCAGCTGATCAAAGTGCCTCACATAAAAGTCAACAAAAATAGAAAGTAACAGCTACACCAATAACACAATACATGGGAAAACTACAATAAAACACCAAAATGTTCCATTATATGGGATTAAACATTTCTATCTTCTCTTGATTCAATTACAGATGCTTTTATGGCTAAAAGTACCTTGAAAAACAGGCTCATCTCTCCACAGAGCTGACTCAACTGCTTGTCTCCATGGAGATAGTTGCGCGCGTTTAAAATTTCAGGTAAAGTAATCATATCATCAGCAGCTGGCAAACTCTCCACCAGAAAAGTTACATAAGGCACCTTTAACCCCAGCTCTTTAACTCTAAATGCCTCACGTTGTGTTTGATTTGACTATTGATTTAAAATAAGATACAATATCATAAATTCCTAAGTCGTAAGAACTACTGTGTTTGCTGTCCCAGGAGCAAAAAGCATTCTGCCTACTCAGCACTGATGTCAACAAAATGTGAGCAGACTAGCCAAAAATCGCATCAAAAATACAACAGATGTCAAGCATGTGTTCAGTGAAAAGTACAGACCTTCATTTACCATCTTTGTACCACAAAAAAAAGGATATATTGTAATAAACCTCCCATACATGTACCATATTCAAAACATTATTCATTCATCAGCACATGCCCCAGTAAGCTTAACATGTTTTTGATCAGCCCCTGCCTTTGAGCCTGCCTCCTGGAGTGAAACATGTGTCCTGGCCCCGCCCCCAGGCTTGATTGTAAAACAGGGCATCTCTGTGGGCACCTGACGAGCACAGAGCACCATATGCCCCTCCAAAAGGCTCCAAATGTCTGTAAGCTAAGTGTGCAAAAAAACTGAAATATTGCGATAAGAATTTTGGTGATATAGTTTTGTTGTCATGGGCTGCTGTATCGATATAAATAAGAGTATTTTTGATGTCTTTTTGCATTTTTTTCTTTGACTGCACGACCATTTTGTTTGCTTATTTAGTGGAAGTTTATGCAATACACTTGACTTCTTTTGATGATTAAAACCAATGTATTTCATATTAACGTTGAATAAGTTTAAAAGTGCACAGTGTAATGTTTTGGTTGGGAGTCTGTCACTTTTTTTCCCATGTAAATATCATTGCTCTGCCTTGAATGTTCCACAGTATGACATTACACAGATCTACCTCACATTTATTCATTTACACATGGTTTTGTTGCTCAAAAATACCTAGAAAAACAGGCTTTCTGACTGAGTGGGGTTGCCTCTCCACAGAGCTCACCAGTAACTTGGCCTGATTTGGTCTCCATGTTGATAGAAAGGTTTAATGCCATACTGTGAAACATTTCAGACAAAGCAATAACATCTCCACAGGGAAAAGAAGGTAGCAGATGCTCCACCAGGAAAGTTACACAATGCACCTTTAAAAAACAGCAATACATCACAGAATATCATATGTGAAATATTGATTATCGTGTGTATCGCCATGTCATAAAAACATTGTATATATTCAATCGTGAGGGGCCCTGTGATTCCCGGCCCTACTCTAAGCTCCGGATAAAGCACAACTCTTCCCTTTGCACAATCATATATGGATTTCGCATAACTTTTCTTCCACTCTCAGTACACTTACCACCAGCCTGTAATTACCTCCCCCTCCCCTTTCAAAGCTTTTATTCTTCTTTCTGGGTTTGGCAGCTACACACTGAACTGTACTCTCCAATATTTTCCCTGTGACTTCCACGTCCACTTTCAGGTGTGGAGCGCTGATATGAAATCAAACACATTATTAGCGCATCAGCTGTTGTCATGCTTTGTAGCCGTCCACCTATATGTAATTGCTGCATACGTGCAATTTACCATAATAAACTCCACTGAACGAATGTGCACACTGACACACTTTTTCTGCACGCTCATCTACAGCAACACGGCCAAATTACAGCACATTCTGCCACGCTTCTTTATAACGTTGACCCACTTTCTCTTATTTCAAATACAAACATAGATTTTCCTTTTCAGAAGCAGAGCGCCTCATTAGCCCCACTCTGAGGTGCTTGTAGTGGCCGGTACTGTTATTCTGGGCTCATTTCGTCAGGAGCTTTGATAGCACAGGGAGATGAGTATGTTACCTCATGAGACTTTCACAGATGGGGGCTTAAAGATCAGACCATTTAAGAGTGACTTCATAGGGAGCGGGCGGGAGGGCATCCGATAACATCATTGTCTAGGGGGGATACTGCAGACAGAAGGTTTCCATAGCTAAGAAAACCCTACAGACCCAGCTCCATTACAGGGTTCAAGTCCATATGGTCCAGGCGGTTACCATGGTGATGTAAAGAGTAGTTTTGACTTGGATTAAGGCCGTCTGTGCAAGGGGCTTTTTGGGGCTCTGAGAAACACATCAAAATCTAGTATGCCAATTTATACAAAGAAGTATATTTTATAACAGCAACTTATAACAACAGCGACTTAAAAAGCTGTCAGTGATCATTAAGGAAGGAGTATGACAAATAAATAAAATAAAATAAAATAAAAAGTACACTTCTCAGTCATTTTGCTGGGTCCATTCTAGCCAGAACGGATTTATTGAGAAAAAATTACTTCAGAATTTGCAGGTATGAATGATTTTTATTAGCTCTTCTTACAAAGTTTTGTTGTAAGAAGAGTGAGTAAGTGATGCTGCAATTAAGTTACTTGTCTGGCCACTTTCAATCCATTACTGAATGAAAGTCTGTCTCAGCATTTCCATATATTAGGCTGTACACTTCCAAGAGAGCTGGGAAGTGATAATGACAAGGATGTACATTTATTTACAATGAATAATTTAGACCGACAATTTCTCTATAGGCTATATGCTTAACAAGGCTTGGTCCAACCCAACAGTAACACAGGCTACAGACCCTATACATCACTTGAGCTTAAGCATTAAAATTTGAGCACCACTTTGTCATAATCACACCTCAATAAGCCTTAATAGACCATGAGCCCTTATTTCATAATGAACAAATAGTTCATTAAAGGTGCACTGCACAACTTTTCGGGTGGAGGGTCCGTTACCTGCTTGTTTCTATGGCAGACCTGGGCATTTTACAGCTCTTGGGCCATATACAGCCCTTTGGTTGACTCTGACTGGCTCGTTTGAGCTCATTTGGAATTACAAAATAAGCATATTTTATAATTTTACCTCATGCATGGACCAAAGCTGCATTGCTTTTATTTTAGAGATGTTTTTTATTACATTTTTTATAAAGCACCCTCACTTTTTCATTGCTTCGCCATAACATACACTCTTACCAGTCTTACCAGCTCATCAAAAAAATGCTATTTACTGCTTTTTATGAAAATATACAATTAATATTATGCCGAACAGAGTTCAGTATTTTAGCCCGACCCTCCATAATATTTTCTGTTTCTCATGTGGGCCCATGGAAAAAATAATTGCCCACCCCTGCTCTATGGGGATGTTATTCCTTTGCCGGGAATCTTCCATGGTATAACCTTAAACATATCCAACTAGCATTTATTAATTATGGGTGTTTCTATTGCCTAAAAATACAATAACAGTAGGGGTAATTCTCCAAAGATTTGAATCGTAATGTGGCGTAGTGCTATAACCTGCTTACCTGTCTAACAATAGATATGTTTAATCTAAAGTGTGGAACACTGAGAATGATTCAGGCTTAGTAAATCCTTAGTCAAGGGGTTAGGAGTTAGATTTGTTTAAGTAGTTAGAAAGTCTGAATCATTTTAATAAACTCATTTTTCATTATGAATTAAGGTCATGTAAGTATTATAAAGTGTTACCATGTAAACAACTAATTATAAACCTACCAGCTTTTAGTCGTTTAGTAGTTTAAATAAGCTACTTTCTGCACAGAGAACACCCCAACTGCAGAAAAGTCTCTGAAGAGGAACCACGGCATTTCTGACGAGACATTCTGGAACACCTTTTCTCGCTTCACTTATATCCGTTTACAATCACTTTTACCCAATATATTTTCTGACTTCTTTCCCCTGCGCTCTCTGATGGTCTGAATGTACCATAGCAAAGGGAAAGCTACAACATCAGTGCTGGGCTGGCTTCAAAGCTGAGGGGGGTAAGAAGAGGAGGAGGAAGAGGAGGAGGAGGAGGAGGAAGAGGAAGAGGAGGGCGGTGTGGGTTACATTATGCATGGACTCCCACACAGCTGAAACGATTTAGGCCAAACATATATCCACAAAGATGGTTCAAGCATGGTAAACTTTAAAGGTCCTATATTATGTGAAATTGTCTCTTGTGGGAATGTTGCTACTTTATCAAAAACATACCTGGAGTTGCGCTTTGTATCATTCACAGTAACACTTTATTATTAGTTTGTATCATTCACAGTAACACTTTATTATTAGTTTGTATCATTCACAGTAACACTTTATTATTAGTTTGTATCATTCACAGTAACACTTTATTATTAGTTTGTATCATTCACAGTAACACTTTATTATTAGTTTGTATCATTCACAGTAACACTTTATTATTAGTTTGTATCATTCACAGTAACACTTTATTATTAGTTTGCCTGCATCTTCAAAGCTCAAAATCTAGTTTGAGCTGCAGCAGTTTTCAAGTTAGAGATTGGCAATTCCGGGGCTGAAATCATCCAAATGACTCCAGTGAAGGTGTATAGACTATATGGACAAAACACTGTAGGCACTTCCTGTATTACCACATGACATCACAAGGTGGAACAATGTGTTTTCTGTTTGAGAGAAGAATTCAGTTTTGTGTGTTAAACATGTGTGAAAGAAACAAAAGACAACTCCAGGTATGTTTTTGATGGCGAAACATGATAACACAGACTCTAGAGACCGGTTTGTTGACATTCGCAATACAAACAGACAGGTACGACAATACAATAGGTATGTTTGTCAGAACCACAGCTCAAAACAGCACCTGTCTTTTTGCGTCATGTTACACCGCACCACTGGCTTAAGCTGCAACCAACCATTAAAGATTTTCACAGCTGATTTGAGTCCAGATGTTCACTAACAGCGCAGGCAAAATGTGATTAGATAGATCTTTGTTGGCACGGGCGAGAGTTAAGTAGGAGATACTGAAATACATTGTTTGTCTTTTTAAATTCACATTAACGGTCTTATTGAAATGATGCAGAAAGAGATGGGATAGAAGACTTGCAGGCACTGTGCAGAATGAAGTTGTTCTCTAAAGTTATTGCATTACCAAGTAAAATTGGATTATGTGGCTATAAGTAGAGCAGTGTGGAAACGTTTTTGAGATTAAGTTTAGTATACTGTAATATGCAAAATTGTATTCAAAAATACTATGAATGCTATAACCCATCCATCTACTGTATATATAACTATAACTCTATATAACTATACAAAAATAATTCAAAAGAGTTTCAGCGTTGAAGGTTTTGAGGACATTTCATCATTCAAAAAATAAGATATTTTGTTTAGAATTATTATTTGCTGTGCCTCTAGTTGTACTTTTTTATCACTCTAAAACCCATGTTGGCCTGGTAATTTTTTTCATTACTGTTATTTTTTTTTAATAGCTGTACAAATTCTTGTGTTAGTCATTAACCAGAACCAGAAAACATTTATTTATGGTCACTGCTCAGCTACTTTTTAAGGTGCTACTTTTTCCAGTTTTTATTGCAAACATTTTTTTGTTATTGGTAGTACCCATAGACTGTATATATAAATGAACATAGCATAACCCACTTCAGGCTCCATCAAATCTGGTTACAGTTGACTTTACATTGAAAATTTGTCACCCCTCTCTCTGTAACTGCTGCGGTGAGCCTCATAATCCACTGTTTTGGTGTTTTTATTTCACTATTTTGTCCGTAAATAAATTCCTATTCCTAACCACTAGAGTCGCTTCATTCAGCAGGAGCCAAACGCTTCTTTATACAGTCTAAGGTAGTAATTTCACTTTTCTCTGTCCCCTAGTAATACTTTTACTGAGCCTCATCAAGATTTAAAAAAATGTAAATCATATTTGATGTTGTCCTCCTTTGCCAAAGCTCTCTCCCTGCCCCAACTCTCTCCTGTTTGTTCAAAATCCACTCCTCAATTTGGCAGAGAGCATTTTTCATCACTACTCAAGCTCTGGGGATGAGCACCCAATCAAAACATGTAACAAAGGACCCAGCGTTGTCACATTAATGTTTAAATTTAATCTCAGGCTGCTCCCTGTTTGCGCTGTTTGGCTCCTATTCTCCCCTGAACAAGGTTTCACTAAGGCATTCTCAATGTGTTTTGCTGCAATGTGATTATGTAGGAATGTGCTGTGTCCAGATAAAGCCATTCTGTGCCTAAAGCTAGCGCTGCTCCTAAGATCTCTCGTATTTGCATGAAGTAGCCATAGTTAATGTAATCCAGTTTGCAGAGTAAACCAAAAGGGATCTTGGCTCATAGCGCACAGTGGATATAGGTGTCACGACAGCTGATTGGACAAAACTATGTAGTTGACACACACTAGGGAGGTGAGGACGGTAAATGTTTCTGAAACCGTCGCCTGGGTTATTCTGATGAGGAGCCTGCAGAGATGACAGCTCCACTCTTCGGGGAATTTTGAGTTGAGATGATTGGCAAAGAATAATGTTTTTTGAATAAGAATAAGATGTGGAGTGTTATTTCACACCATATGCCTTGGGATTTTTTGGAGAAAATATAGTCATGGGAGAATCAGTCAAACAAATGCAAGAACGTTAATTGTTTAAGACAGATAGCAACTCAATACAATTAAATCATGCTCATAATTACCAAAATGCACTATGTATGTAATAACCATAAGAATATGTATTTAATATAGAAGATAGAAATAACAACTGCTATGACAAAACAATACAGTAGATTGAAATTTGGACTCACACTATCTTATATTGCGCTCGTATCAATAAAATGGTCATATTTTGTTCATCCACAATTATCCAGTCACATTTTCATGTCATTTGGATGTGTCCCAAATTTGGATAAGGAAAGAGATTCGGGAAGGGCATCTGGTTTAAATTCTATGCCAAATTAATAAGCAATTCCCTACATTAGAAAGAATATTGCATCATACTTTTTTCCCTTTTTTGCACTAAACTGTCATGGAGCTACTGTGAGTGTTGAATTTCTCCACTGCGAGTCCTATCCTAAAGTCCTATCTTATCTTATGTTATCTGATTATTTTTAGCAAAAGGAGGAAAGGAGCAGGCTACAAACAGTGTGCGACCGAACACACTATATCTGCATTTTCTATTTTCGGCTGGTGGAGCATTTGTTTGACATTTGTTTGAACTCTACTATAAGCTCTTAAATACCTCCTAAGTCTCTCTCTATATCAGCTCTTTTTTAATTGTTTCTCCCCATTCAGACCTAACCATGACTTCTATAACAAATCCTTTAGCGTATTTTCTTTAAGCTTGTAGGAGTTCAACATTAGTTATTTCCAATGTAGCTTCTATGTTCTCAATGGTCTTTACAGTGCGCCTCTGGCCATACAATCCGCTCACTGCCTTTTTTCTTTATGACTGAATCATTACACCAGCATCAAAGTTTAATGACAAAATAGCGTTGTGCCTATGAAACTACTCGCGTAAGCCTCCATGGGCTTTGCATTGTTGGAGTAATAAAATAGAAGAAAGAAATAACTGCTCGGTGCTGGGATGAAAAATAGTTTGAACTCTGATGGAAATATCTTGAGACAAAGAAACAGAAAAATAATTAGTGAAGGAATGAACGCCTCCCTTGAGCAAAGATTACACTTGCGAGTATCAGTCTTAATTAGCTGGATCTTTAGTTAATGCTTGGCAAGGTCCCCTGCTGCACTTTTCCTCTCTGCAGTGAAGTCACATCTTATCGCTTCCTGGTCTTGTCTTGCTCATCACGTTAAGAACTCTTCTTTCTGAGCTGAAGCACTGCACCAGGCATTTTGGGCCACTTAGGTACGAATTAGCACCATTTGTGAGGTTACAGCTTGATTGTAAGAGGACTTGACCCTTAAATAGCTAACGGAGAAATATTATAGGCAGTTTGCTTCAAAATGGTCAAAAAACTGGCTCCAGGCATAAAGAAGTTAGGCTTTGCTACTTTTAATAATTTAAACCAATAATATGAATCAATACAAGTTACTTATAACACTTTTAAGCCATTTTATAATGTTGTTACCACATCAAAAACAAACCTGGAGTTGTGATTTGCATCATTCTTACATGCTTGAGTTACCTTTAGTTCAGTAGAAATGAGCATTTCCAGGACTGAAATCATCCAAATGATTCTAGTGAAGATGTGTGGAGTTTAAAAACACAGTTTTGCACTTTTTGTATTAACACAACATCACAAGGTGGAGTGTTTTCCATTTGAGAGAAGAACTCAGAACAAAATATGTACGGTTTGTGTGTGTGTGTGTGTGTGTGTGTGAAACAACAAAATTCCAGATATAATTTTGATGTGGAAACAACGTTATAACATAACTCAGAATATAGCATGATATGGGCCCTTTAGTTACAGTTGTGAAACCGTTTCCAGTTTGGAAATATAAAAATGGAAAATTGTTTTATTTAGTCTAAATTAGATCACTACTCATAAAAAACAAACAACATTCACAGTTAGTACTTTTAATGTGGCATATGATACAAAATTTACTTTTATGAGTTTTTCGCAATTTACTTGTGCTATACTTGTGCTACAGTTCTATACTCAGTACCAGAAAAAACATATGTCTTCTATAAGTAAAACTGTGTAAGCTAAATATGTATCTACTCCACCCTCCTCCCAAATCGCATCTCTGAGTAATGGCAAATGTATTCACTGCAATGAGAAGGCAATTTGATGTTGTACCCATGCAATAAATGACGTCTTTCACTTCAGCCTGACCTGCTCTTCGCCTCTCCTTGTAACTCTTGTGTTGTCGACTCACTCAAATTTATTCAAATAGCCATACAACCCACAAAAACGTCATCAATTTCAGCTGCCTCAATGTGCTACAATTATGTTTTGTCATATCCCTCTTAGGATGAATAGTAGCTCATGTTTTTATGGCCTTAGAGGTGCATTGCCGAGTGGTGACTCATATGATTACCTCAGCATAGTGGCCCTTCTCCCCTTTCTCTGTGCGCCGTGCCTGGCTGACGCACTCCACCTTGTGGTTATGACTGGATATGTTTTGCGGATGTGAGTGATAAAGGACGGAAGGATGCAGTGCTTTGAGCTGTCACAGAGTGGACTGTGGACATGGAGTAGGAAGTAGGAAGACTTTACTGATGCTAGTCTATTGTTTACACTGAAAGTTATGTGAATATTTATGGGGATTATTATTGTGTGTTTTTAAAGGTTTTTACCTGGTGTGATGCTCAAAATTGGAACTAAATAAAGAATGGAAAACTAATTAAAGGCTTCGTCTGAGTAAAATGGTCAAATCTTCAACTGTGGGTACACGACCCTCTTCAAGTGTGGGGGCGCAAGCGCAGAAATCCAAATAACACTTGACAGTGTTGTATAAAATTACGTTTAGTCTGCTAGTGTTAATAACAATGCTGAGAATTGTGTTTGTATTTGATTAAAATAAAATATTTGTTTAAAATAGCTAAAATAGGCAAAAAATAACATGGAAACAAAGACAAAAAAAACAAAAACAAACTTTCATCTCACAATAAAAATCTAATTTCTGTGTCTTTATTTGACAAATGCCTGGTTTATCAATAATACGTTTTGAGGGTGGTTATTCTTTCCTGTAAGATTTCAGATTCTTAAGATTTTTCCTCTAAATTGGAGAAAGCGAAAAAAAAATCTGAATCTGTATGTTTTTAAATGCACTTGGTACAAGTTGATAAGTGTCTGAGATGCACCTACATCATGCATTTATTTGCAAATTTATGCTTATGTTCCATTCAACATTGACTAAAATAAGTAAAAAATGTAAAAAACAAAACAAAACAAAACAAAACTGGAGGACATTTAATTTGAAAAATCTAATTCATTTTTTAATATATTTTAAAACTGTAAATGTCTTTAAATATGACACAACTAATCACAAGATGGTGCTGTTGATTCAAAATACACCGAGCTCATAGCTGATAATATTATCTAACGTGAGAACCTGTCTTTTTACCTCTAACTTCTTTTTACCAGATGACCTGAGTGATCTGAAAGCCGACAGCAGCCCCATCATGGATAATGAGATGACGGCCAAAGAGCGCGGCGTGCTGGAAGACAATGAGAAGGAGGAAGTGGAACGGGGAGAGGGAGGTCCGGAGGAGGAGAGCCTGACAGAAGAGCAGGAGCTGGAGGAGCTCAGGGCACAGGTGGTACAACTGCTGCTGGAGCTGGACGAAGCCCGGGAGACGTCCAATAAGCACCAAGAGAGCTTCCATGAGCTACAAGGTGAGGAGAGCAAAGAGGAAGTACTGGACTGAATGAATCAAAATCAACATGTATAAGTATAATATAGATAAGTATAGTGTAGGCCAGTCATGATAACAAATTATGAAGTGTGATACAGCATATTGAATCAAATATAGACGATAAATGATAATACTGAAAAAACAAAAGGCAAAATTGTCCCCAAATGTATTTAAAATATACAAAATTGTTAATATAAGTCAGTATAGTAACTATTATGACAGGCCTAATATTAAGCTATTCAAGTGAAAGTCCGCTGGCTCCTTGGTCTAGCAGACTCCTTGGTCCAGCGGTCTTTGGTCCAGTGGGCTCCTCACTGGCGACCTGGCCCTGGATAAGCAGAAGAAAATGGATGGATCAAGTGAAAGTGAATAGTGAAATATTTCTGTAAATCTGTTTTTAAGAACAAGAGACTTTAAACTACACAGAGTGGCTAATGGAATTTGGCAGTTCAATTAAAAGTTAGGATTGAATTACATTAAATCTAGTGAAATGTTTTGGTGATAATGATACACCTTAAAATGACAAATGTTTAACTATTGATTGTAAATGTCAATGGAAGGAAACTGAAAGTAAGAAAAATGTATATTTAATAACCATGAATTTTGAGCACATGCAGTAAAACATTAGAAGATGTACTTTAAGGTTTGTGTGTAAATAAAGCACCTTAAGGTTATAAGTATGCGTAGCACTGCTCTCAGTGTTTCAGAACTGTAGAGAAGAACGTATTTTAGCTTATCAAATGCATTTCTAAAAACGAAGATGTAGTGGAATAACTGAAGTATGAACTATGCTTCGTGTGTTGAATTGGTGATCCTAAAATGCTCTTTATATCTGAGTGAAAGTGAATGGCCCTTGACTCACTGGACATTATCCTCAGTTTAACTCACCTTAGGCCTCTGGTTCATGAGATGACAATATTCTTTCTTATTAGGGCAACGTTATAATAAGCAAATGTTTCTTCAGGTGTTTTGAAAGATTAGACAGCTTTATGGTACTATAGCAGCTCAGGGTTGTGAACTCGTAACTTTTTAAACAAACTGCATATAACTTGGCATATATCAACACAAATTTATGATCTGATATACATATTTACATATACATACATATACATATTTTCCTTGTATAATTCAGGAACAGGGAACCAGATTATATATATATATTTGGATTACACACCATTTTGTCTCAGTTCTTCACCAAGTTTACAGCACACAATAGTTCTTAGTGTCCCTAAAACATAACTTTCTTCTTGGCATCCCAAAATGTGGCCATATGCGTTGGCCAACAACAAAATTCCCATAAAAGTGCAGTTATGAGTTAATTTTAGATGCCATAATATTTTGTGTGATGAAATGATTTTTAGGACACAAGCTTGGGGCTATATAAAAACCCATAATTGTTCCCTGTCTCTTTTTGCAGATAAAGTACAAGTTAAATGTGCATTGTTTTTACTCTTGGACTTTTTAGAGAATTTAATAAGCTTAGCACCTTTCTCCAGGGCAGTTTACTTTTTGTTCTTTTTAATCTCAGCAGAGAAAATAGCTTTAAGGAAGTTTAAAACTTGTGCATTTTTATTACTTTTTCTGAGCAAACCTAAGTATGAAAAAGCAGGAAAAATCACTGTCAAAATAGAAACATGTCCATTCATAGGAAGCTGAAGCCCCTTTTAGTTTCCAGCATAGATTCTGTTTATCTAAAAACATGTCTGACCTGAACCCTAGTATACTCAGTTCATTTGCAAATCACAGTAAACTAGAAGGCAGATGGTCCCAGAAGAGAAAATCAAAAGGAAAGAAGACTGTGGGAGCAGATACAAATTTGGCATCGCAAAACACCCCAAACAAGAAGCGTGACTGAACCGTTTTAACATTTAACACATAGGTTACCCAGTCATCTTCAGAATAAAACCTGAGATAAACAGGCAGACATAGACGCTTGCGTCAGCCTTTATAGTGAGCGGGTGACAAGCTCTCTTCCTCACGTCCTGCTAAATAGACCATCACGTCATACCTTAGAAATGATGCTCCCAGTGTTGAGGAGTGAGTAAGGGCTTGGCTATGGGGCTGCAGCCAACACTGTGTGTGTCATGGCGCTTGGAGCTCAGCTGTTTGTGTGGCATTCCTCAGACAACTGTGCACATGCCAAGAGAAGCTTCCAGACTGTGGGAGAGAAAGAAAAGCACCAGACACTACTGGGCTTAAGGACAGCTGTTCAGGTTAAGACTCCTTTGGTTTTAATGGGCATTGCTAAAGGCTGAGGTATAAAGTTAAAACATGCATCTACAAACTACATTAGTGTTCTTAATATTGAATTAAAGGTGCATTATGTAACTTTTTGATTGAGGGATCCGCCACTTGCTTGTTTATGTTATTCCTCTGCCTGGAATGTTCCACAGCATGACATTAAGCAGCTCTGCCTTACATGTATTCAATAACAGGTGGTTTTACTGAATGTGAGGGGGTTGTTTCGCCACAGTGCTGACATGTAATTTGGTCTGGTTTGAGATTGAAAGGTTTAATACCATTCTGTGAAGTATTTCAGATAAAGCAATAACGTCTCCATGGAGAAAAGAATTTCACGGACCCTCTACTCGAAAAGTTACATTATCCACCTTTATATGTGTTTCTGTCCTTCTCATTAAATACCAGTGACAGATCAGTGTGATTATATAGACATAAACATAATTGGTTGCGCGATAAAATTCACTTGTTGGTTGGCAGTGCGATTCCAGCTCCCACAAATGAATGTGTGTGAATGGGTGAGAGCTTTGAGTGCCTTGAAGGTGGAAAAGTGCTCTATATAAATATTACTATGTGACCATTATATATGTTTTGATCTTGGTTACTTAGTTATGCTTTTGTCAGTAGTGATTGATGATGTCCATATGTAGGAATAATGAAGAGTATTGCCTGTATTTTGACTAGGCAATATTTGTGAAATGGTGGGAAATATTTATTTTTTCCTTCTTGTCAAAAGAAGCTTCCCCACTGTGATAGAAATAGAGCAGAATTGGTCACTGTGAGAGGTCCATTCCCACAGGGAACAACAGTTGGTCAGGTTTCTGGCATCTCAATGAACATGTTTGCAAACTGTGTAAAGAAGTATGTGGTATCAGACTGGCTGATTTGACAAAATCAAATTTGGAAAATAATAATAATAATAATAATAATAATAATAACGATGATAATAATAATAATAATAATAATAATAATAACCACAAATTTTCCCTCTTGATCAATTGAGATTTTCCATACCTTCAATTTGTGACTTATGAAAATAAATAAAAAGGTTTTCAACTCACTGCTATTTAACACATAAATAGTTGTATCTCCAAAGTTTTTACTGTCCGAGGATAGTCTGTGGACATCATGTATAAAAAAAATTAAAGGTACACCATGTAACTTTTGGGGGTCCGTCACCTGCTTGTTTCTATGGATATGTCATTGCTCTGCCTGGAATGTTCCACAGCATGACCTTAAAAAGCACTACCTTATGTTTATTTAATTGCAGGTGGTTTTATAGCTAAAAAAAAATACCTAGAAAAACAGGAATTCTGACTTGGGCAGGGTCGCCTCTCCATAGATCTGACCTGTAAGTAGTTCTGGTTTGGTCTCCATGACGATAGAAAAATTTCATGCCATACTGTTAAACAGCAATAAGCAATAACATCTCCATTTGACGAACCCTCCACCAGAAAAGTCACACAATGCAGCTTTAAAAAAAATCTTAACCAACCAAAATACAAAAACAAATCTAAGATGGCAAAATTACTGTGATACACCCACTATTTTCTTGAGCTATTGCATGGTCACCTCCATTTTTCCAAATTCTTTTACACTTTATCTATTTGAATCATGACTTTTGTAAATATATCTTCACCCGCAGCCAGAATCTATTTCAGCACTGCAATAGACTAATTTTGTAATCCAAGACTTGTAGCAAAGCACTAGTGGCATTTCAGTGGGATGAACTTAAGAAGAAAAACCCTGTGAAGTTGTCTACTCCAACTAATCACATTATAACACAAAACGCACTTACCCAAGGGCACTTTGGCATTTCACTTCCAAAACAGGTCATTAGAGGACTCTCCAAACCCCTTTGGTAATGACTGAATACAACAGCCTTTAGTCTTGGCTTCGTACACCAAAAGATACAAACCTGCTTGTGTCATTCATGTCTGCTTCAAGGTTGAAATGCTTATCAAATTGTCATCTTTCCATTGGCGGACGGAACTGACATTTTTCTCTTATCTCGGGGTCCCTGTGATTCGTTTCTCACCTCTGTCCCACTTCTCTCTCCTCTCTCTCTCTTCCTCTCCGTCCATCAGGGCTGTTGGAGGATGAACGTCTGGCCAGTGCCCATCAAGCTGAGACCTTTACGCGCCAAATCCAGAACCTGCAAGGTAAAGTAAAGAGAAAACTGAAATCAAGATAATATTGTTGACACAAGATTTTAAGCAGGACCTGGAAGTGTAGAGCTGAAGCAACACAGTATATTTTAGTATAGGCCAACTCAATGACAGATGTGTTTTGTATGTATATTTATCTATACCTTTAACATTATTGTTTATATACTACCCTGCCAAGATTCTTAAGTACTGAGCTTTGGAATGCTACACAGTATGGCATTAAAGCGGAACTTATTATTTATACATTTTTGCCATACTTCTTACACTTCTTATATCTTAATAACCTGCATCTGCTACATCTGGCATTTGTAAATAGTTGTCCATACACTGTTCAGTGTGAGGTTTGACATGTGGGATTTTTATACATCCTTAATAAAGAATTTAAGTTTTATTTACCAGTGTCTATCTGCACTTAAACAAATAAAAGGTCAAGTTAAAGGTGGTCCAACCCTCTGTACAATGTATAATGAAATCAAGAAATTACTATGCAAAAAATAGTGCACTTTCTGACTCTGGAGACTGTGAAACCTGCTCTAACCTCCGAACATGAAAAAGAGACGAATAGCATGCTGCACTGAATCTTAAGCACTATTTTTCAGGAGGCTTGACACGTTCAAGCCAATGTGATGTCCTAAATGGTTGGGAAAATATATTAATATTTCATTACTGTTGATATTTCATGGACTGGAAGATTTTTTTTTCCATCAGTGAAATGTCTGTTACAATGCGTTACATCAGCCTCCTTCAAATAGCAGCCCACTCATGCAATGCATACACCACCCACTAAAGCAAACACTTTCCAAACATCAGGTGAACACATTTCTATGGGCACAAATCCCTTTAAAACTGTAGTGCTTATTTTTATTTATGCATTGTGCCTTGTTCAGAAGCCTATAATTACAGTATTTTTGCAGTTCACTTTATGTAACATCTTTAGCCTCCCTATGGATTTGACTATTTATTAGTCCAAAAAGAACTAATAAAGGACTCTACATACAGTAGAGACAGATCATTTTAATGAGGAACATTCAAGGAAAAGCATATCTCTATGGAAACAAGCAGATGACAGACTCTTCAGCAGAAAAGTTACATAGTAAACCTAGTTTAAGTCCTATTAAAAGCCCTATATTGAACCAGGTAAATAACTGAGTTTAAGTCATGTTATAATGTTGTTACATCCTCAATCATACCTGGAGTTGTGTTTTGTTGCATTCACACATATTTGAGTACTGTAATTCTTTATTATTAGCTTGTCTACATCTCCAAAGCTCAAAATGCTCCATTCCACCTTGTGATGTCATGTAGTGGTAGCTCAAGTTAACAGTTACATTTTACCCTTTGTTCAGAAGAGTTGTGCAATTCCAGGGCTGACATCATACAAAATGATGCTTGTGAAGGTGTTTGGAGTTTCAAAGCACAGTGGAGCACTTCCTGTTTTACCACATGACATCACAAGGTGGAACAGAGTGTTTTCTGTTTTAGAGAAGAACTCTAATATGCAGGATTTGTGTGTTAAACATGAATGAATGAAACAAACCTCCAGGTATGTTTTTGGAAACAACAACATTATAATACAGACCAGAAAACAGAGTAACATGAGCCCTTTAAAAGTCAGATATTCCCTGAGGTGGTGGTCTGGTAATAATCAAATCCAGTGCTCTAAAACCTGCATGCCCCTTTCACCTGCAGCCCAGCTCCGGTCAGTGCAGGAGGAGATGAACAGCCTGGAGGAGGAGAAGGAGAGCGAGCTGGCGGAAGCACAGGAGGAGCTGAGAGTGGCCCACGAGGAGGTGATTCTTCTGCAGCAGGCGGCCGAGGAGGCAGCGGCCGAGCGCGAGAACGACATCGCCAGCCTGCAGGAGGAGCTGTGCAGACGCAGGGCAGAGCTACAGAGGCTGAGTGAGGAGACACAGGCCTACGAGCTGGAGATAACTACTCTGCGAGCCGAGATCAACATGAAGAGCCAGCGCAGGGAGGCGGAAAGGAGAGAGGGTGAGGAGGGCACAGGATACAATCATATATTATAGCAACAGTGGCAGTAATCAATCCAGGGGTGGATGAAGTATTCAATTTTGTTACTTAAGTAAAAGTGCAGATGCCAGAGCAAAGAATACTCAAGTAAAAGTAAAAGTATCACATGAAAAATCTATTTAAGTATTAAAGTACCAGTTTAAAAATGTAATTGATACAAGATTTGTGCTGAACAGAAACAATTGAATCAATTGTTTTTTGTAGCTTGTGTTTCAAATAAACCCTCAGAATTTTCAGCAGGTCTCAAACTATAATAAAAATACTTACTATTTGGTCCTGTTAAAAAATGTAGTGGAGTAGAAGTAAAAAGTATCCACTTTGAAATATAAATGTAGTAAATACGTAGGTAAAGTACAGATACCAAATTTTTTTACTTAAGTACAACACTTTCGTTCATTACATTCCACCACTGAATCAATCAATAATCACATTTTATTCATCTAGTAAGACACTTGGTCGTGGTTTGACCCTGACTAAACTTGTATCTGGTTTAATAATGATTAAGTAATTTTTGTTTAGAGAAGTTATGCTAAAGATGTACGGTAACTCTATTCATCTTATTCCGGAAATTGCAGTGCGCACCACAATCATCATTTGGATTATATTATTTTGTATGGGGCTGCTAATCAATACGGACTATAAAGATGTTTAAAGCCCTGAGGGAAGCAGTGCAGTGTTGACTTGTTGGTGCACATGAACACTGAACATCTTATACAAATGAACCTACTTATGTCATATTTAAGATGAAACTCTCCTCAAATTTGCCACTGAAATTAATGGGATCCCTGTTTAACTGGAAGTGCCACTGCAAGAAAGAGCTGCTTAGGAGCATTTAGAAACACAAATGGGCGGGGTGGAATAAGATATTGCAGTAAGATCTTCAGTCTACAAGAAATGTGTGCTAACTGTGTATTGAGTTTTCAAATTTAGATATGGCTTGAGAATTATAAAATCAGATTTGGCTCATTTGGTCCCTGAAATTAGTCTACATACAAGTATCTCTGCAAATGTTTAAACTGGTAATGCTGAAGTTTAAACATTTATCACACTCTAGTTTTGTACCCTGCAATACTCAATTATTGAGATCTCTAGATTGCTTTGAACTCAGTTTAGGCCTTCTGACTGATGTAAGAGACTTTAGAATTAGACTCAGTTTTATTGTAATTTTCATTGTATAAAATTCACAACTAGGAAGTTGCTTTTGTAGAGAACTGCTATTAATTAGAGAATTGCTGTTAAATATAGTGAAATATTCCTGTTACTTATCTCATTTTCAATTCACTGTATTTCTAGGTCATGCATGTAGCTGGTCATTTGATGTGAAAGAATTGTGTGACTGAGTTAAATGATTTATTAAAAATGTATGATGTTTATCTCTTTTATGGGAAGTGTTGGACATGAGATGAATGAAAATATTAGTAAGGACAAGACAGTCACAAATAATCAGTCTGTCAAAGCTAATAAAAAGTGTCTATTATTGAGTTAAGAGCCTCAAAGCCCACAGCTGATCAGTAACACAAAGACAAACAGCACAGCTTTGTGTCTAATTAACAAAACAAAGCATGATGTCTTGGACGGCGCTCACAACATGTCAGCTCCTCCATAAATCATTCACACTAATGAATATTATAGAGCACAAATATGATTGTGGAGGGTTGGGAAGGGCGTGGTGTGTTTGTGTACATCTACAAATGCGTGCTAATCTCCATTTAAGGCATTTATGAGGTAATGAGGTAATGAAGGGAGGGGCAGTATCTAACAGCATTGGTAACCACAGCAGGCAGTAGGCACTCAAGAAGAGTCTAGCCACATACTGAAGCTGCCAGTCTGGGGAGGGGAAACTGCAATCCAAGCATACATTTTAATAGGTAAATAAGATGGACTTTTACTTTTTCATTTGACTTACTATTTACAAATACATAAACATACACTTACAATAGCAAATTAGCTTAAAACTGCTTAATAAGGGAAAGAGTTTTAGCAATAATTTGTTGGTATTGGAGCAAGTATACAAGTACTGTATGTGTTATTGGAAGCATATGAAAAAGTCTGTAACTCAAATAACGGCAAACGGTGTGCTGTAAAAACATATAAATGTTATTCAAACTTACTACCTGAGTATACAGTTGTAGATGAGTCTTTTCTCGTCCACTCACCTGTGTTTCTATGCCTTTGTAGGGGATGTGGACTTATTAAAGGAGGAGTGTCGTGCACTGAAGGAGGAGTGTGAGACACTGAAGGAGGACAACAGACGACTCTCAGAGAAGCTGCAGCTGCTGCAGAGACAGAGGACCAGGTGAGCGCTGCATATTGTTAGCTTCCTAGTATAATTGCCCAAGTCATTTTTCAGGATTGGGGGAAAAAGTAGAAAAAGAAACTACCTGTCACGAAAATGGCTTGTTTGTGTGTGTGTTTTGTCCGGATGTCTACAGATGCAGTAGGGTCTAGAGATTATTAAAAACTATGAATTGCCCATAGTTATATAACAGAATGTTTTAGAATTTTGGGAATACTATAGATAATGCCTAGTCCTTATTTGACTCTGTTTACACCTGTGTCCAGCTTAGTCTTGCTTTAGTCCTTTTTCTCATTACTAGGTCCAGGTAAATACTTGTTTAGTCCTAAATTAGGCCAGATTTCAGACTAGTCTTTGTTCATCTTAGTTTGGATTCAGATTAAACAATAAATACAGGTCCTTAGGTCAAAAGATGAATCTGTAGCACACCACCTGTTATTCCGTAGTTGAATGTGAGAGATTATTACACTCCATTAGTTCAAAAATTAATGGCAATATTTGAGGTAAAATTCATCAGTGACCTTGGAAACAGCTGAAGACACAACAGTCTCTCCATGAGGTCCATTTCAGAGGAGGATTTAGCAGATGGTGAACTAAAGCAGGCTCCATCTGTGTGGGAAGATTGTGAGATGTGATCAAATGGGAAGTAACTTTTAAAATATATCATGTTTTTGGACCAGAAGGCTCCAAGAAAAAAACAAAAAAACAAGAAGCCCAAAAAACAAAATGTGCGGTCAATATTATTAAAAATATGCAGGCTATTAATAGACAAGCTTATAAGAAATGACTACTGGCCAGCACTAGAACACAAAAATGATCATAGTGGCCAAAGTAAAGCATGAATTTCAGGTAAATCAATGTCTGCCATTGTATCACTAGGCAAGACACTTAGTATGAATCTTGTATGTATGTGAATAAGCAATGACTTCAGTGTACTGCTTTGAAAAGCTTCCTTAAGTAATAGAAATGTTATTATGACATGTGAATGCACCTTGTAATACAAACTGAGGGAAATTAAAGTAACCTATTCGAACAACATATATAGCCTATTTGAAATTCCTCCAGCATTAATCCAGTAACATATCCAGATTTGTGTTATTTGTATAAACTGCATTGATTCAACTTCATGACTTTACCTTCTAAACACTATAATTTACCAAAACTGAACAAAATCATTTATAGCTACATTTTGTGGTTGTCCAGTTTCCCTAAAATGTTACACTGCCTGAATCTAACTCATCTTAATCAGATAAGATTTTCAGCGCCTTTCCTCATTCATATTTAATTACTACATGCCCCCCGCTCAGACCACTCTTATTGTATTACTGACCTGTACCCGCACTGTCCCGGCAGCTCCAGTGTGTACCTCTCTCTGAAGGAGGAGGACAGTGACGCCCCTGAAGGCAAAGGTCTGGACTCTGAGGAGGTCCTGGCAGAGAGCTACATGACCATGGCCCACTCGGAGAACTGCCACCTACGAGACGCCTCCATCCAGAAGAACATCTCCTTTGACGGGAAGCCTATGACCCCCACCAGCTGGAGCGGGGGCATGGGCGAGATCCTCTCCCTACGGGACCAGCTCAAACAGGCTGAGGAGAAGGCGCTGCAGGTTCAGAGGGAGGTAAGAGGGAATAAAATATGCATAGACGGTCCAAATTACCTATTATGGAGTATAATTTGCCAATACGTTTTGCCTTTAGACAGACTGCTCTTGAATCTAACATCTCTATAACTAAATAAATCCCCTTGGTCAAACACTTCGGACTGTAACTGACATCTTATTAAGTAATTGTAAAGGACCAAAAACATATCAGACCTAATTGCGAATTTGTTGGTGATATGCTGTTTTCACTTTAGAGAGACACTTAAACAACTACGTGTGTGTCTTTAAATTGTACATAAAACACATTGTCTTTAAAGGTACCTAACCAGAACCAAGTTACAGATCAGATCTGTGGGGTGGCATCCCTATTCACAGTCAGAGCACCATTTTTTCTAGATATTTTTTAGCTATAAAATCACCTGTGCTTTAATAAAGGTAGAGCTGTTTAATGTCATACTGTGGAGAATTCCAGGCAGAGCAATGACATCTCCATAGAAACAAGCAAGTGGACCCCCAACCGAAACGTTATACACGTTCAAGCAAATTTCTTCTAAATGTCTTTTTTACTTTACTGCTTTACTTTATTGTACATCTGTAGAATATTTTGGTTAGTTTAAGTTGTTTTTTTTCTCTGTCCTGAATCAATAAACTTGAATTTAAACCAAATGTACAGATGCATTAGATGTTTACAGCCCAAAGATATGATGCTGACCTTTTGTCCTCAGTGTGACAGTCTGAAGGTGGAGCTGAAGGATCTACAGGAGCTGTACGAGAGCAGCCAGAGGGAGCGGGCGGAGCTGGAGGAGGAGCTGCAGAGATGCAAGGCCGAGTTGGAGAAACTGTCCGGAGGGTCCCAGGTACAAGCAGCACATGGGACAAACTGCTGTTACAAAAACACACATGCAGCAGAATAGCAAATATATTATTTATTCAGACAGTGATCCTTGGAGGAATTAAGAATTGAATTTCCACTTTGCAATTTTGAACAAATTCCCAGAACGGCCTATAGATTAGATTTGTAAGTGAAATATTAGACTTGGACTTAGACAAACTTTATTGATCCACAAGGGAAATTATTTGGACACAGTAGCTCAACATCGCAATATATTATAATAAAATAAAGCAAAAAGATAAATGGTAATAATTATAAATTTTAAATAAAATGCAAAAATAGCAAGAGACTTATCAAATAAGGCATCATTATATAAATGTATATATACAACTAAAAATAAAATACAGAATTACAGAAATAGATATATACAAATATAGCTCTGCTATATACAAGAGGTTGCAATTAAAACTGACTGGAAAGACGGTGCTTTGATAGTTTTAGCGAACCATATTTGTTTTTGATAACTTTACTTTGTGAACCATAATTTGCGTCATTCTACACAAAGCCGTTTTATGTAGCTTTGAATTACAATCTGTCACAGCACGTGTTGTTGATTTGAAGTCTCTGTTTTGAAAGACAATACATATCAAATTTCTATTCATGAGCACAATTATAACTGCTAGTGATTTGAGATGTTGTTTCTCAGTGTTTCTGCAATTTGCATTTTTGAATTGTTCAGTCAGGACACATTACATCACATCTCGATTTAGTGTCATCTTTTCTCTAGTGAATGTCGTCTTCTGTCTAGCCTGATAGAAGGATTTCATTTTGCAAAAGGAAAAAAAGGATTTGCAGTTTTTTACATTTATTACAAGTTCAAAAAGTATAAAACATTTCTTACAAGTCTTGCATTGATTACGCATGTTTTCTGACTGAACAAGTTGTGTTTGGTACACAGTGAATCAATATAACTGCCTGATGTCCTATGACACATCTCACACATCTCTGCTGTATCCGTGTCCACTGAACCTGTTATGTCTTTGTCTCGCTCGCTGTACCACCACTATACGCTGTGATGTGAAGTGATGGGGTCACTATATGTTCTGACCTGGACTATACTCCCCCCTGTGTCTGTCCATTAACCCACTATGAACTTGCAATGCTTATTTTCAAGCTAGAGGTACACATAAATGATTCAACACAGAAAATACGCATTGGGAAGTTGTATTAGAGACTTATTCTGTCCTTTAGTAAAAATCATCTTTTGTCTTTATGGGGTGTTTGTGCTGTCAAACTGTCCAAATGTTCCTGTCCTTGTTCTCTGAGTGTCCGTGACCCTTCAGCCTGTAAGACTCCTATGACATACTAACTCAACGCAATTACAAATCAATTCAATGAGGATAGAGAGACACTTAAACCACTACGTGTGTGTGTGTCATTGTCTTTTTCTGTTCTTTTCACTTTATATGCTGCAAATAAGCACTGCAGTCACATTCAGAGGTGGAAGAACACATTTCAGAAGAGCAGGTTCATTTCAGGACTGAACAAAGAGTAGAAATAGTGCTATGGTAAAATAATAGCACTAGTTTCCAGTTGTAAAAATTTAATACTTTTTATTTGAACGCGCCTTTATTTCAAAGTCTCAGAATATTTTAAGAGTGAAGGTTTTGTCCTCACCAGAAGAAAGTGAAGTAATTAGGTTTAACAACTTTTAATTTTGGTGAGTAATGCCACTTCTCCGCAGATTTAAGTCTAGGTAGAGATTTATGGGTGCACTACTTAACTTTTCTGGTGCTTGTTTCCATGTGGATGATGATGTTATTGAGTGGCCTGGAGAGCATGGCATTACAAGATAAGCAGGTGATGCTCCCTGGTCAAGTTAGAGGTCAGATCTGTGGAGAGACCCCATTCAGAGGAAGAATGGATGTTTTAAAGGGCCCATATTACGCCATTTTCTGATCTGTCATAATGTTTCCTCATCACAAGTGTTTACAAGTGGAGTTGTGTTTTGTTTCATTCACACATGTTTAACATTAACACACAAACCCTGCAGTTTCTCTTGCACAAAGAAAACATTCTGTTCCACCTTGTGATGTCATGTGGTCATACAGAAAGTGCTCCATACACCTCCACTAGAATCATTTGGATGATTTCAACCCTGGAATTGTCAATCTCTACTAAACAAAATGGTAAAATGCAGCTGTTAAGTTGAAACCGCTTTGTGTTGCATTTTTTGTATGAAAATCGCTCTATAAATAAAGATTGATTGATTGACTGAAAACTACCGCTTCATGACATCTCAAGGTGGAACAGAGCCTACTCAAACATGTGTGAATGAAACAAAACACAACTCCATGTTTTTGATGAGGTAACAACATTATAACATGACTTAAACTTCACAAAAGTCAGTTGTGTCACTTGTGTAACATTTAGGGTATTTGCAATAAATGTCTGTAACTGAATACATGCATAATAAATAACTTTAATGCCAAACATTCTGCGCCAAGCAATAACTTCCTCACAGAGACAAGCACTTGGCAGACCATCCACCATAAAAGTTACCTAGTGCACTATTAAAGATATACTTCCACCTCTGATTACTTTTATTTGATTAGCTTGTTGCAGTTATATTATACCTTGTTTCTTTCCCTGCGCTTGACTCCCCCCCACCCCCCGCACTTCCCTTTACGACACAGCCATAACCCGTCCACTATAATTTGTGATTTTTCTGTTGTCATGTATACATTTGTTGCCACATAAACGGTATATCTGTGCTTTTTGGTTTACCTGTTTCCATCGTTCTTTCATTCCCCTCACGCCCATCGTCCTTGTGCTTGTCCCTTCAGAGATTCATCCATGCGTCTGAGCACCCTGTTCTCTCCATCCCCTTCATAGGAATGATTGTAATAGTGGCAGTGGTCTGGTGCTGGTTGTCGGAGCTGGCGTCCCAGAGAGCAAGGTATGGGAACAGACCCCAGCTTCTACACACAATGGAAATATGCTTTATTATACACATCTGCAGAGGTGATAAGTTCATTTTACTCAAAGTGCATATGAAATAGTAGTTTTAAGGATATAAATAATGGAATATCAAGTCTATAAACAAGGGAATAATAAAATAAAAAGAGAATTTTACTGTCTATTCACATAAGACATTTACAACCACGTTTCAGATGCGCTGTTACAATATCATCTCAGTGAACTGTAAATTATACAAAAACAAAACATGGTATGTGGAGCTATAATTGCCAAAACACCAATATGTACAATACTGCTAAATAAAGAATAAACAATGTAATTTATTTACCCCTAAATAAAGGTGACTTAAAGGGCCTTTGTATATGTTTCTGATGAGGTAACAACATTCTGACATGTCTTAAAGCTCACAAAAATCAAATTTGTGTAATATAGGACCTTTAATATTAGCATATGGACAGTTGGTCAGGTGGGTAAGTTGTAACAAATACAGTACATGATAACGGCAAAGTTTGGTGTTTTTATTTTGTATTTCCCACGTTAAATACAAGTTAATTCATCACATTAATACAGTTATATTTATATTATTTACACATTTCCATTTACGAAGTTCAGATACGAGCCACCATGCTAATTATGTGGACTTAGACCTTTTTTGCACCTATTTTTAGCCTGTGCTTAAACATACACTGAACGAATGCTAATCCCCTCATTTTACCCTCTCGGCAAAAGGCCACACTTCCCTGAATACCTCTGTACTGGTTTTAATAATAGCATAGGCCCAATTGTGAGTGCTAACACCGCTTTCTCTCTCCTGTTTTTCCCTCAGGGGGGTGAGATAGGTTGGGGCTCCATTTTGACTGTCACTGCAGCCACAGCAGTGCTCCTAATGATGACTAGCTTGTTGAGAGCTCTTGTCCGCTGCTGATTGGATGGCAACAATCACTGCACAGCGAGGACACACACCCTGGTATCTCTCCTGCCATGTGTATAGACTGCAACTTTTTGTAAAATATAATATAAACGAATGGGGAAATGGTGTCCCTATAATGAGAAGGTATTTCATGCAGACAGACGGAGGAAAATGCCCAGGCCTCGCATGAGTGGCGTCCGATGAAATTTGTGCAGATGAAGATGACCCAAACTGACTCCTCATATTGTATGCTAGTGTTGTGTCATTGTCTGTGCATAACTCTTTAGAGCAAAATATGAATGAAGGTTTTACTATTGTGCTTCTGATGCTTTTCAGTAATTTAATTTATTTATTTGGGTGTTCATAGCTGTCTTTGATAATAATGAAAAACATATGGTCTGCACTTTGAATGCACTGAACCTATACAGTCCCTTTAATAAACAAGCCACTGGTTGCTTGTTTATTTTCTTTTACGTAATAATTCACCATCAAATTACCTCAGAATATTAAACAGAGTTAGCGTACTATTCCATTGTACATCCCACTGAGTGCTCTGACAGTGCAGCGAATAGAGTTTGGCCTCAATAATCACCTGTCAATCATCTGTCGTGGTGACCTTTAACCTTTGGTAAATGGGTTTTCTGTTATGTGCTGTGTTATGTCTTACTTCACATCGGCTGCGACAACTCCAAGGATAGGGCTCTTTCACAAACTGATTATTGACAGCACAGATTTTGATTATTTTTCTATTTTTCTTCTCATATGTAAAACGATGAAATACATTTTTAAGGTACAGAATTTTTAAACCACAATTTTTTCTATCTGAATACAGCCAATGTTGCATAATGAACTAAAAATCCAGCTATAAGTATGGACTTTAATTTAGGTCAAAAATCTAGGCATAGTATTTCACTGTCAACAACTAAAACCCCTCATATCTTTTACTATATCCTTAACATAATGGTACAGATAAGAGTACTGGATTCACATTATGAACTAATATTCTCACATGGGTTAATACAGACTTAGAAGTATTAAAATATTACAGTTTGAGTCATCCACCATGTACTCCATGAATATAAATGTGTATGCTAACACTCATTTAAAACCCTGTGCAGAGATGAGCAGCAACATATGTTCAGTTACTTCCAAACCAAGCAAAATAACAGATCTTAATATACTGTATGTGGATATTTGTTTACACTTGTGAAATTTTGTTATTTTTGTGATATATTTTAAAAGTGAAACAAGCATGTGGCAAACTCTAGAGAAGCACAATATATAATTTATGTTTTGTTGCTTTGTATTTGATGTAAATAGATGCAACATACAGTATACAGTGCAGACCTATGGGAGAGATACTGTATTTCTTAAACCCATTTGTACTAGCTTTGTAGAAAGTTGATTATTTTTTGGGAGAGCAAATGTATATTTGATATCTAAATGATATGCTATGTTATAAATGTTTATTATTTATGGTGATGTTGCTCAGACAAAGTCATTTCAGTGACTCAGCTTTAGAAACTCTTTGGTCATGCTATCGAGTATGTTTAAGTGGTGTAAAGATTAAATCGCAAACACAATCTACTCAAAATATACCCATCAAGCATTGCATGAATTTATAGTAAGATTTTTCTGTATCGAATGAAAGAATTATTTTTTCTGTCATTTCCAAATACCTTCATTGCCACCAATCCTAGCATTCCAAAAATCTAATTATTTTTGCACATTACAAAGGAAGGATTTAAGTGTCTACTCCGTTTTATCGATTTTATCATCTTTTTACATGACAAACTTGTGACAATCTGTAAACAGACATTAAAGGTGCATTGCGCAACTTTTCTAGCGGAGAGTCTGTCGCCTGCTTGTCTTCATCGAGACGCTATTGCTTTGCTTAGAATGTTCCACAGTAGGGATTTAACCCACCTATCTCTAGGAATACAAGGGCCAAGTATAGGTCCAAGTATAGGTTCATTGTAGGTCAGATCTGTGGAGAATTATTGTATTTTTGAGCAACAGAAACACCCGTAATGAATAAATGCTAGATGTGTTTAATGTCATACCATGGAACACTTCAGGCAAAACAATAACATCTCCATGGAGACAAGCAAGTGACAGGCCCTCCACCAGAAAAATTCCGCAATGCCCCTCATCACCCATCCCTACACTATTACAAACAAGCATAACTACTTAATACCCATAACTACTGCATCCTCTTGTATAAGTACTTACCATCAAATGCTTCTATATTGCACTATGTTTCTCTGCTTGCTGCCTACATGTACTAGGATTGATGTTCGCAGTATTATAAGTGTGGCTATTTTGTCACCTGGAGGTCTATTTTGTACTGTAAATGACTTGAAGAAATAAAAATACCTTCCTTGCAAAACTGACTAAAGGATTTCTTTACCTAGACTGTGGTCTCATAGGTCAAGTCTAGGCCTCCCATTCATGAAATCCTTCCAAGACCTGAGTGTCCCCTGTACGGCATCACGTTACATGGATAGTAGTGATATTAATAACTTAAAGTGCAGAGGGAGACATGATGTAAGCGAACAGATATAGTTTAGTTACAAGTGAAAGACTGGGGTGTCACGAGGCCTGAGTCATTACTCATCAACAGTCATGGTTTACCAGGGTTGTGGAGCAGTAATTATCTAAAAGTAACCAGGCTGAGACAGAGCTGGGTAATATATGTTACTATATTACTAGATATAACTTATTCACACACGGGAAATATTTTTATGTAGGTATATATCATAGACCGTATATATGAGATATACGGTCTATGGTATATATAGCTCTGGAAAAAAATAAGAGACCACTGCATTTATTTCTGAAATCAGCATCTCTACATGTTTGACAGCCGCTCTATTCCAGGGTTTGTTGAATTCCAACCAAACACGCCTCATTCTGCTTCATGAGGCACTGATGAGATGATCGCCTGAACCAAATCTTATTTAAGGAGGACAAGTAGAAAAACCACTGCATGAAAGCTGTGACTATAAATCGGGGTTATTCCACCAAATATTGATTTCTGAACTCTTCCTAAGTTAAAAAAAAAAAAAAAGAAAAGTATTGTGTAGTTTTAAAATTATGACCTTGTTTTCTTCACATTGTTTGAGCTCTGAAAAAATTGCATCTTTTTTGTTATTTTGGCCATTTGTCATTTTCTGCAAATAAATGCTCTAAATGACAATATTTTTATTTGGAATTTAGGAGAAATGTTGTCAGTAGTTTATAGAATGAAACTAAAATGTTCATTTTACTCAAACACAAACCTTTAAGTAGTAAAATCAGAGAAACTGATAATTTTGCAGTGGTCTCTTTATTTTTTCCAGAGTTGTAGGTTTTGATATGCAAACTGTATAGGGTATAATAGAAGTGGTTACTGGTGCCAAATGACCTAAGATGTGCCAGTCAAATGGACCAGATGGGTGTAAATCTGGTTTGTTAAAGTGTTTAGATCTCAGAAAAATAAGTGTACTTAGGTGGAAGCTCATTAAAGTTTGCCTATTGCCCTCTCTTAAAGGTGCACTGTGCAACTTACACTAGTGCACTGTTATCACTTTGCCTGGGTTAGGGTTGCCAGAAATGTTCCGCAGTACGTCATTAAACTATCAAATATTTATTCAGTGATGTGATAAGCAATAAGTGATTTTTATTGCTCAAAAGCACATCAAAAACATGCATTCTTACTTGAGGGGGGGCTTGCCTCTCCAGAGATCTGACCCATAACTTGCCCCGGTGGCAATACCTGCTTGTCTCCATAGAGATATAAAAGTATAATGCCAAACTGTGGAGGATTCGGGCAAAGCAGTAACATATTCATCATGGAGACAAGCAGGTGGTGAACCAGAAAAGTTACACAATGCACCTTTAATGTCAAATATTTCAATATATCTCAAAATACTACTACTATGTTGCATCCCTTTTTAAATAGACATTTGGAGGCAGAAAAGTGACACACCGCGTACTCTACTAGTGAAGCCTAAACAGTGCGTCTTGTCATATGAACTGCCTATGATTAGACATGGGGCAGATCTGAAGTCATATCCTTTATTCAAGGCAGGGTACGATAAGGACAACGATTTATAAAGTGTGATTTATGTTATAGGATATGGAGGGAAAATGTCATCCGTAACATATAGGGACCTTAAATCATATCAATTCTGTCTTGTTTTGTCAGAGTTATGGATGTCCAAATGAAAAGTGCATTAATGAGTAAAATGTCACTCACAGATCTCTGTGAAATCTAATCAAATGGCTCCTGGCTGCAGGCCTATCTGTCTAGTGCATGTCCTCCAAATCCTATTCTAAATATTTAATAAGTTCAACTGACAGGCTTTGGTATAAGCCTAATTAAAGGGTGAGAGCATAAGAATAGAGTCCAGTGATAACTGTGTCAACATGAGGTCAACGTTTATTTTTCTACTTAGACCCTCACTGTTTCAAGTGTCAAATTTGTGGAAAATAATCTAAAAACAACATTCAAAACGTTTCTTCTAAAATTATTAGAGGGCGATTGTATTTTAAATATTCTTTTATTGAGTGCAAAACAAAATCAATCTAGTCTTTTTCTGTTTGTTTTGTTCAAGAAAAGAAATACTACTAAAATAAGAGTAAAAAGTAGACGGATTTCGCACAGATTTTTATGCTGAATTTTGTTCAACAGAAACAATTTAATTCAGAGTTTTTTATTTATTTTATTTGTATATTTTGTTTGCTTAAACTATGTTAAACTATGTTAAAAATAGACCCCTCAGGCTTTTCAGCAGTGATCAGACTAATAACTAATAAAAATACTTTTTTTCTTGTCAGGTTTGTTCAGAAATGTACTGGAGTAAATGTAAAAAGTATCCACTTTAAAATCTACTTAAGTAACATATGGTACCTAAACATTTTACTTAAGTGCAATATGACTTTGACTTTGTTACGTTCCACTACTTATTCTGTTGTAGTTAACCAGTGTCAGAATTAAACCGCAAAGCACACAAAGATACTAACCACTGCCACCATTTGTCCCTAATTTCTACTTTGCCATTTCTAAATCTATCACTTCTATTGCTTCATATTGCTAGAAACTGCTGCCATAAAGTTTATTGTTGTAGACAGTTTAAAAGTCAGTAAACAATAGGTGTAAGAAAACACAAAATATGATCTGTCTGGCTGCAAGATACACTTGAGGCTGCTGGTTTAAAATGCCATGAATGCCTTGAGCGTGTGTCACAGATATTCTTACCCCGCACCTCCAAGTCCCTGTGTGCTGCTGACTCACAGGTCCATGACAGTCCACCAACTCCAGGAACCACCACGCTTCGTCTGTCTGCCCATACAAACAATCACTGAAATAAAGTTCCTTCAATTCAACGCAAGTCCTTCAGAAAATGTCAGATTTGCAGGAAAGTTTTGTGAGTGAGTAGGAGAAAAAGATCAAAACAAAAATGCTAACTAACTAGGTCAGTATGAAGCATCCTATAAATAATGCATCATGTTTGTTTTTAGCATTTTGCCATCTTACTGCAGCACATTACTCTATTTCTGCAATTTCGTTTAGTATTAAATCTATCCTTGTAGAAAAGAAACTGAGATGTGAATTGTTTTCTTATATGAAGGGCCCATTTTAAGTTGTTTCCTTATCAAAAACATACCTGGAGTTATGTTTTGTTTCATTCACAGATGTTTAACACACAAACCCTACATATTTAGCTTGATTCTTCTCTCAAATAGAAAACCCGGCATGTTCCAGCTTGTTTTTTCAAACGCCATACACCTTCACTAGAAACATTTGACAGTTCAGACCTGTCATTGCCAAACTGCTGTTCGCTTGAAAACTTCATGACATCCCAAGGTGGAACAGAGTATGTATGTTTATGAGGCGGTTACAGCGTTATAACATGGCTTAAAGTTCACCACAGTCAATTTTGCATCACATAGGACTTTTAAATACAAGAAAAGCAAAAATCTAAATAAGTGTGGGTAGGGTTGATGTCATTTATCACCCTTGTTTGATGACACTTGTACTGTGGGAACTACTGAAGAGCTTAGAGCAGGCCCATTTCCTTAAATTAAGTGGGATCCTCTAAAGCTCCCTGTGCTGCTATTGACCTTTGCCTGTCTTCATGGTAATATATTTCACTTATGGGTGGCAGGCGCTGCGATGTGCACGCAGATAATGCAGCTGCTTCATCATGACCTAATAATGAAAAGTTCCTATATAACTTTGGTTAAATGTCATGTGTCTGTCTTTTTTTATATGTACCCCTAAACTCGTTTGAACTATCACTTTCTTGAATTAGCAGCGTTGTTAAGGCCCTGCGACCCTCAAGCGCGCACGACGCACACTCACAACAATCGGTAAGTCCCTGCCCCCTGTAGTCCAAATAGGGGCGCCTAAAAATAAGACCCGTGTTGCATCTGAGGCGCACGGGCCAATCAGCGCCACGTAAGCTGACCCCACTGAGTGTATTCCAGTGGACCAGCAAATAGACCATGATCACAGACCCTGGATGACGCGTCCCGGGCCCTTTATAAACCCCTCTGTGGACACACTCAAACATTGAAGACACTACAGTGCTACCCCACTCACTTTCACACAGCTCATCTGCGCTGAAGGGCTCGGTTTGTCAAGAAGGTGCCAATTAAAAGAAGCGGACGAGCAATTGCCTTGGACACTGTTAAACCGAATAAATTAATCGATCATTTTCCTGACGGGAACATTCTTCGCAAGTACATCAGAAAATCCCGAGGTGCTTTCTTGAAAACGTCTCCCAAGTTTGAAGTGAACTTGTTTTTGCCATAAGGCCGCGAAAGGTTTACGCGCATTTTTAGCACACAAGTGCAACCGAAGTATATAAAAGGGATCACGATGAGCCATAACTACGGGGAAGAGCCGCTGCCTCCACAGTATTACCAGGCCGCGGACTACGAGGAAGAGGAGGTGGACGAGATGCCCGCCACGGAGAAGGATCTGGCCGAGGATGCGCCATGGAAGAAGATCCAGCAGAACACGTTTACCAGGTGGTGCAACGAGCATCTCAAGTGCGTCAACAAGACCATCACCGACCTGCAGAAGGATTTTAGCGACGGCCTCAAGCTCATTTCGCTCCTGGAGGTGCTGAGCCAAAAGAAAATGTACCGGAAGTACCACTCGAGGCCCAACTTCAGACAGATGAAGTTGGAAAATGTATCAGTGGCGTTGGAGTTCCTGGATAGAGAAAGAATTAAATTAGTGTCTATTGGTAAGTTAATACACATTATAAACATTTGTATTAATACTTTTTTTTAGATATTGCTCATAGATGCAGCATTTTATAATGCACGCATGTCTGTCTTGCCAATGTGCAGGATGCCCTGCCTAAGGCCCATAGTTATTAGGTCTACTCCACTTGAACTAGGCCTACTAATTAATAAGGTAGATTTATACCTTGGCAACACATTGTATTTTAAGTAAAAACACTATTGCATGGTGACATAGCCTACTACTACTACTACTACTACTACTACTGTTACTACTACTGCGGCTACTACTGCTGTTACTTCTACTAGGCTACTCCTTGGCCATATTAGTTGTATTTTTGTATTATTTGCTTTCATATCCAGGTGCGGCTTGTTGACAGATTGATAAGTGACACCCAGCATAGGTCAAAGCACTCATTGGAAAATTACTTCAGAGGTGCCACTGAGGTCACCCACTTGTCTCAGTGCTGTGCTAGGATGCATTAGTCGAGCCTGGTGCAGTTTTGTGATCATGAACTTCAGGTTGGGAACTCAGTGAGGCTGCGATAATGAAACAGATGGATTTTTGCACCAGTTGACAGCACTCACATAAGACTTTATACACAAACACTGAAAGGTGAAAGGTCAAACTTGAGTTACCAAGGCTCTCTGTTGACAGCCTCTCCTGTCCCCTAACATGAGTGAGGAGGGGATTAGCTCTTCTGGGATCTGGCGGAAGAGACAGATAGCTGGAATTGCATTAAATTCTGTGGATTTGTGTCAGGGTGAACTGCGGGGGTGAATAGAATACCTCTTCAAACATTTAACATCCTCCAATGAAATACACAGGGGTGAGAAGAAGATGTATTACTTAATTATAGCTTTGTGGACAAGCACACAATTCAAGCAGGACGGAAACTTATTAAACTTGTGACACTTTATTTTTTTCTGTTTAGTGACTAATGATGCTGCCACACACTTGAGTGAAATTCCCGGCATGGTTGAGGCTTTTGGTCAGTGGACTGTGAGGGAGCAGTATTAAATATTGAGATAATGATATGATCAGCAATATTTGGGTATATTTTGATATAGCAAAAGTAATAGTAGGAGTTCATGAAGAAAAACAACCCATAGCATAGGGTGAAATTGGGGCTAAACCAGAAGCAATCCTCAAAGATTAGTAGGGACTGAATCAGGACTAGCATCTAGCCCCAAGGATTTAAGCCAATGTCCACTAATGACGAGATCAAGAACTAAACCAGGCTTTCATGGTTTACAAGGACTAAAACCCAGGACTAAATGTTGACATTGTGAACTTAATTACCAACACAGAACTATAACCAAAGTCCAATCTCTGACTAAACAAACTCAAAAGTGAATTATGCAATTTTTCTGGTGAAGGGTACACAACTTGTGGGGTCTCCATAATGGTTTTGTTTTGCCTGGAATGTTCCAGTGTATGGCATTAAACTTATTCATCTCACATTTATTCAATAATGGGTGTTTTTGTTGCTCAAAAATACCTTGAAAACCATGCTGTTTTACTATGAGCGGGGACGCAGTTCCACAGATCTGACCTGTTGCTTGGTCTAGTGGTGTCACCTGCTTGTCTCCTTGAGGATAGATACATTTAATGCTGTATTGTAGAATGGTCCAGGTAAAACAGAACACATCCACATTATCGCCCCTGACTGTGCGGGGGGCCGGAGTCGGGGAGGCCGTATAACAGAATTGTATGACCCAGAACAAAAAGACCACCAGCAGGCCTCACTGTGTAGTAGAAATTACTAGCCTGATACAGGCATCCAAGATACTATATCAACACATAATTCCTGGCACATATTTGCTCATCGTTACTAGTGGTTTGCAAAACCGTTTGATCTCGAGCTTGTCAGGTGACGAAACCCTAACCCATTCAAAGGGGTGTGGCAGGACAGAATCGGAGTTTGACAAGGCCTCATCTAGACCATAAAACCAGGACTAAATGTGTAAAATAGGAACCAAAATAAACAAAATTTCTGCATATTTTGCAGTCCAGGTGAGGGCCATAGCATATGCACTTGTGTGTCGCATACTTGGCATTGCTGAGGTAAGGTCAGAGGTTGCACCCTCTGACCTCAGAGGTGTTTTAGTGTACCCACCCAAATGTTGTGCCACACACACTGTATCAGTCTGGCTTGACAGAAAGGGGGTATAATAATAGAGGCCCTGGCATTTTACACCGTGCCCTGGTACTCTTGCCCTGCACAGCTTTAGTGGGTCAATACTTTTAAAAGATAATGCCTTGCTTGCTTCCATTATAGTGACTGAGAGATGCTAAAAAAAACTCCAGCGGGCTTAGTGGCACATGTGTCACCACTTGTAACTGGAGATCATTTGATAGATGTGGCATTGCCTGCACAGTTGGCCTTAAATCTGGACACAGTGAGGATCTGACCCTGCTGTGCCACGGCCCTGTCCCCACCTGCCTGTAGACATCAAATAATGACACATCAAATCTGTCAGAAAATACCCACTAAAACATGAAATAATTGTGAATTTATTTACACAATCTGGCAAATTTTGAAATTGGGAATAATTTTTGGACAAGGAAATATATTACTCACAAAATCCATTGTAAAAATTATTAAGCAAAATTTCAGTATGGTTATAGTTTTGCTTAAGGATAGAAATACAAATATGAAAAAGACTTGGCTAAAAAAAATACCAAAAATAACCAGGACCAGATGAAAAAAGCCTTACCAAATAAGCATAAGAGACAAAGCAGTACACAGGGATAATCTAGACCAGATATGAACATGCTGTACCAAGTGTGAAAAGATTGAAATGACAGGGACCTCAAATATCACCTTAATCATGACATGAGAGATCTCCTCAAAGGATATTTGGCTTAAATGTCTTAATACTAAACTGAAGAGTATTAAAAGCTTATTTTGCTAACTTTTCCACTGAGAACTTGGGGAAATTAGCAGTGCTTGCATTGTCAATAGATCTAATCTCCTTTTTGATTTATCCTGCTACTGGTGTGGCGACTACTTTTGGACGTAATTGAAATCCGAGGGGTATTTATGCAGAGAGAGAGATCCACTTGCGCATATCCTCAGCTGTCAGTGCCTTGGGAGCAGCATTGTGACTGGATGACAGATTGTCAGGGGTCTGGGCCGGGACAGCTGTCTGAGTGAAGGGGGCTCAGAGGGGAGCAGTGAGCGGTGTTAGAATCTTGTCTCCTCAGCAGTCACTCATCATTGTTTATATTTCCACTCAGAAAGCCTGGTCAGCTCCTCCACACATCAAGACTATTGATATTACAGATGGTTGCTTGAAACATCTTTTTTAATATACTGCAAAAGTGAAATGTTGTTATTTAAGAGGAATCTTGCTGAGATTTTTACAGGATGAAGTTAATGCAAATTTTTGCTAGTACTAGCGCAACACTGTTATTTTACTACAATCAGCAATTACCAATTGTACTACTTCAATTCTACTACTATGGCCACAATTATGACCACTTCTCTGAAAGCTTCTGTAACTGCTTCATCCACTGTACTTAATGCTGCCATCTCTTGAGTGTAGAGTATCCACTTTGCCATCAAGGTCAATACATATTTCTGTTGCTACTTCTAGCCTGTTACCACCAATGCTATTGCTGGTCACTAACAGAAAGCTAACATCAAAACACTACTAAACTAAACTTCCACCACATAAAAAATGTAGGACAATGAGCACTTTGGACTTAATAAAAAGCACCAATATTCTGCTGTGCTGCTGGTTCAAGATAAAACATTTTCATGCATGTAAAATAAATCCAACTAAATTCTTTTGTTGTCTTGTGTCCAACTGTAGATAGCAAAGCCATTGTGGATGGCAATCTGAAGCTGATCCTGGGTCTTATCTGGACTCTCATTCTGCACTACTCCATCTCCATGCCCATGTGGGACGATGAGGATGATGAGGAGACGAAGAAACTCACTCCCAAACAGCGACTCCTCGGCTGGATTCAAAACAAGGTGCCTCAGCTTCCCATCACCAACTTCAACCGGGACTGGAGAGATGGAAAGGCCCTCGGAGCTCTGGTGGACAACTGTGCTCCAGGTGCGTAGGCCATAAATATGGATGAATATGACTGGGAAATATACAACAAAACATAAGAGGATGTAGGTGTTATTGTTTGAAAAAAGTTGAATATAAATCTATATGTATATGGTACACTGCAGTACTAGCCTATCTTTTCCATGGTTTGTGTTTTTTAAACTCTCCAAATAAATGTAAAAGCTGCTGAAGCTGTACTCTGCCTTAGAACCATGGTATTTACCAAATACCACAGTATGGGATTCAGTATGGGACTAAACACATACTCCTGTTATTCAGTTGCAGATGTTTTTAATGCTAAAATACCTCAAAAACATGCATTCTTGATGTAAGCAGATTCTTCTCTCCATACAGCTGACCTTTAACTTGGCCTGGCTATTACCTGCTTGTTTAATGCCTTACTGCTAAATATTTCAGGCATAGAAATTGCATCTTCAGTGGCAACAAGGGATATATTCACATTGTGCAAGCTAGTGGAAAAACTTGATTTATCATTATGACACAGTATATTGCCCAGTCCCTAATGCTGAGTAAGAATAACTAGATTATAACTTGTGTGTACTTGTGTTTACTTGGGTAACTATGGAGTTGGGGTCAGGGGACTTAAGTGTGAATAGGTATCATCTTCCAAGGAGACTAGCCTAATCTGCACCTCATCTTTAAATGACTGCCCTGTGACACACTGTAGACCGATAGATCTACATTGAAACGGAGAATCAAATGCCTTATAATGTGTCTCGAGAGGGCAGGTAGTGTCAGGGGTATGGAGAGGGGTCAGAGATGCCTGGAGGACATCCCTGCCAGCTGTCCCACAATGACTGAAGCTTTCACGCACTCCGTCCAGCACCCTGAGGCCCAAATATATAACGTTTATAGACTGGCCACCACAGCAATCCCAAATTTGGACAGCATTCTTTCTCTCTTGTCATAAGGGGGAGGCTTGGCCTAGCTTCAAAATGCACGGTGATCTGAGATGCAACAAACCGATGGGCTAAAAATCCCCCAAATCACAAAGCCACGTTTTGAGTCACTGCCAGTGTTAGATATTATACTTTTAACTGTGCTTTACTATGGGAATGGTGGAGGACTAGCCACAGAGCAGAGCTTTGTAGAACTGTTTACAAGGACCATTGATCTGAACAGGCTCATCCTTCACAGTGTAGGCTGGCCATACAAGGTGCTGCTGTTTCAGCTACTCAACCCAAACAGCTTGGTAATGGCATTTGTTGTAGAACTGAGTCATATGAATTAGTCATATCATGTCACTTAGATAAGATGTAACAAAACAACAATATATTTACTTTTTATATAATACTGCAGTTGATATAATTGATTTAGCATCATTTTTTACCACACAAAAGCACACATACGGCTGAACCTTCTACTTTCCCTATCATTCACTATTAATAAAACTACAGGACACCACATACAATCAAAAATACTACCTCCGCTACTCTTTCTTCTTCCATTAGAATACACGCTTAGAGTGGCCGTACTACTACCTTTGTTCTAGTTATTTTAGCATTGTCATAATTACTTTTTCTTTATTCCTTTTTAAAATTTGAACAGAATAAGAGGCTCCATTGCATTTCCATTAAACAGCCAAACTGACCACCCACATAGTGCAGTATTAAGGCAACTGGCATCTTCTTAAAATGACTGACACCGCCTATCAGCCGTGTGTACACTTATAATTGTTAATACGGCCTCTGTGCCAATCATAATGGGATAAGGCTTTTCTGTAGTGTGCTTGCATGGGTCTTTTGAGCGGGCGTCCCTTCTGCAATAGCCAGCACTAATCCAATTTAGGCATTAGCGGCACGAGGGAAGAGCTAGCTGTTGCCTAGTGAAAGTGCTAGTGTGTGTGTGCCTCGAGATTGTTTCCTGTTTCATTTTTTTTTTTTTTTTCTGAATGATAGCCTCACAGTGAATTCACAAGCGTGCCGGGTAAGGTCATGTGATGGGGAGGAAGGTGGTGCAGAGATAACAATGGCAGCCCAAGTGAGCTTATTATAGCCCGGTAGAAGAGATATCTAACCTTGTTTATCCTGCTCCTGTGTTCTGTTAGGCCTGTGTCCTGACTGGGCAGAGTGGGACCCTAACAAGCCTGTGCAGAATGCCAGAGAAGCCATGCAACAAGCTGATGACTGGTTGGGCGTACCTCAGGTAATGTCAAGTGCAAATTACAGGTATTTGATGTGTTCAGTGGTGGAATGTAACAAAGTAAAAGTAGTAAAGTACTGCACTTGAGTAAAAACTGTTGGTCTACTTAAGTATATTTTACAGTGGGTACTTTTAATATTTAGTTCACTACATTTGAAAGCAGGTATCTGCACTGTCTACTCCACTACATTTTTGAACAGGACTGAAAAATTATAGTATTTTTTGTTATAGTTTGAACTTGCTGAAATGCTGAGGGGTTTATTTAACACATTTGTAGTTTGAGCAAACACAAACATAAACATGTAGGAAAAAGTATTGATTCAATTGAAGTTGAGCAAGTTATGAAGATTTAGTTGATTGTTTGAATATCGTCACTTTAAGTATATGACAACATAAGAACTGGACATTTGTATGACAAATTATCATAACAGTTGCCTAGAAATTTCTATTTCCATACATTCATCATTTTGGACATGTTTTAACATATCAACATATCAACTAGATTTCAACTATTAGTAGTACTATTAGTAGTACTATTAGTAGTTTTATTCAGCCATGGACCACATAGAGATAGCCCCTTCATTCCACCTCACCAGATAATAATTCCCTTCCTTCATGATACAGTATATACATTTTGGCACCTCCCAAAAACAATTCCCTGTCCTACATTATACACACATAGCAAATAAGAATATGGTATAGACTATGAAGCCTATGATATAGAACGGTGTCTTGGGGAGCTCATGAAATATGTATTGTCCTCATTGCTTATAAAATTTCCATTTGCTTTGTTGTAGCTTTCAGACAGTGACGGTGTTGGAGTATTTTTTTTTTCTTTTTTCATTTTTGAGATTTGTGAATCTGTGAAATGTGTGGAGGTGCAAGATTTCTGCACACTGTCAGATACCGGCTGAAAAACAGAGGTGTAAATATGCCCGCATTCATCAGAATAGCAATGGGAATCTGGTGGGACTTTGTGTTTCCAGCTTCTGTCTCTGCATTGGTGTACTGAAATGCCTTCTATGCGAGTTGTCTAGTTGTTTATTTCAGACGCAGTACACTTTGCTCCCCAATAGGCTTATAGGTGGAGCAGTAGCCAGGGGGTGTATGTCATAGTTCATGGGCATGGGGGCTAGATACCAGTGTGCTGGCGTTAAGGAGATGTGGGAGAGGTCTGGCTCAGGATTAATCCCCCTGCTTGGCTTATTGTAGGTAACAATCCTTAACCCCTCTGTCCTGAGGTTAAATATATCCAGCACGGAGCATAGCTTTGTGCCACTGTGTGATAGACAGGCAAACAAGTGCTGCAAGGCAAAAGTGCAGTCAGAGGTGGAGAATGAAGAAGTTTAATCCAGGTTAAGCTCCACTGTGCTGAGGACGTTCAATAAAAAGTCAAAATAAAGTGAATTTGGATCGATCCTCTTCAGTAACTTTGTCTAAAATTGGTGGGGTTCAAGAATGTGATAAGGTTATACTCCTAGATGGGTGATAAGAGCCAGATTTTCCCCATTGAAACACTGTATTTCCATAAGAGATATTCAAAAAGCACATTCACATGTTTTGAACTTGATCATTTTTATTAATGAAGAACAAGAACTTGCTATATTAAAGAGGAACTCCCCCATCTATATCAATATTATTGGCATATAGAATGTTAGTGTCATCTGAACCCCAGTATTATGATATGATAGCAGAATATTCGACTTTGTAATTCAGTAAAATTTAATAATATGGTGAAAATACGATTAAATGTCCTGATAAAAATATGGACTTCCTTGAAAATGATTGATGCTAGCATTTGGGCATTCATAATTCATACTCTGATTGTTGGCATGATTCTGTGTCAGTCAAATGGTGAATGGCTGTATGTGTATCTGCAAGGGCCTTTTCACGTTTTCTTCTCAATATAATATTAATTCAGTGCATGTATACAGCCTCAAGGAGGAAATGAAAAATAAATAAATAAATGATGACTTAGCTGAATCTGATAATTGCTCTGATTTGTGTGTGCTGCAGGTGATTGCCCCTGAGGAGATCGTGGACCCAGATGTGGATGAGCACTCTGTCATGACCTACCTGTCCCAGTTCCCCAAGGCCAAACTCAAGCCTGGTGCTCCTCTGCGTAACAAACAACTGTTCCCCAACAAAGTCAAAGCCTATGGACCTGGTAGGTAGCAGAGTCTTAAGTCCTGGTTTAGGCCTGTTTAGATCTGTTTTGGTCCTAGTTTACTGCTGGTTAAGTCCTGATTTTGACCATGGTTCAATCTTTTATAGTCTTAGTTTGGTCCTTATTACCACATTAAACATTTGAAATCTGTAACCTCAATGTCAATGTGCAATTGTGTTTGATGTGATAAAAACCCAGAACAAAGATAAACAGTCAGTATGCCATTATTATGTAACACCGCAGCCTATGTTTTGGTTGATAGGTATTGAGGCCCATGGTAACAAAGTCTTGCATCCTGCTGTCTTCACTGTGGAGACCCTGGAGGCTGGCAGTGGTGAAGTACTGGTCTATGTAGAGGATCCTGAAGGACACAAAGAGGAGGCAAGTTAAACCTGATACTTTTGGAGTCATAAAATATGTTTCCCAATAGACAAAGCTAATCCATGTGCTAAATAACAGTATGGTAATATCCATGTAATTTAACAGTGGTTTGTTTATTTTTATACTATAGGCCAAGGTTAAACCAAACAAAGACAGGCCCCAAACGTACACGGTCACTTATCTGCCCAAAGTCGAGGGTCTCCACAAGGTAAAACTAAAGAACAACGCTTTTATCCCAAGGACAAAATGAGCAACAAACATCAATTGATTTCATGTCTTCTTTATTCAATAGGTGAAAGTGTTGTTTGCAGGTCAGGACATTGACAAAAGCCCTTATGCTGTCAATGTGGCTAAAGATGTGGGTGACCCCAATAAGGTCCATGCCAGAGGACCAGGCCTGGAGCCCACTGGGAATGTGACCAACAAACCTACCTACTTTGACATATACACGGCAGGTAAGAACAGCAGCCTGCTATACATGTACATACATCGAATGTGATAATGTGTGAAGTGACCCCAGCTCTGTCTGCTCTCCTCTAGGCGCTGGTAATGGAGACGTGAGTGTGGTCATAGTGGACCCTCAGGGCAAAAAGGACACAGTGGAGCTGATTTTAGAAAACAAGGGTGACAGTGTGTTCCGCTGCACCTACAGGCCCGTGCTGGAGGGGCCACATACCATCCATGTCCTGTTCGCAGGACAGGAGATCCCCAAGAGCCCTTTCACTGTCAACATCGCAGAGGGTGAGCCATCTGTCTGTGTTGTAAATTACTGTCAGACAAATCTGATTTCTTAGTGATGTGTTAGTGTCAGGGCGGTCTATCCATCACAACTCACACGAGCGACTGTCCACACCGAAGCGTAACCTCCTATCTGTCATTTCTAGCTACACAAGGTGCTCCTCCTGTGGGAGCTCCACTGCAGATAGTGCCTCAGTCAATACGCACCCCTCCTGGAGGTGGGAAGGGGGCAGTCCCCCCAAAACCAGGCCGCCCAAGTTAGTATGGTTTGCTGGGCAGGAGTCTTTGCTACTCTCTCTATCATTTTTGTCCAAATGCTGCCGATGCTTGAAGTATCTTGCGAGCAGCCCCTTACTGCGCTTGGTTGCCTGCCTAGTGTTGTTGCATCAGTGTTGTTGCAGCTTGATGGTTTATAGACTCTTGTAAAAGAAGAAACAAACCCAAGAGACAGCCTTGTACAAACAGCTTGCAGACTGTCCCAATTTGCACTGAATACTTTTTTATTGTGTTAAATGTTATTGCTTGGGCTTTGATATTTCTCTTTATTGATGCATCAAAAAATGTTTTCATTCAGATTAAGCTTGCAGTCAACATTTTTACAGAAATGTTGTTTGACGCTCCCCAGATGCTCTCAAATGAATCAATATCTTTTCTTCATCTATGTGACATACATGCTATGTTCGCATCATTGTTGTTTACAGTTCCTGTCAATCAATGTTTAAAGAATCCTGTTTGAAATGGATAATGTACTGTCTTAGCTACTAACATTGCTGTCTATTGCTAGCCAGTCTCAGCTATGTTTTATTTTTGATGCTTTGCTAAATATTCCTTCTCTTTTTAAAAGCCTTGTTATTCTTTTCAGCTATCAACCCAAATGCGTGCCGAGCTACAGGCAGAGGTCTACAGCCTAAAGGGGTGAGAGTAAAGGAGGTTGCAGACTTCAAAGTCTTCACCAAGGGAGCTGGCAGCGGAGCACTGAGCGTCTCCGTCAGAGGACCTAGTGAGTCAGACAGCTCCTCTCTGCTTCTCTTTTCACTCGCACGTCCCGCTAGTTCTGTTTTTAGCCTCATGTTGATTTTTGTCAGAAGGCTAGATTCTCTGTCACTGCATTAAAAAAACACAATGCTCAGAGCTCTACTAAACCATTACAATGTGTTTTCTGTAGCCGGAGCAGAGGAGCAAGTCAAGGTCCGTGATGCAGGAAATGGAGTTTATGAGTGTGAATATTACCCACAGAGGCCTGGCAAATACACTGTCACTATCACATGGGGCGGACAGCCCATCCCACGCAGGTATAATGTGATTCCTGCCAATTATTTTGCCATTGACTGTTCAGCTCATTACACTATGTTGTTTTATTTACTTCAGCCCCTTCGAAGTGGAGGTGGGTCCCGAGGCAGGCTTCCAGAAAGTGAGAGCCTGGGGTCCTGGTCTGAAGACGGGCATGGTTGGAAAATCTGCTGACTTTGTGGTGGAAGCTATTGGCACTGAAGTTGGAACTTTGGGTATATTTTAAAAGCAAACCTTACAAAACAGTGAAATACTAGTATATAGCAAATGCTTGTCCCCAGTTGACATTTGTATTTATCACTTTCAGGTTTTTCCATTGAGGGCCCCTCTCAGGCTAAAATTGAGTGTGATGACAAAGGCGATGGCTCTTGTGATGTACGATATTGGCCCACTGAGCCCGGTGACTACGCTGTCCATGTCATTTGTGATGATGAGGACATTAAGGACAGCCCCTTCATCGCACACATTCTCCCTGCTGCAAATGATGTCTTCCCTGAAAAGGTTATTCTTTTTTTGGTGTATTTAAAACTTTTACCATTGTTGCACTGTTTAAAAAAGTATTCATTCAGTAAGGTAGGTATAACTTAACTCACACAAATATAACTTTATATAGAACAAGAAACATCCAGATATCCTCCACTATTTTGAAACCAATAAATGATATACAGACATGGGTAGCCAGTTTGTAAAATAAGAGTTTTCTATAGAAACTAGCAATACATTTAAAATCTTTGTTTTTGCAGGTGAAAGCTTTTGGACCTGGGCTGCAGCCGACTGGTGTGATCGTCAACAAACAAACTGAATTTACCATTGATGCTCGCTTGGCAGGGAAAGGTCAACTGAAGATCTATGCCCAGGTATGTTGTTTAACGTGTTTTCTTATTCACATATTTTACATGGGGGCAGGAAAGCTGACCAGACACTTTTCCTGCTCAGGATGCAGAGGGATGCTCCATCAACATCAAGATCACTGACAAGGGAGATGGCACGTTCCACTGTGTGTACACTCCACTCAAGCCCATTAAGCACACCATCATTGTTACCTGGGGTGAAGTCAATGTGCCCAACAGCCCCTTCAGGGTAAGAGCATGCAGCAAATTACAACTACTCAAAAGCCATTCATTTGATGGATTTGTTTGGAACATTTTTTGTTTTCCTGTACATTTTGTGCATTTGAAGACATGTACATATTATACATATCATTTAATGTGAAGTCTTAACAATATTTTCCTTTCTGGATCAGATTTTAGTACACCTCTGGTAAAACAGTGCTTTCAAAGAATTTAATCAAATGACACTTGACCAAATAAAGACAAAATGAGAGGGTTGCGATGCTTGTGTCTCAAGTGCTGTGTGATTTCATTAGGTTCTGGTTGGAGAGGGCTGTCATCCCGACAGAGTCAAGGTCTATGGGCCTGGAGTGGAGAAGACAGGGCTCAAGGCTAACGAGCCAACATACTTCACTGTAGACTGCAGTGAGGCCGGCCAAGGTGAGTCCACAGACATGTGCAGCTGCTTAGGCGTAGAAATAAATAAACAAATGAATATAAGTCAGTGGCACAATGGCCTTTGTCTGGTTCTTCATTTGTAGAGATAGAGTAGTCTTTGATTTTGTAATTTACTCCTTATTTACTCCAGCTTTATTTGCTGCCCTTAATTTGGAGTCTGGTTTTGACCTAGCTTTCTCTAATCAATATATGCCTAGAGGGCTCTAACGCGCCTGAACTACTATGGTAGTGTGGAGTTAATTAAAATATTGCAATGTTTATCACAGTGTGCACACTCTGCATTTTTGTGTATTATGATGCTCCACTACAGTGCATTAATATTTCAAGAAAGTATCCTTCTTTCATATTTCATCTGAAGAAAAGTAATCATATTCAGTTGAAGGGCACTTGGATGGACCTATCCTCTCTTACTATTCACATTTGAATGACCTATGTGCACTAATCTTATTACTATGCACCTTAGGGGACATCAGCATCGGTATCAAGTGTGCTCCGGGCGTGGTAGGGCCAGCGGAGGCTGACATCGACTTTGACATCATCAAAAATGACAATGACACCTTCACCGTCAAGTACACTCCCCCTGCCCCAGGACGTTATACCATTATGGTCCTGTTTGCTGACCAGGTTAGAGCTCTGTTTTCTTACGAAGCATTGTTACATAAAGAGAATTTGATAATAATCTATTACATTTTGTTATCAACTTCTCAGGAAATCCCTGTTAGCCCATTCAAAGTCAAAGTGGATCCTTCCCATGACGCTGGCAAAGTGAGAGCCGAGGGTCCTGGACTGAATAAGACAGGTCAGAATCTGCTGATAGAAAAAAGTTTTTGAAATCCAAGTGATCAATTCTAGTCAGCTTCTATCAGTGACAATCCTTTGTGCTTTTCAGGAGTAGAAGTAGGCACTCCAACCCACTTCACCATCTACACAAAGGGAGCTGGCAAAGCTAAGCCTGAGGTGCATTTTGCAGCATCTGCCCCAGGAGAGGCTGTTCGTGACTTTGAAATCATTGATAATCATGACTACTCCTACACTGTCAAGTACACCGCACTTCAGCAGGTACAGCTAGCCTCTTCTTCAAGTCCATTAAAATAGAAGGTGTCTGGTTGAGGTTTTTTATTTTGATTTGTTTTTTCTTCTTTTTAGGGGAACATGGCTATTACAGTAATGTACGGAGGGGATCCTATTCCCAAGAGCCCCTTCCACATTACAGTTTCACCGCAGCTGGATCTGGCCAAGGTTAAAGTCGAGGGATTAGACACCAGTAAGTACAGAAAACTACAGGATTTATATTTTATCTTGAATATTGAGTCAAATCACTGAAACGTTTATGTAATGTTTTATTGCAGAAGTGGAGGTCGGAAAAGATCAGGAGTTCACTGTAAACACAAAGGGTGCTGGTGGCCAGGGCAATGTAGGCGTGAAAATGACCTCACCAACCGGACGACCAATCCCATGCAAGATGGAGTCGGATCAAGCCAAAGGCATCCACAGTGTGAAGTATATCCCCCCGGAGGAGGGGCAGTACAAGGTTGATGTCAGCTATGATGGCAACCCAGTGATGGGCAGCCCCTTCGGAGTAGAAGCTGTGATGCCTGCTGATCCTTCAAAGGTAAAAGCTCATGGAAGTTGTCACAGTATCCATTATAAAGTCCATGTGTGACTTCATACATAAACATACAGGCTTTTTAGATGAAATATTTATACTTTTTCTGACCTGGTTCTTTTAATGTAGGTCCGAGCTTACGGCCCAGGCCTTAAGGGAGGTGTTGTGGGTAAACCTGCTCCCTTTACAATTGACACAAAAGGTGCAGGAGCTGGTGGTCTGGGTTTGACAGTGGAAGGTCCCTGTGAGGCTAAGATTGAATGCCAGGACAATGGAGATGGCACCTGCTCCGTGGCCTACTTGCCCACTGAGGCCGGCGAATACGCTATTAACATCCTGTTCGCTGAGAAGCACATCCCTGGATCACCTTTCAAAGCTGCCATTCGCCCCGCATTTGACCCCAACAAAGTGACTGCCAGTGGGCCCGGCCTGGACAGGGCAAAAGCCGGTGAACCTGCCACTTTTACTGTGGACTGCACCCGAGCTGGAGATGGGGAGCTCACTATTGAGATTGTGTCAGACACTGGAGTTAAAGCTGAGGTTCACATTCAGAAAACAGCAGAAGGCACTTTCTCGGTCACATATATCCCATCTTTCCATGGCACTCACACCATCACTATCAAGTACGGCGGGCATGTGATCCCTCAGTGTCCCAAAGTCCTACAAGTTGAGCCCGCGGTGGATACAGCTGGAGTTCATGTCTACGGTCCTGGAGTGGAGCCTAGAGGTAAAAATCTAATATACAACTCTTCTTAGATTACTATTGCCAGTGTGAAATAGTTTCTTTGCCAAAGTTGTAAGTTATGTTATTTTTATATTGTACAGTGGATGTCATGGGGTATATGAGCCAGTATGACATTTTTATAATAAAGAAAACATACACATACAGACACATATATTGTTCACAATTTATACCTATTGATCTAAATCATCTCTTAACCATTATACGCTTATGTTGTCTATGAACTTATCTGAAATCCAGCGGTAGCAACAGACTAACAGCAAGAGTCAAGTCATTACCATGGTGAGTGCTCTTTGTAAATCCTATCCATTTAATGTGAAGGGTCTGTTCTCTTCAAGGGGTCCTCAGAGAAGTCACAACCCACTTCATTGTCGATGCTCGTGCTCTGAACAAGATGGGGGGAAACCATGTAAAAGTCCATATTATGAATCCCTCTGGAGCTAACACTGAGGCCTACATCACTGACAAAGGAGATGGCACTTACCGAGTGGAGTACACAGCGTTTGAGGATGGTAAGATCATGCTACACACATTACCTTGTTGTATCTCGAGTGGTATGTAGTCTCCGTCTGGTCTTTACCGGTCATGCTCTTTTGTAAACTACATTTTCAGCTAGAATTAGGAACTGTATTTGGCCTGGTTTAAATATGGTTATGGTCATAATGTGTGAATAGTCAGTTAAGGCTGTCCCATTAATCAAATTTTAAACAAATCAATACCCTGTCATTTCACATAATAATGTTGGGGCTTTTTAAATTAAAGAAGTCATCAGCCAATTCTCTTATCTGTAATATCATTTAGTTTAGTGCAGAGTTCTGTCTTTGGAGGCATAAAAGTAACTATTGTTTGTAGTGAAATGGCAATGATTAAACTTCTTAAACATTCTTAAATAAACATTAAACATTATTTTGTTCATAAAATTAAGACCGCAAATAAGTCTAATTGAAAATTGTGATTGATTAATACAAGGAAAACCATACATTTTTGACCATATTGCTGAGGCATCTAGTCAGTAGTTCTGTTTTATTTCCCTTTTAGCAGCAACTATATTTATTGCAGTAATGCTTAGTGTAGCTATTAAAGAAAAGTCAAATATCTCCAGGTGGTTCATGGTGTGAAACACTGACATTTCCAAAGAAATTAGTTCACAATTTACTTTCACTTAAGACATACAAAAAGTACAACATTTTGCCTCCACACTGTGATTTGCGATCTGAATCAGAGCATACAGACAGAGCAGTGCTAACAGGTGTTTGAGTTGTGCACCATCTGGGACTAAAACAGGCGAGAGGAAAAAGAAAGAGTGAGGGAGAGGGGTATAAATACAGTATGATGCAGTGGAGCAATGATGTGTGGGCCAGAGAGCAGGGATAGTGGCATACGAGCAGACAGTCTTGGCTTTATAAATAGTCGAAGCTGGAACATGGCTCTTAACCAGGTATGTGTGCAAAAGGCTGCCTGCACACAGCAATATAGCATCACAATGGCACAAGTTATTAATAGACAAGCATCACACAAAGCAAAGAGATCATAGCGCTCTTCTCCCCTTGGCAGACACACTTTAATGTCTCACCAGTGAAGTTATGAATCTGCTATATAGGCCTGTAGAGAGGGCTTTGTCAGATAATGGTATAACATAATAATGAAAAGAGAGCAGATGTAACGCCTTGTAGTTTCAACAAACTGAGCCTGTTGTTGTCTATCCTTCAACTGATGCTTATCTCCCTAAAAGGGAATTTGTCCAGCCTCTGCTATTACAAACAAATGCCAACAATGCTATGTAAAGATAGTAAAGATATAGCAGTAAAACTATTTCTGTCCACAGGGATGCATCTCATTGAGGTGTTGTACGATGACGTCCCCGTTCCCAAGAGTCCCTTCAGAGTGTCAGTGGTGGAGGGGTGTGATCCCACTCGGGTGCGCGCCTACGGGCCAGGTCTGGAGGGAGGAATCACTAACAAGCCCAACTGCTTCACTGTGGAGACAAGGTATGTATTAACCAGGGGAAAAGCTAAACTTATATGGAAACTGACTTATACAGAAATATACATATATTCAATCACATTCATTACATTGGAATATAATATATTATATTGGACTACCTCTTTGCCTTCATGATACAATTTCATTACCTAGAACAGTGTGAAATATTAAAGTTTAAACTAATCTATCCTTGGAAACAGTTGTAGCTCAACTTACTGGTCAAATCTGTGAAGGTGCGATCATGCTCACAGTGAGAATGCATGCTAAAAAGTTAAAGGCATACTGTGTAACATCCCAAACAAAGCAATAACATATCTAGGGAGACAAGCCAGTAGTGTACCACCCCCACCACAAAAGTTACCTACTACATCTTTAATGTACTTTGAAAACTCTCAAATAACTGTTGAACAGCTTATTAATTTAGCAGAATTAATTTGTGTTTTAGTTTAATTTGTTTTTTGTTCTGTATTGATCACAAAATACAATATCATTTAAAGCATAACAGGCAGTATATATTAATGGCATTAAACATTTTTTAAAGGGGTGCTGGTACAGGTGGTTTGGGTCTCACTATTGAAGGTGCCTCTGAAGCCAAAATATCCTGCAAAGACAACAAAGATGGCAGCTGCAGTGTGGAGTACGTCCCATTCACTCCTGGAGACTATGATGTCAACATTAACTACGGAGGCCACCCCATTCCTGGAAGCCCCTTCCGTGTCCCGGTGAAAGACCCTGTGGACCCCACCAAAGTCAAATGCTCTGGTCCAGGACTGGGGTCTGGAGTGAGGGCGCATGTCCCCCAAACATTCACTGTAGACTGTACTAAAGCAGGACAGGCACCGCTGGATGTCAAACTCTATGGTCCAACAGGTAAACACATTATCCAAAATATATATTGTAATAACTATAACAATTTTCAATATTTTATTATAGTAATTAGCCACATTTCACTTATTTGACATAATTACCTGAGAGCTATAAAGTACAAGTATAAAATTTAATACTTGATGAGCTTCTAGGATCTAGGCCAAAGTCAGCGGCAGATTTGGAATGGATTTTAGACAAACCTAAAAATGCTTCTTTCAAAGCTGTAAAAACAAAATTAAATGATATATATTTAAGTGCTGCTGTATGTTTTGTAGGTACTATGGAGCCTGTTGGCGTAAAGAATAATGGTGATGGAACACACACTGTCCATTACACTCCAGCTCAAGACGGCCCCTACACTGTATCAGTAAAATATGCAGACCAGGAAGTCCCACACAGGTACAACAAACAATTGCTCCAAACTGTTTTAAATAGAACTTTTGCTCTGTCTGTAAGGAAACAGCAGCTCAGCAGTATTTCAGTCTGTCTTTTGAAGGCTTTTTAATGCAATTGCATTTTTACTCTTCATCTTCTTCAGTCCATTCAAGGTGATGTCTCAGCCTGGGCACGATGCCAGTAAAGTTCGCGCCAGTGGTCCTGGTCTAGACACAAAAGGTGTGGCGGCCAGCCTGCCTGTTGAGTTCACCATTGATGCCCGTGATGCTGGAGAGGGACTGCTTACAGTGCAGATTTTGGTAAGAGCTGCACTTGGCACCTCCTCTGTGCTTTTGAGTTATACTGTAATTCAGCAGATTTTAAAACTCATCATTCTTCATTGGCAGGATCCTGAAGGAAAGCCAAAAAATGCAAGTATCCAGGACAACAGGGATGGGACCTACACAGTGTCTTATGTACCTGACTCCACGGGGCCATACACAATCACCATTAAATATGGAGGAGATGAGATCCCCTACTCTCCATATCGCATCCAGTCTCTTCCCACAGGGGATGCTAGCAAGTGTCAGCTTACTGGTGAGAAAGCATGAGGATGCATAATAATTATCATAAATAAAAATAAATAAATTCTGCTCAAGTATCTCCATATTAATATTTAAACACTCTTACTTTTGCTCTAGTGTCCATTGGAGGGCACGGCATGTGTAAGTTACTTTTTTTCAAACTAATATATGTATATTTATGAAGGTATTTTTCAGCAAACTTTCTTTTATTAGCGAGTCTTCAGAAGCTGCAGACCTCTGAGGACACAGTCATCACTGTTGATGCAAAGGCTGCTGGGAAAGGCAAGGTGACCTGTAAGGTGCAGACCCCACAGGGAATGGAGCTGGACATGGATGTGGTGGAGAATCACGATGGTACCTTTGACATTTACTACACTGCCCCTGAACCTGGAAAATATGTTATTACCATCCGCTTCGGGGGGCAGAACATCCCCAAGAGCCCCTTCCACGTGGTTGTGAGTAAACTACTAAACGCTACCATAGTTTCTCCTTTAGCAGGTGTGTAACTGTCTCTGACATTCAGTTAAACTCAAACTGGATTTCCTGTTTTCAGGCCACAAATGAGCCTGTCGTGCCCCGTGATACTGTGGACCCTCTTTTCCGTCCTGTTAATTTCCTGGTCCCCTTCACGCCGCAGCAAGGAGAAATCACAGGTCTGTTCGCTCTCTCGAGGACACTCAAACTGTGCAGAAGACACCCACTGCACATTTCTATTTAGGTCACTGACCAAAGTGTTGTCAATTGCAGGTGAAGTGCGTATGCCTTCAGGCAAAACCGCCCGCCCGCATATCACTGACAATAAGGATGGCACCATTACTATCAAGTACCAGCCCACAGAGAGAGGCCTGCATGAGATGGACATTAAATATGATGGAAACCACATTCCAGGTAACTAACGTGGGGCTGCGCAGAGTGAATCAAATAATATCCAGTATATCGAAGTGTCTTTATACATTATGGCTATTGTAAAAAAGTAATAGTTTTCTATGAATAAAATTTGCAGGAAGCCCTTTGCAGTTCTTCGTGGATGCAGTAAACAGTGGGGTGGTAACTGCGTACGGTCCAGGTCTGAGTTATGGCATGGTCAACAAGCTGGCTACATTTACTGTGGTCACCAAAAATGCAGGAGAAGGTAAGACTCACACATTCACATCCTCTTTAATTATTAATAAGTGTCACTGACCATAACTTTCTAATGGGCTTATTTTTCGTAGGCGGCTTATCTCTGGCCGTAGAAGGTCCTTCCAAAGCAGAAATCACCTGTAAGGACAACAAAGATGGCACCTGTACAGTGTCCTACCTGCCCACTGCCCCGGGAGACTACAACATCATTGTTAAATTTGACAACAAGCACATTCCTGGCAGTCCCTTCACTGCTAAGATAACTGGTAAGAAATCAACTATTTAACATATAGATTGGTTCAGGTTGCCTTATCCTTAAATGTAATGTTATTTACAGTTGATATATACACTCAAATATTGCTTTTTTCTGTCAAGGGGATGACTCCATTACCAGGACGTCCCAGCTGAACGTGGGCACATCAGCGGATGTGTCGCTGAAGATAGCAGAGACCGATATTAGCTCTCTCACTGCCAGTATCAGAGCGCCATCAGGAAATGAGGAGCCCTGCCTGCTCAAACGGCTGCCCAACAGACACCTGGGTATGACACTACACATAGAGACACATTTTTAAAGTAGGACAAAGATAATGCCTGTATGTAGGGAAAGCTGGAAATTAGATAGGCACTTTTATTGTTTTAATCAGTGGAAAAGTAACTTGACAGCTGCTTTGCACATACTTTGAAACATTCTAGGTTTGGTCTTTAGGGTCCCTCCACCAGAAAAGTACCCTTTAAAGAAGATAAAAATAACACATGGAAACACCTATTAAGTCTCGAGAATCTATTTTTTACTACATTTTTACTCAAGAAATAGTGCCATTCTGCAAATGTATTCCTCTGATTTATTGTGAAGGAACATTTTACAGTATCTTTCCCATTTACATTTCTTACAGGTATCTCTTTCACCCCGAAGGAGGTTGGAGAACATGAAGTGAGCGTGAGGAAGAGTGGCGTGCATGTGGCCAACAGTCCGTTCAAAATTATGGTTGGCCAATCAGAGATTGGAGAGGCCAGCAGAGTCAAAGCGTTTGGCAAAGGACTAGTGGAGGCGCACACTTTTGAAATGGCTGACTTCTTTGTCGATACAAGGAATGCAGGTATGATCCATATATTTTATTTTCATTGCCTGACCAGCCTGACCTACATTCTGTTCAAATCAAAGTAATAATTTGATGCTTGAACTTTGTTTTGGCCTTCAATTGTTTGTAAAGTTTTGTCAAAGCGTGAGGTTCTGGCTGGTCAGATACCGGTAATTATTTTCATGGCCTGAATGTTGAACGGAAAGACAAAATAAATGTTTGAACTTGTTGATTTTCTCTCCTTGTTTAGGTTATGGTGGTCTAGCCCTGTCCATTGAAGGTCCGAGCAAAGTGGATATCAACTGTGAAGATGTAGAAGACGGGACATGTAGAGTTACCTATTGCCCAACCGAACCTGGAAACTACACAGTTAATATTAAATTTGCAGAGAAGCACATCCCAGGTTTGAAGTTATTTTCATGCTCATATTTTCTTTTACAAATGTTCTTGTTGCTCGAATACCTGCATTTGATTTACTGTAATTGGTTTATTTCAATGTAGGCAGTCCATTCACAGTGAAGGTGACCGGTGAAGGAAGGATCAAAGAGAGTATTACCAGAAAGAGGCAAGCGTCCTCCATAGCTTCTGTGGGCAGCACATGTGGGCTTAACCTCAAGATCCCAGGTGAGCTCAGAAGCCAGGACCCAATCATATAATTCAATAAAATCCTCCCACACTGGCTATATGAATTATGGATGAATCTCCTTTTGATTTGTAGGAAACTGGTTCCAGATGGTGTCCGCTCAAGAGAGACTTACAAGAACTTTTACAAGAAGTAGCCACACTTATATGCGAACCGAGCGCACCGAAATCAGCAAGAGCCGTGGGGGCGAGACCAAGAGGGAGGTCCGGGTGGAAGAAAGCACCCAGGTGGGGGGAGGAGGCAGCCCCTTTAGAGACGTCTTTGGAGATTTTCTGGGCAGAGAGAGTCTCAGCAGTTTTGCCGGAATCACAGCAAGACCAGAGGGTAATGGACCTTAAGTTTTTTTTTTTTTTTTTTTACAATAGTCTTTTAATATGCAACTGTTCAGGGACTGATTAGTTTAGTCAACGGAAATCACCTTTGTCTTTGTAAAAAGTGGATGATGCAATAAATGCCTTTCTATTGTCACAAGTCACATAAAATGCAATGATGCCATTTCCAATATAATTGCTATTTAGTGCTTTGAAGCCTAATTTAAAATGAGAGAACAGATACTATAAAGGAACAAAGGATGCATTTAGTTGTGAATCTGACATAGAGGGAATCTGGGGATCAGTATAAATAGTATTTATCCCTTAACTGAAGATATTAAAGCAGACATAGTATGTTAAATCCACTTGTATGTTTATTATGTTAAAACATTGTTGCTATTGCTTGAGTGCTCTGAAGATTTGCTGATTTCTTCTACTCGCCCACATCCCTGTACTTAGTTGTGATTATTTGATAAATTAAGGCTGATACATGTAAGATTTTAAAATGTCACTTAGCCACTTTTCAAAAATAAAAACAAGTAAATAACAACTTGCTGCTGGCTTTGGTGAAATGCCACTATGAAGAGTTGTTGCCTATCAGTTCTACAGTTGTGAACATGAAGTCATTGGTCACATTTCTATTTTTAAGTCTTTTCAGGTCAGTTTTGTAGTTTACAACAAGCAAACTGTAAAATGTGAGAGTGTCAGTCCTTGAGGATGAATAAGCAAATGACACAAACCCTCTTTTTGCTCCTACAGTTGAAAGTGGCTCACAAGCGATGACCGCTCAGGTCACCAGCCCCAGTGGCAAAACAGCTGATGCCGATATTGTGGATGGAGGAAGCAGCACCTACAGCGTTCGATTTATCCCACAAGAAATGGGCCCCCACACGGTCAATGTCAAATACAGGGGCCAGCACGTTCCCGGGAGCCCCTTCCAGTTCACAGTGGGGCCAATGGGTGAAGGAGGGGCACACAAGGTCAGAGCTGGAGGTCCTGGTTTGGAGAGAGGTGTAGCTGGAGCACCCTGTAAGTTTAAACCTGATCACTGAGTATTTTTATGTTTTTATTACCATTGTTATATGGATTTGCCTTTTCTGCATCAGCTGAATTCAGTATTTGGACCCGTGAGGCTGGCGCTGGTGGACTGTCCATTGCTGTCGAGGGGCCGAGTAAAGCTGAAATCTCCTTTGAAGACCGAAAGGATGGTTCATGTGGAGTGTCCTACATAGTGAAGGAACCAGGTAATTTAATGTAGTAACCCTTAAAGGTGCACTATGTGATTTCCTGGTCACCCTGATGATGTTATTTCTTTGTCTATATAAAAATGTCACAATTTACCATTTAGTTATTTGCCTGGAATGTTCCACGGTATGGCATTAAGCTTATCAGTTTTGCTTATTCAATTGCAGGTGTTAAAATTGCATAGAAATACCTTACTGTGAGTGGGGTCATCTCTTCATAGATCTGACCTGTAACTTGGTGTCCCTTGCTTCTTTCCATAAAGATAAATATGTTTAATGCTATACTGTGGAATATTCTAGGCAAAACAATCATATTTCAATGGAGGCAAACAACTGGCATTCTCTCTAACAGAAAAGTCACATAGTGCACATTTAATATACTTTCTATGACTTTATATTACCCAGTTTTAACCCAGATACTTGCTTTGTACCAAGTGGGTGTGTTTAGTTTATTGAGCGTGGTTATATTATACATTTATGAGCAATAATACAAAACAAACATTACCACATTCACATTACTGTTCGAACATGCTCACCGGGAGTGGAAAGTGGAAAGATTTAATCCACGGCCTTTGTCATTGTGTCTTGCCCAAGGATTCAATGCAATCTAACAAACCTGTTGGGCAAGCAGCTCAAACTTGGACAGCACTATTTCTCAAAGCAAATAAATGTTTATGTCTTTTAGTGGCAACTTTTCTTTGTGTTTCTCAGCCTTGTGTTTGGATAAATGTCCAGGGCTGGGTTTCTTGGACTATCTGATGTTAAAATAAACAACCTTTGCTTTTTCCCAGGCGACTATGAAGTGTCCATCAAGTTCAACAACGAACACATCCCTGACAGTCCATTCATTGTGCCCATTGCAACACTGTCTGACGAGGCCCGCAGGCTAACTGTCACCAGCCTTCAGGTAAAAAATTGGCTCAAATCCACTCATAAACATGATAAAAAATAGGTCAGGATGGATATGAAGCTGTTATTTCTAATCTAAAAGCCCTTCGCCCTTGACATATGATTGAAAGGCAGTATTAGAGCTCCATCCAGTAGCTGTAATTCTGAGATTGCTGGCGAGTGATGACTGCCTGGATTAAGTGTCCCTTGTTAATATGGGCTAACAGAAGCCGTGCTATGTGTGGGCATAGTGTGTGATACTGAAAGAAAAATCAGCCAGGAAATAAGAAAAAGTGTTTTTATTTCCTTATTCTTGAAAAACTATTTGAAATGTGCACACAACAGCTCACTGTATGGTCCTCTCACGTTTTGAAATGGCTTGTTTTATTTGCTCCATTACAACTGCCAGTATTTGTGAAAACATGTATTTTTAGTCATCTGAACTGCCACTTCACAGTGTTTCTCCTGCTCTAGATGCCAGTTGAAGTGTGATATCAGACCAGTGTTCAAATGTCACAATGCCTCTTATATGGCTCACGGGGACTAAAACACTAACGCCTCGTTATGAACTTTAACCTTTTCAGCCTCTCACACCTAAATGCACCATCTATTCTAGCTCAGGCATGATAATGATGAGTCACATCGTTGTCCCTGGAGATTCACACACACAGAACAAAGGCCGGTTTTGTAATTGCAATATTTATAGAGCATAAATGGAATATAAAATGTAATGTGGATGGTTGATGGTCAGAATAAAATGCTTGTACCCATAGCTCATTTTGTTAAAACCTCGGCGCTTTCATAACTCATAACTGCATGTAAGATTTTATCTTTAAATTCCATAAACATGACCTAACTGTATTCCCAGATATGAGATAGACATGTTCAAATCTAATACAGCCTTTACTGACAACTATTACACTGCTGATTTATCTACAAAAAAACCCCCAAAAAACAATGGACATTAAGATTAATGAATTTCATTTGTCCTATTTTTTTTACATCTGACTACAGATTTGCCTTAAACTGACTGTCAGTTCAAAGCCTTGTTGTGTGTCTTTAGATATTACACATTACTAGTCTGATTAATCTTATCCAAAGGTTACATGGCTATTGCAATATCCAACTGTTATTGCACCTCACTTTTTATTACATTATTTTCAGAGGCACAGCATCCCATTCATGCATTTTGTCTCCCTCATTCTAGGAGAAAGATTTGAAGGTGAACCAGGAAGCTACATTTATGGTGCAGAGGAATGGGGCGAGGGGTGTGGTAGACGCCAAAGTTCACACCCCCTCTGGCTCATCTGAGGAGTGCTACGTCTCTGACCTTGACAGTGGTATGCGCTAGTTTTATCATAAAAAGTAGCTGTAATTATTCTTATGAGGTAATCTGAGGTCACAATTAGACTAAGCACCAATTATCCATTTGTGTCCGCAGACAAAAGTGCCATTCGATTTATTCCTCGAGAAAATGGTGTCCACGCTATTGATGTCAAGTTCAACGGGTGCCACATTCCCGGAAGCCCCTTTAATGTGCGAGTGGGAGACCTGGGGCTGATTGGAGATCCGGGCATGGTCACTGCACATGGGCCTGGCCTGCTGGGAGGAACAACAGGTAACAAAAGGGCTTTGTTCAAATGATTTCAAACTCCAGTTGTTTTGTTGGTCTTTTGTAGAGTCGATGATATGGTCGATGGCGATACCGAATGTTTAGTTGCCAATATATTTGGGCCGATAGGCAAGGCAGATTTAGATTTTTTCCCCCCTCAAATTATGTTATTTAAGTTTATTCCAACCTCACCCCAGCTCTTTTTACACCACAAACCTTTAAAGGCCAGTTTTCAGTAGTCATCCTTTCTTCTAAATTTGTCGTAGAATTTATCCCAATCTTTCTCACTGCTCTATATATTCAAACATTTCATGAACTTTTTCATTTTTCTATAGGTGTTCCTTTGGAGTTTGTGGTCAACACTTGTAATGCAGGCTCGGGGACCCTCTCAGTCAACATCGACGGTCCCTCTAAGGTCAAAATGGACTGCCGCGAGTGTCCAGAAGGCTACAAGATCACATACACGCCAATGGCTCCGGGCAGCTATCTCATCACTATTAAATATGGTGGACCACAGCACATAGTTGGCAGCCCATTCAAGGCTAAAATAACAGGTTTGTTTCACAGTCATTCTCCCATCTGATCCTTGGATTTAAATGACAAGTCTCCATTATGAACCAAATGGCTCTGTGAAAAAATTGTGTGGATGTCAGATAAATGTTATGTCATCTCTTCAAACAGCTCACTGCGGGTATTACATGAAAGGGCACATTACAAGCTTAGAGGAGTGAAATATTCCTGCCAATACTTGGCACTTACTATCTCCAAAACATTAAAAATTTTGCTCCCATGAGCCCCAGAAGTATACTTATTTAGGCTCAAGCAATAACTCATGTCTTACAAAAATCTCCACTTAGAAAGCACTTTTGCGCCGTTGATGTCTTTGTCAATACTTGCCATTATGTAATGTCTGGGAAGGCCAAAGTGAAATTACATTAAATGTATCTTCTTTTGTTTTAGGTGTCAGATTGTCAGGGGGTCACAGCCTCCATGAAACCTCCTCTGTTCTTGTGGAAACTGTCACTAAAACATCTAAATTGGGCGGGACCTTCAGCTCCTCTTCTTCCTCTTCAGCCAAATTGGCGTCTGATGCCAGCAAGGTGCTGTGCCGTGGAACAGGCCTGTCCAAGGCTGTCGTGGGGCAGAAAAACAATTTTACAGTTGACTGCAGCAAAGCAGGTGAGATGACAACCTGGTTGGTTTCTAATGTGAATTTTCCAAGACTTCCAAGACATTCCTTATCCAGACTTCCAAGTCTGGATAACACAAATAACTTTGAGGTGTAGGATTTGCTTTGGTGACTGCCAACACAGTGAACAATGACAAAATGTAATATTTCTATATTTCCATTTCCATATATTAGCATTGTGGTTCTCTTTAGCATTTACATTTGTTTAATTTAAGTTAATACACTATACACTGCTGTGTATAGTGCCTTTTATTTTCTACATTTATCAGAAGTTCATAATAGCTTTTATAGTTCCAAATATTCATTTTACTAGATTTTTGGGAATGCAACTGGCTGCTGAAAGAGAAATTTACTATTGCGGTAAAGGAAAACCATAAACATAAAACTTAGTGTCTGTAAATTACAACCATCTGAAAGACTTTAAAATGCTCTTGAGCTAAATTACAGAATTAAATGAGGATTCTCTCTTTGTCATTACCTGAAGTAATTGAATCCATTATTAACATAGAAGTATTGATCAGTGCAGCTTTAAAACCCGCTTCGTAAAGACCTGTTGTGAACCTTATTGATCTCATTTCCCCTATCTTTCTCCCAGGTACCAACATGCTGATGGTGGGGGTGCACGGACCTCATGCCCCCTGTGAGGAGGTGTATGTAAAGCACATGGGCAACAAGCAGTATAATGTCACATACGCTGTCAAGGACAAGGGCAGCTACACTGTTATTGTCAAGTGGGGTGACGACAACGTCCCCGGGAGCCCTTTCAAAGTGGCCGTACCTTAAAATAAACTGCACCAATTAGACCCCATACCAGACACCAATGACAACGGCACTTGTGTCTGTCCTTTTGCACGCTTCAGTGACCGTACCAGTCGCCTATCATCGTCCCTCCTCCTGTCACTCTAACTCAAAATGCACTAAGGACATTTGTCAACTCCATGTCAAAACAATTGGTGCCAAAGTTTTGTAATGTCTAATGATGTGCACCCTAAAACATGTGTTTAGAGTGATCTTCATGCTCTCTTCATGAAATTCCCCTCATTTTTTCATTGCTGATTTATGTGAAGATGTGTGTGAGTAATTTGCTGTATTCAGGTGTGGTATAGTATGCTTTTGTATGATTTCAGAATGAGAAAGTGATTTTTTTGTTATATTAACCTATTTTTGCAGACCTAATAAAGATCCATTGCTACCAAATGCATTTTGTGAGTGCTCCTCTCTTGAGTTATATACCACAATTGCAGATAAAGCTTATCTTTTTGAGAAAACTCTCTCTCTTTGCTTTTATGTATTTACTCCAAGCATTTGTTGAACATTACCTCTGGGAGAGTCTAGGGCATACCGTAGTATTTGTCCAGATGCACTCACAAGATGGCAGCATACTCAAGCTCTCATCTAGATCTACATCTCAAACAAACGATGAAACCCTCAGAAGATTAACTACTGCGCCTTCAACATGAGGGAGCCCCATGGAGTTGAACCGGAGGCGTAGGGTTTTTCCACTGTGTGCGTAATTAATTGTGCTGGATCAGAGACGCGGCACATGTGGTTGATGTTGAAGCCAGAGTGAAGCCAGGGAGCAGAAAGGTGGATGCAGTGTGGTTGTCTCCCTAGGGTGCTGTGTGGTGTTCACGCGCTGGAGGCCTTGCTGCGTCTCTGAGTCAACCCACCAACCACCACCCACCTCCGCTGACACACTGCACCGTCACCCGTTAGTAGGGGGAGCGAACACTATAATTAGGTGCTAATTTTCCTCTTCTGTGTCATGGTGCTTGGGGGGGCCATGGCGAGGTTGGAACACGGCACTGGAGCGGGTAGTTTTTTTGATGAGCAGTGGTGTTAAGTCTGAACCATCTGGTCAAGTGGCTTGCACTGCCTGCTGGTGCTGACGCGAGGGACCGGTTGTTCGGGACCAGGGCAGGACCCACCCACGTCAGTATGTCCACCTTGTCCTGCTCCTGCAGACTAGAACGAGCGTCTGTCCACCGCAACATGTTTATCTCCACCGGTTGCCAAGAATCTTTAAAAAAAAAAAACCTGAGAGAGATACGCCACTTCAGCACCATAGACAGCGGCATTATTATACAGGGGAGAGAGTGAGATATGAGAGAGGGCATAGAGAGTGTGAGAGTAAAGAGGGGGAAAGATTAGAGGAAGAGAATGGATTTAAAATAATCCAGATGGAAGAATAGGAGACAGGCAAGGCACATAGAAACACACTGAAACAAAAATAGACAAGGGAACAGTTTAAACCAATAGTGTCAAACTCAATTTCACCGCCTGCTGCACAAATGAGGCTCATATCAAGGATAATAGTAATTGACGTGTTTCTTGGGAAAGACAATAGTTTGGATTAAGCGGTTTTAGTACAAAACACATAGACTGTCATTGAAATACAAAGAATACTCTACAATTTGCTTTGATGATATGATATAATAACAAACGATAAAAAACAATATTATGATGCTGCCAAAGTTGCCCAGTTGGAGAAGAATTTATAATGTATTTTAAACTTTGAAAACATCTCTAAGTATTGATTTGTATTATTAAGTAAATCTCCATATGTTCAGCAATGGGAAGCATACTTTGTAAATGTATTTAGGTATAGAATGCTGAATACCCGAATTAAAATGTATTGTGATGTTTTGTAACGTATTCCCTTACATGGGTCAGTCAGAGTTCTGTATTCTGAAAATTTGACTACTTTTATGTCTAGTTGCATTGTATTACAGTGAGAAAACATGTCATATAATCATAGACAACTTTATTTTTGTTGTTGTGCATTCATTTGTGTCTAAATAGAGATATTTTTCCACTAATATCATACAGTTCAAAGCTAACATTACATCATGAAGTACCACTATGTATTCCTTTCAAAAAGTAACTCTATTTTGAATGAAAGAAATCCTGTATCGGATTATAGTTACTCAAAATTAGTACTCAGAATATGCATTTTCGGTACATGTATTTAGTTACTTACCAACACTACATATGTTATTGATATATTGCTTTACTGTTTGGGGAGAAAATTTGACTGCAGGGTGCCAACATATAGGCTTTTTTAATATGAAACTCTACACCAGCAAACACTACTCACCAAATCACAAAAATATCGCCTTTACAAACCCATTTATACATTGTCAAAGAATAAAGGTGAACAAAAAGCTGTATTAAGTGCCGAGGTGTGTGGTTTGACACATCTATTTTAAATGCTAATAGCTCACATGACGCATGACAGCTTTAGACATATTACTGTAGTGTATCGTTTAACCTTCAAAGCCATCACATGTTGTACAAATGAGTAATGAGTTATTAAGTCTTTTCTGGGAGGGATCAATTTCAAGGTGGGGGCGGAAACTACTTTGGTCTTACTCATCCATATCACACACCCTTTTTTGACAATCAGAGAAAAATATCTGGATTATGTTAACAGTCAAATTGCAAAAAGAAGCCAAGCCCCCAAAGCTTTTGAAGTTCTCAGGGCAAGATTCTCATTCCATGGCTTGATAATGCTGACTTCTTACTCTCCTCCCCTCTCTCTCCCCTAGTTTAATTTTTGCCTGGTTTCTTTACTCTCCAATCAATCTAAGCCTCAATGGACTCAGTGGTTTATTTCTCCACTCTGGTCTTTTGTCACCACAAGCCCCTCTCCCTCACGCTTCCTGCCTCCACCTCTGACCTTTACTTAGCAGCCCCCCAAAGATGCTCTCAAGAGTCTCCCAGAAGCATGAGAAAATAAATGAAAAGAAAAAAAGATGTGTATGGCTGAGTAAACAGACAAACAAACTGCTAAATGAGTATTTGGCTCTGCTGCCAGATTAATGAATGGACATGTACAGAGAGGATGAGAGAGGAATTCAGCCATTGAGTTTCCATCCGAGCCCTGGGCCTCCATATGTAATTGCTTCATGCATAGTTGATCCGGTGCATAATCAAGCATATGCATTTGGTCTTGGCTGTGTCTATGTATAACTGTGGACTAGAGGCATTTAGATTCTCTGAAAAGATTAATCTTATAATATAAAACTCATGCCAGAGCACTGATCTCCTCCCCTTAAAATGGCTATATCCATTTGGGCAGTGAAGGTATGCAGTGCTGTGGATGAATCAAGACCATGTAGTGTTTTATTCATATAGAAACCAGATCAAATATTCATATCACAGTGTTGTTTCCAGTCTCTCCTCGGCGTCTGTGGTTCTCATGTACACAAGCCCTGATTAAGAATCAGTCGGACAGCGGACACAAATGAGTTCCCATTGCGAAGCAGTGCAAACAACAATGCAAATGGATGGAAGGTGCTCCCACTGGGCGTCAGCAGATTGTGTTCATGCAGCATGCAAATGCTTGAAGCATGAAGCCAGTCCAACCCCAGCCCAGCACAGGCTGAGCCGCTGCACTACAGAGGGGGAGTTCTGTTGATGGAGGCTTCAGACGAGAGATGCATGCCAAAGACCACCCCAAGATTTCACAGAGGCGCCAAAGAGCAAGCCCACAGCGCCTTCCACACACAGACACACTCAGACACACACACAGGCACACACACACACACACACACAGATGCACAGACACACGGACGCAGGGACACACATATGTACAGACACATACACAGACACACTCAGACACAGACACACCCGTACACACACACACAGAGGAGAGGTGACCAGTCACTCATGGTAATGGGCACACGCCCAGACTGCATCACACATGAAAGGAACAGCATGATGCCAAATGCTTTGGCTGCATGAAGTGAGCGCCCAGCACCGCTCCAGGTGAAAGAGAGACGCTCAGAAGACTTCTTTAGCAGAAAGCTGTGTTCACACTTGTTTCACGGAGCAACAAGGGGCATGTCAGGGGCACAGTCCCCACGTGTCCAACTCTAATTGGAGCGCATCCTGACGTGCTGTCCCACTGCACTGTGGTGCAGGGAAGACACTGCTCTAATGGACAGGTCTCCTATGGAGCAAGTGTCCTTGATGTGCTGGGCTGACGGTGGAACACGCTGAGGGGAGACTGCAGATTAGAGGCAAATCACAAGATTTGTTTGTCCTCTCAGAGCGGGCGGGACATTGAAGGGGAGAGAGGCTGTGATGGAGTGGGTCTGCTGGGCCGACAGACCAGTGTTAGTGTGACTGATGTGTTCTGGGTGATCGGGCTGCAGTGGGTCACCGACACCTGCACCACCAACATAAGCCCGGCCAAGAAACACTGGGCATACTGATGCTGCTGGTTTCAATCAATGTCCAAATGGCCAGAAGCCCAGCCAAAGAGCGCAGTGTGGCACCACCTCAGTGAAGATTTAAGAGAAGATAACGATGCTGTAATTACCTGTGTTGAATTGGAACCGCAGATGCTCAATGAGCTATAAACAAGGTTACCCAGGCCCCTTGGGTAATTGTTTCAGAAGTGTCCAACAGCCTGGTCCAAGGCTGGGGAAATTGGAAAGGGTCGTATTCAGTAATTTCTCAGCCCAGTGAAGCATGTCCTGTGTGGACTGAAACTCAGGCTGATTTGAAATAGTAGCATAACTTTCTTCTCCCTCCCACTGTAAGAGTCAAATCATTGGTCTCAATCAGTTTTTAACCAGGCCATGACATGGCCCTGTGGGTCACTGCTCTGTGTTTCACATCATCTCACTGAATATGCTAGTTCCTTTTACAGCACATTTCTTCAGACCTCCCGACTGTCCCTGTGTAAAAGCCCTTTTGGATTTGTGCACAGGTGGTTAAATGTTGTACAGCAAAGAAACAGCCTGCCTCAACAGAAACACATCCTTCTGAACCCCTTACAGATGGGATGCCAAGTATTTGCATAATTGCATTCAACAAACTCAGGCAAATTTAGTAATTCACCACAACATAAGGCTAAGTTAAACAGAGCTTTGGCCTGGGAGCTACGAGAGGGTACATGTTTACAGATATTGGAGCTGGCCCTTGTTTCCTGTTGGTGGACATGATTGCAAACACACATGCAGTGTTGTTTTGCATAGTGTCTGTCAGACTGATTGAGGCAGCCCTGTGGATGCACAGGCTTAGATCACATCATGTCACAGATTTTCACAACCACAGCAGCCGCTCTCATCTCTCACATCTGAGTTTACAGTCCTTTCTGCTTTTGTTCTTTGTAACCCACACATCTGAGTGAGAAACAGTGAGTAAGTTAAAGTTTATTTACAATGGTTTCTCAGCTACAATTCATTACTTTATATACTACTACTACACTAAAGACTAAGTACAAAAAGGTGTACACGTTTACAAAATACAGTACCTCAGCATTACTATGAAGTGTGTACTACTGAGTATAGCTTTGCCAAGGCGCTAATCCCATCTTGCAATTGTAAAGACTGTGCCAAAACTAAGACTCAGAGGTCTGACAGTCCCTGAACAGAAGTTAGATCTCTGCATTCAAGTCATTTTCAGTGTAGCTATGGCAACATGTCTTTCGCCAGATTTTGAACCTGAATCTTAATTAGTGCTAGTCATAAATAGCTGGAAGATTAACCTATGTATGTTTTAGGTTGGTGGTTGAAACCTGTTGAAACCACTTAGAAGTGTATAAAACATGCAAACTTCAGACAAAACGTGGTCTTGATTTTGTCTTGCTGTGAGAATTTGTAGACAAACCTCAAGTATCAGTCAATATCAGTCAGTATTACGTCAGGACGTCAGTGGTGGCTGGTGAATAGAGGGTGCAAGTGTGCCACACTCCCTAACTTAACCTCAATTAAAAAATAATAATAAATAAATTAAAGCCGCTCGCGGCAATGATAGCCCTCGCCCGGTACGCACGCCCCTCCCAGGCAACCGCTGAGGTCTCGTGACCGCCCTGGCATGACTCTCTCCTCCCGACAGCTCGTCCCCCAGAAAAATTACATAGGGCACCTTTAATATTTGAAAATGGGAACGATCTAGAGCCAAATTATAGAAACTAGGCCACAGGTCACATGACTTTTATAATCAAGAGCACTGTCAGACTAAGACTGTGCATAAAAACAGACCCTCCAACAGAAAAGTTACATAGTGCACCTTTAAACATATTTTGGGGGGAGTATTTGCGCCCTTTGTGGCCAACCATGGAAAATACCCCATATCCATAATGTATTTTTTTGGTCGTAGACACGCATAGAATTTAATACCCATATTTGGTACAGATCCGATAATGTTGATGTTTCATGTCTGAGTAGGGGGCGCTATAGAGTTCACTTTTCATATACTTTATAGTTTATTATATTCAGTCCATGTTCAAGCTTTAGTGATTCAGATTTCAGCACAATCAGACAAAGTCTGTGCGTGTAGTAATTTTTGAACTATTTATTGGGGGAGTCTTTGAGCCCCTCCTGGCCAACCGTGGGAAACACCCCATATCCATAATATATTTATTTGCTTGCTTTGATACAGAGAATTGAATACCCAAATTTGGTACAAATCCGATAATGTTGACGTTTCTTGTATAGGCTAGGTGGCGCTATAGAGTAACTTTTCATATGCTTTATAGTTTATTATAATCAAGCCCTAATCAGGCATTAGTGATTCAAATTTCAGCACGATCAGACAAAGCCTGTGTGTGTAGGCATTTTTAAACTATTTTTTTATTGAGTCTTTGTGCCCCTGGTGGCGAACAATGAAAATTGCACCATGTCCATAATATAAGATTTTGCTTGAAATCATGCATAGAATTTAATCCCCAAATTTGGTCCAAATCCGATAATGTTGACGTTTCACGTATACACTAGGTGGCGCTACAGAGTTCACTTTTATTATATTTCATATTTCATCACATTCAGGCCGGGATCACACAATAGTGATGTGAGTTTGAGCTCTGTAGGCCAAAGCCTGTGGCCGTGAGAGGTCATCAAAGAAACAGGAAATGAAGGTGTTATTCGCCGGCGTGCTACGGACAAACCGTGAAAAAGTGCGCTGAGAAAAATGATGGCGTTTGTGGACCCACATCTGTAGATGTGACGTGTGAAATCTGAGCTCGTTTGGACCAAAACCAAGACACTTGAAGACTTTGGCGTACACGCAGTCAAAACGGCGGTGAATTTTTGATCCAATATGGCCGACTTCCTGTTGGTCATAGGGCGGTGTGACAATGACATTTTCTGCTTGTCTCCTTGTTTTCTATCACTGTCCCGAATTTTGTCGGCCTACGCCAAAATATGCTTTTCAGCTCCCCATAGACTTTCAATTTTTGACTTTTCCAGGGGGCGCTGTCGAGTGGGGGCACTTTGGGCATTGTCGCGATGCCCGTTTTATCAAATTTTTCGCCGGACCAGTCGATCTGATACCCCCATGTGAGACTTTTCGTCGATGTTCAGGCCCTCAAAATCGCGATCGTTTGCAAAGAAAAATAATAATAATAATAATAATAATAATAATATAGCGTAAGAAACCGAGCAAGAACAATACCCCTCGCCATTAACTTCGTTAACTGGCGAGGGCCAATAAATTATAAAGTTATTTCGTATTAGGCTATATGGTTAATCTTTTGTTTAAAACTGAACGTGTATCTGCATAGACATGTTTTTATCATGTTAAATGTGCTCATATCACTGTATTTGAGTCATGTGTTTCATCTGAGTGCGCACGATCTCTGCGCTCCAGTGGAGGTCTATGGAGCAGCCTGAAACATTCATAAAATTTGACGTCATTATGTTGCTCTTGCCCATTAGTTTGTATCGCAGTTCCTGAAAAACTTCGTAGTGCGGAGGGTGTGGTTGCACTCAAATCAAGTGATTGGTCTTTAGAAACATTATCACAGTTCTAACCTATGAGGATTCAGCTGCTCTGTCCCGCCTCACCCCCATAGACCTATGCTCACCCCAACAGGCTAATGCTACTGCTACAGGCTAATGAATTAAGAACTACAGAGCTGTGTGCTATGGCTGCTGGCTATTTTTGCCTAAACCTCCACAAAGAAGAGCGGGAGGAGAGACCTAAAGCACAGGACACACTGACACAGACCGGGGCTCAGGGCACTTGCTGCCAGAGCTGGGGAAGTCGCTCACTGCCGCTGACGGGCACTTGGGAGGTAAAAGTTTGACCTGGGTGTAGCACAGAGGGGCAGAGCGCTTAAGTCCACCTGGTGCCCTGGTGCTGATATGGACTGGCATAACTTTCAGACTGAAGTGGGAAGTGGGACGAGTTTTAGAACCAGCTTGTGCACTCAGCTCCGGGACCTTGTTGACCTGACTGGACCTGGACATATTGGAGACAGAACCAATAGGACAGTGGATAGAGGACACACTCTGCATCAGTCCTGGAGAAGGTAAGAGGCTTGTTTTCGTTTGTTTTGCGCAAATATGAGCACAAGCCTCACATGTAAACAGTTATAGTGTTAATAGGTAAATGCATAAATGAATGAGGACGGAGGCGGTGTTCTGCCGTGTGCTGTAGGAGCGGCGGTGATGCCGGGATGTGACCGGAGCCTCATTTTTGCTGCATTTTCATGACTTTACGGGGGCTGCTTGTTGGACTGGTTGTGAGCAGTGTGTTACGTTGTTGCATTCGGCTGTGCGTTGTGCTCTAGATAAAGTTCAGGCAATAGTGACTAAAATGACTGTTTCTGGCATTTGTTATAATTTTATATAGCCTATACATAATACATATATTTATAATGCATATTTATAATTTTATAATATATAAATATAAATATAAATAAATAAATAAATAAATAAATATATATATATATATATATATATATATATATACACACACACACACACACACACACACACACACACACACACACACACACACACACATATATATATATATATATATATATATATATATATACCTCCACTGGTATATATATACCACTGGTCAGGACAGCTGTGACTACAATAATACTCTTATTCTGTTTATTTGCCTTTATTTACTCGAGAGGTTTAGCCAAGGTAGCAGCCAACGCAATCAACACAATTTTTGTATTGTAGTAAGTAACAAAATATTAAGTTGCAGTTGCATGCCTTTTTTGGTTGCTACAATTTTCAGTGTTCAAATTTTCAAGTTTTTCAAAAAGATTTTTATGTAAAATCTTTTTGTAAGTCATTACTTTCACCAAGTTTAGAGTGAATGAATAATGCTTTTGGTGTTAAAAAGTGCAGTAGAAACACATTGTTATTATTATAACACACATTTAAGATTCCTGATCTGTTTTAATATAGAGACATTGCAGCAGCCATATCTTTTGCACGTGCCTAAGTCATGATTAATATTGCGCATCTTACATTATTTACAATCTGCATTCTCAGTGCCTCTTTATTAACATGTATATTGCATTATCCTGTACGTTCAAGTCACATTAAGCCCATCACTTGCTCTATGAATGCAATTAAGCAGCCGCTCTCAAGTGTGTGTGGAGGTAAAATGGCCATTCCAAAGAACATCATGTCCATGGATGTCATTAACGTTTTATAGATACTGGACATCCTATTCCCAGTATATGGTACACACTGTCACTGCTGTCATTATTTATGTGAGGGAGATAAAAGACTATGGTTTGCCCACAGGAATTTTCTGAAAATTGTGACAGCTTTGAACACATATGATCATTTTAGAGTCATTAAAAAGAAGGAAAGCTCTGCCTCATATTTGGTGACAGTATAGAACAGATGTATGAACAAAATTAGATTGGAATATACAGGCATAACTTTATAATAGCCCAAAAACTAACTTCACTGAGTAATACGGGAGATGATGCTTCTATGCAACTTTTAGCACTAAATATTTATCTTGAATTAATTTTATTATAGGATTTCATTACCTTGAAAAACATGCATTAGATTTGCAGGCCTCATTGCTGACCATGTTAATGATAATTCTAGTTGAGACCAGTCGTGTAGCACACATGATAATGACCGCTATTAAAAGTCCCATAGACGTATATGTTGATAGGTGCAGCTTATACATCTTTTACACAATCCCACGACAATACTACGCGGATCATTAAGAACAAAAAAGTTAATGTTTATGGCATCTATCTGAATGACAGTATCATTATTTCTTCATTATTTGCAGCAATAGTTTACAAATGGGTGAAAGCCACCAGGGATTTGATGACAACTTTGATGCATTGGCTTCTACATCAGGGTTAGGCTGAGTCAAACATATTTCAGGATTCATTTCTAAAATATCGCGTACCACACTGCACACTTTACTGAATACTTCTATAGAAAGCTCTGACCTCTCACCTGAGCCATCTGTAAATGTGTTCTGCTTCAGTATAGCTTTTCTCTGCATGTTTGAAAAGACCTTTGAGACAGAGAAGAGAATGTTCCCATGGTAAAAATGTAGTTGTTTGTAGCTACCACTCTAGTGTTTTTGATGCATTGTAGGTTACGTATTTTCATATTTTCAAGTTTTTCTACTCAAATTTTAATCACATATTTAGGAGTAGTAGTAAAAAAACAATCATAAAATGTAACTGATTGTTGAATTTAAACTCATTACGAACTGACAGAGATGAGACACAAAAATCATTATGAAATTCTTCTGCCTCTGGTGCATGTAAATAAGGACTTGGTTTTATTTATTTTATAACTAAACAAAAATAAATAAATACAATAATAAATTAAGGGGAATTAAAATAAGATTAAAACCAACTCAACCAACTCAATTTAACTAAAGGCTCCACATCATCACCACTAGTTTTAGTTTTTATTTTGTCTCTGTATTAGCCAATCTATTATTCAATTTCAGAGAAGGAGTTTGATTATTTCCAAGAAACCCTCCACAGCATTGCAAATATATAGTTATATAATATAGCTAAGGTGATTGGTTATATCATCTGTCTATCACTAAAAGCATTAGCTGAGCGTCCTTTTCATTGTACGCTTGCAAATCTGGAAGGAAGTAACAATCGAACCGCTACAGTGCTCTACAAGGCAAGTGAGGAAAAAAACATACAATTATGTGAAAGTTTACTGTGCTTATTATGAAAAAAGAATGTTCCCTTCTATTTTCAACTGGGACAAAAGGAAGAAGAATGTTGGATAAAGCGACAAATTAGAAATGGAGCATTGAAGAACAACAGCAGACAAGGATTTGACATGAGGTATTAAGATACATTAATGCTGCTGTACAAGCAACAGGAGCCTTGGCAACAGATCTATATCAAACAAGCCTATGGCAAGTACTGCAAGGTAAGGGTACCCCAAACAGACATAATTCCTATATAATTTTAAGACACGATTTTCTTCACTGTTGTATGCATTAAGTCCCCTGGTGCCATCTGCCTAGAGCCTCTTGTATCTCCATAACTGTCTGAATAAAATGAAACCATATTACCTTAAAGGCACTGTGTTAATTTACAGAATCAAAGTGAGGGAGTAGCTTACAGCCATGCTATTATTCCCTGGTTGTCCGGTTAGGCTAAATACTTGAAATCCTGTGGAAAAAGTGCTGAATTAATCTGGTTAGGTTCAATGGGATAATAAAAGCTTGTGTAATGGGCATTATATTAAGCATGTGAGTGGCGAAGTGCTTCAGGGCTGCAGGTGTGTGCGCGAAGAGACAGACTTGAAAGCCCAGGGAACATATGTGCTGATGTGGTTACGGCTTTGTGATTGCAAAAGGGGGGGAAAGAATACAATTTTGTCTGTTGTGAACCAGTCCCAGCTGTCTCATTAACTGCTGTCATTTTAATCCTCTTAGTCAAAATCCCATCATTTTGTCAGTCAACAATAACATGGGCAACAGGGCAATGATTACCCCCCCCCCCCCCCAGTTTTTATATTAAGAGTCTACATAGAGTACGATCAGTAGGCCTGTCACGATAATTACTATATTGACTTATTGTTCAATATATGTAGTTAATATGATTAACTTAGGTTCAGGAGCAGGACCATGCCCCAACCATCCTCGCCTCCTCTCCAGCAAATCACAGCTCACTTCTACCACACCTCAGTTTTCTAGAAGCCTATTTATAACAGCCTATCCCGGCAACCCAGTTTGTCCAGAATAACTCGACCCCACCCTCCCAACCCATAGCTGTTCTTTTTCCAGACATAAGACGCCTACGAGGGGGGTCCCGTACCTGCTGGTCCATGTGAAGATTGAGACTGAACCCCCACTCTAGAGTCTCAACCCAGCCACCCCGTCTCGTCTCCATATAATAAACGCTTTCACTTCTTTGGCATGGTCCTTGCTAGTGAAATGAAAGCTGGAACAATATATCTTGGGGCTCTGTATTTATCATGGGCACTCTCATTTTGCAAAATTGGAAAGGTTTCTGTTATTTGTGTTGTGATACAATACGATTTGAGCTGTCGAAGGTGCAGTGTGTAACTTTTCTGGTGAAGGGTCCATCAAATGCTTTGCTTCATGGAGATGTTATTGCTTTGTCTGGAATGTTCCACAGTATGGTACCAAACCAGACCAAGTTACAGGTCAGATTTATGGAGAGGCGACCCTGCTCACAGTCAGAAGCCCTGTTTTTCTAGATATTTTTGAGCTATCAAACCACCTGTAATGGAATAAATGTAAAGCAGAGCTGTTTAATGTCATACTGTGGAACGTTCCAGGCACAGTAAAGATCTAATCATAGAAACAAACAGGGGATGGACTCCAAACCAAAAAGTTACATATTGCACCTTTAAAAATGGTTTTATTGGGATTATCTTGTTTTACTTCAGTTATATCAGTGGCATAAAGCAGTTTCAATATTCTCATTTATTGCAGTATATTGCTGTAGCAATACTGTACATTGTGCTTCAAAATTGTTAATGCAATTGCACTTGGATATTCTAGCTGCTACTGTTAAACAAACCACTGCCCTTTGACTTAAATTTTCACTCAAAGCTTCTTTTAATCTGGTCTGGCCTCTGCAGAATTGTAGGAAATTGAATAGGATTTGCTTCGCTTTATTCTGTGTTAGGAGAACTCTGGGGTAGGCACAGCAGCTTTTCAACAATGTTATGTATATCAGGGAAGATTCCTGTAGTCAAATCCTAGTGTACCAGATGAGTTTATTTGAAAATGTATGACTGATTTTGTATGTGCTTCCCCCGTAGCCCGGCACTCCTCTCCCTCCAATGATGAAAGCTATTTTCTTCTCCCTCCCTGACAGCTGGTGATCCTGAGCCATCCAACTCTAGCTCAGACCAGCGCTATGTATAGATTCATTGAAAAGCCTATTTTGGGTGAGTCTCCATGCTATGAATATAACATTGTGCTGTGTTTTATTTCCAAAGCAATAGCCTTTTCCCTCTCTCTCTCCAAATGAGCCCAATAATGCTGCAATGCGCCAACTCTTCAGGAACCATAAAACCTAATTTCTTTCATGATGAAAAACTCGACATGACTGTCCAAATGTCAAGTTGTCCCCTGAGAGGCATTGTAACGTACACAGTACTTGTGGATAGTCCTAATTGTGACATTTATGAGATATGCAGTTGCAACATTGTGCTCTCCAACCCTTTCTTGCCTATGCTCGGATCCTTTTTATCCGTGAGAGCGAATCGTCCATTAATTGCAGGTACAACTGGTGAATCGATCTGTCAGCTGGTATTTTCCTGAGCCGCAAATTAGTTTCCCTAGAAGCAGTTAGCCGGCTAAAAGAGACTCTGCAGTCTGCTCAATAGTAATACCACTATGTGTTGCCATAGCGTCCCCACTATGCCAATAACGCTCAAAATCACCACATTGCAATTACCATGTATCCTCAATGTAGCGCTGGATCCTGCAGGAGAGCTGGGACAAGCTTCGCTGCTTTATACCGCCGTATGTCAACCCAGGCTGAAAAACAAGATTAAATTGGTTCTGCTCAACTATTTGCTGTCAGCTAAAAGTAGATGGTTCAGTGTGCGAGAGAGAGAGAAAAAGGTATCCCGTGAATCTGACCGGCAAACACTCACTCAAACAGACAAAAGGTGGGTTTGAAGATGTGTTTTAGCATGCACAGCTTCCATGCTCATAAACAAATAAAAGCTAGATAAAACGGGAGATGCACACACCGATATTGTCACGCAGCTAAACACCAGTGGCATGTCAGAAGTGTCATTTCTTGTTGTGACGATGTGAAGGCGTGGGCCACATATGTGACCTTTGCCGTGAGAGTGAGGTGCTTGTTTCTTCCTCTTTGAAAAAGATGATTAATTTGTGTTATTTACATTACAGCCCTGAAGGCTCCTCAATACGCTTCACACATTTGTCATTTCCACTGCACTGTTTTTCAAATGGAAATGAAATAGAAGGCACTGCCTCCTGGGTCTGCCGCACCACTACTCTTTTAAGCCGAGATGCCACTGTGAAAAAACTGTATTTGTTATAAAAAGACCTAGTCAACATGGTGCTCAGCAATCTTTTGGATAGGGTAAACAACAACATAATCTTTCTATTATGCAGAAACAAGCCACCTCGTGCTTAATTAGAGCCCTGATTGGATGGGCACAGTCCATAAAGCAGCCATAACACAGGTTTTATCCAGCTGTGAGATATGCAGTGGTTTTTTAATATTGGTTAATGGCCCACAGGAACCAGAGCCTCCCCAGATGTCTGTCTGTGTATTCTAGCGCAGCTCATTCACATGTTCGAGCAACAGTCAGTGGATTTGTGTTCACCCTGTTCTCACTTCTCCAACAGCTTGGACTGACTCCCTCACCTCCTGGGACCATGGTGATGGAGAGATGGAAGAGGAGGAGATGGAGGAGAGCAGAGAAAACTCACAGTTAAATGGGAAGTGAGAGCGACTTGCAGGCGTCCTGACAGCGCTTTGGCTTTATGGAAGCGGCAGCAGCTAATCCTCTGAGTGTCATTGCACCCGCTGCATGCCTAATAAGAGCCTTTTTGGAAGGTAAGTACAGACACTTTTTAGATGGCGCTATCTGTGGCTCTGCCTTTCCTCCATCTTTTACAAAGCAACACAAACAATCCAGCTCATGCTGCATGATGACGACCATTAGTTTCCTCTAATGCAATTAGAGTTTTTATGCGCTTACACAAAAACACAAAGTCCCCGTCATTACGGACTGTTGAGTTGTGCTGAAATGGTGTGATTGGGAGACAGAAGCCTCTGATGAGCCATAAGTGACTGATAGTCAATTATGCTAATCTCAAAAATAAAGGCTACACCCTGCACATGCGTCGTTACGTGTTACACAAACATTTTATTTCCCAATGAGAAGCTGCCGTTTGTTCCCAAGGGCTGTATTTCTACAGCTGGCTCAGAGCGATGATCATAACTTAACATGGACATAATGGCCCCAATCGTTGAAGCTCGCTGACCTGTTAGTCCTGGGACTGTTTGACTGCTGTAATTACACATGTGAGGCGTTTAAATGAGTGCGATTAGCCCGTAACAAGCTGAAAGAGTGAAAGGAGGTGATTAGAGAGGGGCATGCTGATTCATCTTCCAGAGGGAAAACTACAGGTGAATGTTTGTGTTGCTTCACGCTGCAGAGATTTTCTCTAATGATGTTTAGCCCTGTGCTGTGTCTGTAATGGGAATCTGAAATTTGTAATAAAACGTTCCTCCCATCTGGGCTTTGGGCTCAGGCTCACTGCAGCTAACTCAAAGACTGTTTTCTGTGTGGTGCATGTGCTCAGGTGAATCAGAAGTTGAATTCCATTTAATAAGGTAGTGCTGTATTGGTCACTCACCTTGTTTATTTCAGTCTCGTGTTTAATTTAACCGCATGCTTGTGTTGTCAGCGTAGGCCCAGAGCTATGCTGAAAGCCGCAGTGAGGGCCTCTGGCGCTCTCTCCTCGGCTCATAAAGAAACACATGGCCTCGCATATCAAAATATCCTTCTCCAACGTGGCATGTTTATATGTGCAAGAGAAAGAGGATTTATAATTATTTCAGAAGCAGAACAAGATACTGTGGGTTTATGTGTGCATCTCCACATGATAATGGCTGACACACAGCTTGGGGCACTTAACAGTAATCTGCATCCCGTGATCGTGATTTTGCAAGATTTTAATAATTTACCATGATAAAAAGTTTCTATTCTGTTTGTAAAAGCAATACCTTTGTTCAGCTCAGGCTCGTGGCTCATGGGAGTAAGAATCTCTAATTAGCTATAAAACATACATTAAAGCTTTTATGGATTAACTTTTAAAAAAACTCCATTGAACAAGAGAGCAGTGAAGAATGAAACAGCCGCTCTTAGCACCACTACTACCCTATGATAAAGCCCAGAAAAGCATTATTTTACTGCCTTTAACTGCTAGAAGGAATTCCACACATAACACTATAATATCCCCAGATGGTTTTCAAGTGAGAGACACAAACTTGGCTCCTTTCTTTCCATTTGCTACTCTGTTCTTTATTTATGACCAAAATGTCCAACCATTCATACACAATTTAAGGGGTGCATATTATACTATTTTCTGATTTTTGTTATAATGTTATTTCCTCATCAAAAACATACCTGGACTTGTGTTTTATTTCATTCATACATGTTTAACACACACACTCTGCATATTTTACGCTGAGTTCTTCTCTCAAATGGAAAACACTCCACTGTTCCACCTTGTGATGTCATGTGGTAATACAGGAAGTGCTCCACTGTGTTTTTAAACTTCATATATCTTCATTAGAATAATTTGGGTAATTTCAGCCCTGGAATTGCCCATCTCTACTGAACTAAAGGTAAAAATGTCACTGTGAACTTGAAAACTGCCACTTCATGACACATCACAAGGTGGAAAAGAAGATTTTGCGCTTTGGAGACACACTAATAATGCAGGATTACTCAAACATGTGTGAATGAAACAAAACACAACTCCAGGTCTGTTTTTAAGGACGTGCCATTCTAACATTATAACATAATATGGGACCTTTAATACCTGTAATTAGGCCTGTGCAGTTGTTCAAATTTAAACAAAATCAAGAATTCAGTCAGTACTAATTGTTAATTGTTAATGATTCTTGGGACATTTTCATAGTGACCAGAATTCAGACTTTGGGAAAAGAAATTTGACTAATTTTAGACTTTAAACAGCATTGATTATAATTGTCTGTCTTCACGTTCTGGAAATGAAAATTAAAAGCTTTCTGTGTTTTAATAAAACAAAATTAAATTGATCAGTACATCAATCAATCAATCATATCACCCAGCCTTGCATGTCATTTTCAATTTTGGAGAGGCCACATAACACAATTAACTCAAATAATACCGTTTTGACATTTACTTTTATTGTTATTAGCATTGCTGGTTTCATCAACTGTTGCTAATTTGGTTGAGGACATGCTTCACCCTTTCTTGAACTTTGACCTTTTTCCAAATATGGCTAATGCCTCATAAACTCTTCTCAGATCCTTATTTGTTATATTTAAATGTCATCCTAGTGCTGCAATCAAAAACCAGTTAGCTAATCTTTGTTAATCTGTGTAATTACTTTGCAATTCCTACAAGGCATTTTATTTTAGCTTCATAAAAAACTAGCAACCCATCTAAATTCTGTGTGCAAATGTTATGTTGAAAGCCTCAGTTCAAAGTGATGTGTTGATGTGAAAGTATGAAATAGTGGCTGAAGGCAAAGCAGTTCACTTTCAACTTTCAGAACCTGACCTTGAAGCAATTTGTGCAGAAAAGCTTTAGGGAGACCTGCGTAATTTAATAAAGGCACCATTCCTAAGACAAAGTTGTAGTGCACAGCAATGGCAGGACTTTGCTCTAAAATTATACTTCAGTTTGTAGAGCTTTGGGAGATGTAGTTCATATGGAGTAAAAGATGTTCTGTACATATAGCAACAGGTCTGTGCCGCTTCCTGTACTCTGCTGCTCTGCTTGCAGTCAGGAAAAGCAAATATTTAGGTTTGATTTTGCCTTTGCGCTAGCTGTGTTGACCTGTTGTGTGTGTAGGCTGTGAGGTGCTATAGAAAAAAACAGAAATACAGCATACTTTTCCATTTCTACTTCATAAATTGTGCATGAAGTACGATGGAATTTCAATTGGATTTCAAGGTACAGCGTTATACACACTCTTTCACCCAGGGGCAATCCGACCTCAACCAAAAATCCTGAAATGGCAACCACAAAGTTTTGAAAATTAGACCAGAAGAGAACTCCACATTTGGAGTATAACTCACTACACTGGGTTAACTACATTAAAAGCCATTTTGTGATCTATGTTACAATGTTGTTTACACTATTCCTAGAATCATTTGGATCATTTCAGCCCTGGAGTTGAACCTTTCAGCCTGGAATTGACATTTGATTAACCTTTGAGCTTTGAACAGACAGACAGATAATATATTACTTAGACGTGTAAATGAAACAAAACACAACTCCAGGTATGTTTTTGACGAGGTAAAAACATTGTAACATGGCCAAAATCTCACAACCTTTGAGCATGTACCCCAATGGAAGGCTTTAGCCCCTGCCCCATAGCCCTTTCTACAAAAACATTGTGAATCTGGTGCTGCTTTCATCCGGTGTTTATCATCAGTCCCTTCTGTATCTGCTTGATGTAACTTCTTATAAATAAAGTGCTTTTAAATTCACTGAAAGTGCTCTGGCATATACTGTATGGAGATGCAATTTTGACGTATTTACTAATAATATTTTGCAAAAGACTGAATTTGGCAGGCGAGCAAAAGTGATCAAAAGCCGTATTAATCCAAACATGACATCACATAAGATTCAGTAATTAGTGGCTTTAGCATTGGTCCCAAAGCAGGACATAAACTCAATTGGGCAATGGCTACGCTGAGACATCCATTCAGTAATGATCTTTCACTCAACTTTCCAAAGCAATCTGTTCCCGTCCACCATCACCATTAATAACATATTATCGATGTATGTCTGCTTTGAATCTGTAATATTTTTGCACAGGCTCAATTTGAAATCCATCACTGGCACGAGCTGGAGGAGGGGGGCTCTTTACAAGTGTGCAGCTAAAGCAATATGGTAACACGGGCCTGGCTGCCTGTCTGTCTGTCACTCCTCTCCACTGTGAGATGTGCTGTGGCTAGCGGCACTGTTAAAGGGAGCACAGGGACTTATCTGCTCAGCTGTAAAATGATTTTCTGTCTCTACACAAAGATACCATGAGTGTGTGTGTGTGTGTGCGCGCGGGTATCACAGATCTGAGAGTAATTAAGATATGGGTTCACATCACACGGGAGTTTTCTTTTTGCATGTGGGAGACGAGCAGATAAAAATTGAATGTGCAGTAGTTGGGCTTAAAGGGGACGTGGGGTTGGTGGGGGCTTTGATTAATTACAAAACTCTTCCTACACGGTCCGCCCCTCTCAAATTGAACTGCGATCCAATAGCGGCTGCTCGGGAGTGGATGACCTCAGCACCGCCCCTTCATCCTTAATAGGCAGGTTATCTCGTTACTCATTGGCGCGTTCCCCTCTTCATTTGCTGTTTCGCACGTTCTCCTACACTCAAATACATCATTATCTTTGTATCAAGCTGTTCAGTGTAAAGATTTTCTTTAAAGGTCCTGGCGAGCTTCTGTTCGGCGGAATTTCAATTGAGTTTATGACACATAGCATTCGCGCGCAGGTCTCACAGTTAACGGTGGTGATTACAAATACAAAAATAGCTTCACATGTCTTTAAATAATTTACTTCACAGCTGGCTGAGTCTTGAATAATTTTTTATAATCTCAGCTGGTAAATAAGAAATAATGAAACACGCAAGGATCTGTGTATCATTGAGCGTGCATTGATCCTGTGCGGATGGAGAATAACATTTTACAAAAATAGTTCAAAGGAAATGTCAATAAAAGTGTGGATTCTTATCTGACTCATGATGTATTTGAAATAGCTGTTTTTCACTTCGTCTCCCTCCGAGGGGTGATGTGCATGATTGATAAAAGTTTCAAAAGGACTCAATTGATTTGCGTTCGCCCAGCGGGGTTAATAGGCCACAGTGATAAACCTCTTCAAATAGTTCAATGTTTTCACCTGCTGAGTGTATCTTCAAATATCTCCTCCAGTGACAATCTAAATACTGCGATCTCAAAACCTGAACACTTGGCTTGAAGCAACATGGTTAAACTTTACTTGATAAGAATTCAGAAGGGTAATTTTGTCAAAGCAAAATAAAAAGTTAAATAAAAGCGGTATTTTCAAAGTTTGTCATCCATTTTTCCAAAGTTTGAAACACATTATTAATTCATTCTGTTTTCTATTAGTACACAATACACGGTCTAATATTTGTTTTCAATCTTTTGCACTTTAGCAATTTACGCTTACTCATTTTGTTTTTGATTTGTCCTTGTTCTTGACCTTCTACTGCAAACAGCCAAAAATTGTACTCAAGTAAGACTAATGCTACGAATATGATTCAAGTAGAAATACAATGTAGTAAAAGTTAAAAGTAAACTAAATCATATCTGAAATGTTCAAGTCATTTAACATACCATAGTCCACATAACACTTTTGTCAGTTGTAGACTTACTCACAGTGAGAAGAGTAACCAAATCTTTTACTCAAGTAATAATACTGATACATCAATAAAAATATTACCCAAATAGCAGTAAAAGTAGGCTACTAGAAAAGTACTCTGAAAACTACAGTGTCTTTAAAGAGTTACTCAAGTAAATGTAACTACCTCTGCTCGCAAATCAGATCTTTTTTTAGTTAAAGGTCTTATATTATGCAAAATTGGCTCTTGTGAGCTTTAAGCCCTTTTAAAATGTTGTTACCTCCTCAAAAACATACCTGAAGTTGTGTTTTGTTTCATTTATACATGTTTGAGAAATCAATTATTAGTCAGTCTGCATCTCCAAAGATCAAAATGCTCTGTTCTACCTTGTCATGTAGTGGTTGTTTAACCTTTAGTTCAGTAAAGATTGGCAATTCCAGTGCTGAAATCATTGAAATGTGAAGTAGTGAAGGTTTATGGAGTTTAAAATGCAGTGCACATCCTGCATTACCTCATGACATCACAAGGTGGAACAGAGTACTTTCCATTTGGGAGGAGAACTCAGCCTAACTACGCTGGGTTTGTGTCTCAACGTATGTTTTTTGATGAGGAAACAACATTACAACATATATCAGAAAAAGTGTATTATGGGCCCTTTAAATGAAGGTTAAATACAAGACAAATAAGGCGCAGTTTGATCTTTACTTAAATTATATTATTTGTCTATTCAGATTCTTACTTTACACATTGACAGAGGAAACGGGGGGTGGACAGAAAAGATACAAACCCCGGTGCAGAGATAAAGGCGTAAGAGCAGTGTGCCATGCCTCATGATGATATTTCACCCTGTGCAAACAAGCCTAGCCACACACAGAGAAAGAAAAGCATTGATCCCCCCAAACTCCAATCATAATACATCCACTTTTACCCAAGTTTACTTTCTGGTATTCTATCAGGACTTTATGAATTATTTCGGGTGACGAATCGATCTGCTGCTGGCTGGGCCCCTGTGTAGTGGGAAAATGGTGTGTGTACCGCTTATGTAAATGCTTTTGCTGGTTGTCTATCCTCATTGTGTGTGTGTGTGTGTGTGTGTGTGTGTCTGTGTGTGTGTCCGATGTGCGATAGAATGTGTATTTGTCGTCTGCTTTGGAGGCATCATCTGCCATCTGGCCTCAAAGTACAGGGGCCACATGGTGAGAAAGCAAATGTCAGCGGTCATGCCAGCCAATGCCAAGTCCCGAGGCACTGACGTCAGGAGAAGCCCACACTCTCACCGCCCAAACAGCCGGGCAACGTTTGTCCAATCGTCCACTCGCCCTGTGACCTTTGCTTCACCAACAGACAGTTGTAATGACCCTGATGCGATCAGGAATTAAGGCTTATCCAGACCACACACTCACAATCACTGTTTGTGCCATGAGACAAGAGATGATGAGTGCTGAGATGAACCCGGTTTGTTATTTTATCAATAGCAAAAATGTAATATGTGGGTGGGAATTTATTACATTGTGCAGAATAAAATCTGAGTACATCATGGGTACCACTTTCTCTATTTGGACAAAGGTCAGGTCTCCATGTTGAAAATTTGATCAACATTAACGTTTGAAATTAAGATATAGGTTAAAATAGGTTTAAGGTTATGTGCCTATGAATATGGTTAAGATCAGTCACAAGAACATTAATGTAATGTTCCCTAAGAAGCATTTGTTTTTCATTGATTGACAGAGGCTTAGGTGGTTGAGTGATCATCTTAGAACCATGTTGGCCATTAATCCTAACTCTGACCAGTGCACACTGCTATTGTGAGCTTGGGCAAGAATCTTAGACCATCTCACATACATACTGTAAGTGTATGTGTGTACAGCAGTGTGTAAATGAGTGATGGTTGGCGTTTGGAGATTGGCCACCACATCTCCCCCCAGGGCAGTGAGGCAGTAGTGTGGGGAGTGAATGAAAAATGCATTGTAAAACAGGCAAGAAAAATACACTTGCTTGTGACCTTTTGGGGCTAGATTAACCAAAGTCCACTTAGTCAGTATATAAATATTTGATACTGTTTTAGTGTTAGTACAAAAGCAGTGCCAAACTGACAGTGACCAGGCTAACAGTCTCTCAGTAATGATGTATGAATTAAGGCTTATGCAGGCGTCAGTGTCTCACTCACTGTCTGTTGCTCTCTGGAGAAGAGCTGAGTGCTTCAAAACACCCTTAATCTATCTTCAGGGAGTGACAGAACTTTAGGAGTGTGGAAAAAACACTGATGGTTTAAAATGGCAGCACTTATGAATTGTCACTCGTGCACGAGTAAGAATGCAAGCAGCAGGAATAGATTGAAGATCTGTGTCACCACCAAGCACATTACAGTCAGTGACATTTTTTAAAATGAAAGTCTGCACAAGGTCCAGAGAAAGAGAGCCCCACATCTGCCAGGAAATATGATTTCAATGCTGAAGCAGATTAGATCATATTTTTCTATCTTGGAAGTAATTCTCAGTCTGCCAAAATAACCATCACATAATTTTATGTGTGCCAAAAACCCAGAGTCTGGTGGTTAGTGTCAGAAGTAATCCTGAGATGAACACTCTCCAAAATCACAAATGTGTTAGGTGTATTCCTAAGCCTTTCTTTTCATTCTGCAGTCCCTGGCCTCTGTCCAGGTGGGCCACAACAGACATCCTGAGGTTTGGAGGCAGAGGCTACAGCCTACAACCCCAAAAGAAAGTGGACAAAGCTGAAAAATAATAGAAAAAAATACATTTGCCACAGCTATCTAATTGGCAATATACCTGCTTAATGGTGGCCTTGTTTCCATTCCTCTTTGAGTTTTTAGCCTCTGCAGAAACTCCACAATCAATGTTTAAGTCACTCTAGGCTGTAGCAGCAGCAACTAGCTACAGTCTCTGTCTGCCTTCCCGCGCAACTGAGATGAAAATTCCTTGCACATGGTATTATATAAAAATATTTCAACTTTCATATCATCCCCATATCACAATATATACCACCAGTGATATGATAATGACCAGCCCTGTTGTGGAGAAACACAAACTATGTGAAATGTGTCTTGCATATCATCACACTCTAGATACAAATGATTCACTGTACTGTCAGTCTGCCCCAGGGCAGCTGTGGCTACAATAGTACCTTACCACCAGTGAGTGTGGAGTGAATGAATAACAAAACACCACTCCAGGTATGTTTTTGATGAGGTACAACATTCTAACATGTCTTAAAGCTCACAAGAGACAATTTTGCGTAATATTTAGATTATTTACATTAAGAATTATAAAGTCATTAGGAAGAGAGTATCACCTTTTGTACCTATGCCAAAATAATCATCTTTCCCAGTGCAGTGTTCCTCACTGTCAGATGTAACCTTGATCTGAACTGCTTCTAATTTGTGCTTATTTTAGCTGGCACTCCTCCGGCAGCTGGGACATAAGAGTTTCATCACTCACCCTCAGAAGAAGGGGATACATTTCAGTGGGACAGGCACAAGTGAGAACCGGTAAACGTCTTGATTGGAAATGTTCGGCCAGCATCTGTTCAGCAACCACTGCAGTGGGTAAACAATGTAACGTCCTTAGGAAAAGACTGACTACTTCAAAAGAGGCTCGGTACTGTGGCACCATGCAGACATTAGGTTTTAATTATACTCCCAGAGATAGGTCCACATCTGTATTTCTCTGCACTGTTAGAAGGCTGAAACAAAAATACTGCAAGTTTAAACTGACAAGACTAGTAAAGAAAATGTACAGTTTGGGTTTAGGATCTATATTTACCACTACGGCAACAGTAGCTCATTTGGGGGAGTGATTGTCCACTGATCCAAAGGTTAGCGGTTCAAATCCCACTCTCGATATAAACGTGTCTGTGTATTCTGGTGTATGAATGTGTGTGTGAGTGGGTGAGTGGTCCCGTGATGTGAAGCACTTTGTGTTACTTGAAGGTGGAACAGCGCTATATATAAAAATGTGACTACTAATGTGCCCTTGTTATATAGTTGGAGAAACACAGAAATATACAGCGCATGAAGAATTATCACAAAAATATGTTGGATTAACCCTTTATTTCAATGAACAATTTGTTCATTATAAAAGTCTGTTTCATACTGTTTTAAGGCTAGTTAAGGCATTATTATTATAAAGTGGTACACAATGTACAATACCAACCACACTTCATTTATCAGTACTATTTCCGGATATATCAGGCCAACTGATTTGTATGTTTCTTATAAAAATAGAAAAGCAATAAGCTAAAGCAGTGGCTGTATGTATTATGTTACAAAAAACTTGATTTTCACAAAAAGAAAATGTTGTTTAATTGGTGAACTTAGCCACAACTTTACTCAAATGTGATAGAGCACTGTGTAACTTTCAGGTGGAGAGTCTGCAACCTGCTTGTCATCATGCAGATATTATTGCTTTGTCTAGAATGTCCCACAGTATGGCGTCTCTATTTCCATGGACACAAGGCCTTCCAGGCCTTATTACAGGTCAGATGTGTGAAGAGGTGAGCTCACTGTAGGAGTCCTTGTTTTTCATTGTATTGTTGAGAAAAACACTGGCAATTGAATAAATGCAACATAGGTGAGTTTAATATCATATCATCCATGGAAATAAGCTTGTGGTGGACCTCCTACCAGAAAAGTTACACAGTGCACCTTTAATGGCCATAACTGCAAGACAAATATTGGTTAATGTACTAGCTAAAGAAATCCAAAGACGACTGCCCGCCCTGCTTCTCTTTCTGATTCACCCCTGAATCTATAGACATTTTACACCAAATGTACAACTCATCCCAATAGACATTTTGTGGCCCCATTTTACACCATAACTTTACAGCCACCATATCTGTGCTATAAACCCTTGACTTGTAAATGAAAAAGACTAGCTACAGTGACTAGTGAGCTAAAAAATGCCACGCGATCCCAACTATAAAATGTAGTTATGCATTTAAATCCCCCTTTGGACTCTTATAACCCAAATTCATATGATTTTCCTTTGAGCAAATTGTTGCAGTTTTTTGGTGTAGTGTTGATGGAGAAGTGTCGGAAAACTGCAGATACATATTGCAGTATTCATGTTCTAGCTATAGGCACAGCGGTGACAGGCACCCCACTCTCTCCACTAATCCCCGTTACACCTCTTCACCAGCTGACAAGAGACACTTTGCACAGACTTGAAGAGAGGGAGCGGGGAGAAAAACAATTAAACGCACGTTAGTGGGAGGAACACTTGTCTTAGTCAGATGGGGTTATGGGCTAGAACATATTGAATGTATAGGATTTTGTTAGAGATTTACATATGCATGGGATGTGCACATATGTAGCCTTGGGTTTTAAAACTATGTATGTATAATACTCTAGGTCACAATGAACCGCCAGCACATTGCGGTGCAGCTCTGATAATACTAAAGTAGTTTCCATTTCACCTGGGTACGGCTGCAATATTGAGTGTATAGCCTAAAGGTGCACTTTGTAACTTTTCTGGCAGGGGGTCTGCCACATTCCTGTATCCATGGAGATGCTATTGCTTTGCCTACAGTTTTCAAAAGAATATCATCTCCATGGAGCAACAGGTTAGATCTGTGGAGAGGCGATCCACTCACACTAAGAATGCTTGTTTTCAGGGTATTTTTGAGCAAGAAAAACACCCATAAGTAAATAAATGCTAGACCCATAATGCCATACTACGGAATAATAAGATCCAAGCAATAAGCAAAGCAATAACATGGAGATATGCAGGTGACGTATGTACCTTCCACAGGGAAAAAAAGGCATATGTTTTTGGTCTAACAAAAATATATCCAATCAAATTTACCGAAAGTTATTTGTATAAAATTTTTACTAATTAACTTTTCAAGCTGAAAATTATGACTGTTTGAATGATTAATTTTGCGTTGTATCCCTTGTATTGTATGGACTTAATATTTCTCTAAGATAAATGCTCTCCAATAAAGTGTGCCCATGCCCAAGCTTTAACAATGACAAATACATTTCTGTTTGCATTACAATTCAATATTTAATACACTATATAATATTACAAGCCATGTATCATATTTTCCCCCAGCCTTTAGTAGAAATCATTTATTCCTCACTGTTAAAATACTTGCAGTGTCTCTTCTTTAATTATCTTTGTAAGAAGAGACAAAGAGTCAGGCGCAGCCCTCTCAGTTACAAGTGCTGTGAACTCCTTGTATACCCATATGGCCTATTTGCAGCTCTCTCACGAGCAGCACTTGTTAAATTACAGATTATCCCAGCAATCCTGACAGGGATAAAACTAGTCACACATTCCTCAACGAGCAGCACCCTCTGCATTGAACACTGCTATCGGAGCACAGCTTGAATAGCTCCACATAGTGCTGCGTAGTGGAAAAATATGTAATTTTCACTGTGTTGAGTAAAGCAATATGTGCCAATATGTGGTGTCTAATATTCATTTTGGATGTTTTATTGCACTTACAAACATTGAAAAAACATGTGTCCTTACGCTGAGTGGGCTCAAATCTCCACAAACCTGACTACTTGCCCTGGAGGAGGGCATTGACCTGCTCATCTCATTGAAATGCCACCTTCAGAAAGTTGCACAATGTTGCTTAAAGGGCTCAGATTATGTTATAATGTTGTTTCCTCATCACAAACATACCTGGAGTTGTGTTTCGTTTCATGCACACACATGTTTAACACACAAACCTGCATATTTAGGTTGAGTTCTTCTCTCAAACAGAAAAAGCTCTGTTCCACCTTGTGATGTCATGTGGCTAGAATCATTTGGGTGATTTCAACCGTGGAATTGTCCATCTCTACTGAACAAAATGTGAAAGGAGCTGTTAACTTGAGAACTACCAATACTTGACATCACAAGGTGGTTGAGCTTTGGAGATAAACAGACTAATAATAAAGATTACTCAAACATGTGTGAATGAAATAAAACACAACTTGTATGTTTTTGATGAGGTAACAACATTCTAACTTGACTTAAAGCTCAAGAGTAAATTTTGAGTAATATAAGACCTGTAATAATTGGTGGTAAATGTATATAAAGTTTAAAGCAAGGTTCAGTTTAGAAATTAGAAATGTTTCCTTTCAGTGTGATTTCTCTCTGAGCTCTCACACTGCTATGCAAAAGCACTTATAAGGTCATTCGGTGGTTCATACAAAATGTGATAAAGGAGATAATAATGTTGCTTTTCTCACAGAGCCTCTTGTAGTTGCCTGCTTCCGGACAGGACAACACAGGCCCAGCAAATACAATAAAACACTGTGAAAGCCGTCTGTATTTTGCTTGTCGGCGGGGGGTCAATAACTCGTTAGGGCAGAAGGAACAGCGGCAACAGCAGCAGGGGGAGGCGACCGGGAGCTGTTCACCTGAGGATATCAGCATGTCATTGCACCCAGAGGTCACGAGAAGGATTCACGACTTCATTAACACAGTGTCATAAAACATCCCCAGTGTTTCAAGGCCTCAAATAGGCTTGGATGTGTAATTTGCCCGCTTTTATTCACCCCAAGCTATTTTAATTTGAACATTTTACTGCCTTTGTATTTATCACCTTTTTATCATTTGTTGTGAACTTTGCATCTCATTGAAACAGTCTATAAAACTGAGTTTAATGACGTGTTGAGCCAATCTGCCATATGTGTAAAATATAATGCTTCATGTCTTCTCTATGTGTGATGGACATTTTTGTTGCTATTTCAAGACCACTGTGACAGTGGCTTAGTGGTTATGATCTGTTGTGTATGTTTATGCATTGTGTCTTATGTATCAAATAAAATGGTGACAATTCAGTTTATTTTTAGAGAACAAAATCTACACAACAGTCGCCTCACAGGGTCTCACAAAATTGTTGATTTAACAGAAGGTAAGAAAATCAACAAGGAAATGGTCACAAGCAGTCGATAAAAGACAACATTCACAGGGTACAAGAAAATAACTGTCCTTAGACCCTGCTTCTCAGTAAGGAAAACTAAAAGAAAGAAAAAAACAGCAAAGGAGAGGCCCACTCCCATGGACGAAAAGGCAGGTGTGTTTAGGACTGAACCAGGACTAAACCAGGATTAAACCAGGAATGAACGAGGACACAATCAGGACTAAATCAGGACTAAACTAGCACTGTACTAGGATTAAACCAGGAATAAACTAGGACACAACCAGGACTAAACCAACACTGAACTAGGACTAAACTAGGATTGAATCAGAACTAAACCAGGAATGAACCAGGACACAACTAGGACAAAACCAGGACAGACAGGATGTAATGTGTCCAGGAATGAACCAGGACTAAACCAGGACTGAATCAGGACTAAACCGAGACTGAGCCAGGACTAAACCAGGACTAAACCGAGACTGAACCAGGATTGAACCAGGAATGAACTAGTGGATATGCTGTAGATGTGTCCAGGACTGATGCACATCCATTCAAGATAGAAAATAAAGCCTGTGTTCATTTTTGAGTTGCACCAATAAATGGAAGGGTTGTAGGTTTGCGGTGAAACTTAATTGGAATTCTGTGTAATATTACCCCATAAAAGCAACATATAATCTCTCTTTTGCCTATAAATTAGCCAAACACAGACACTTAAAGTTCCCACACACATAACACTAGTCCCTAGAAGTCTATTAAAAGCCCTGGTAAAACTCTGAAGCCAACACTTGTACTGCAGATGATTCATTCTTGTTATTTCTGGCTCGAACTTCCTAAAGCGCATCAGTAATTTTAAATATTTTTAAACATAGTTCGTTGATGACCCGCATCAAATAGCGGAGGTCCTCTTTCACTTCGTCTTTAACAAGGCCTGGCGCGTGCCCAGTGAAAGGGACTCATCTGTTTAATCATCTCAATCACTCGGCGAGACCAGTCTAAAAATAGAACCATACAAGCCCCATGTGGGCAGTGGTATTGTACTACACAGACTGGACAGTTGCTGCCAGAAGATCATAAAAGATACTTCAGCCTACGTAGTGTCTGAATATTATCAAGCCCTCTGCATGTGTTTTGGTGGACTGTGTTTGCGTTTTAAGCACTCTTAAAAGTTGTGTTTACAAAATGTTACCTGTTACACAACCATAATCCGAAAGGGCTCAGCACCACTTCATTGTACAAATTCAACATGACAGGAGCATTATCAGGCAGAGATTTGTGTTACTATTGCTAAACAATGCCACAAATGATTGTTTCAAATCCAGTTAATTTTTCTGCAAAGTTCATAGTCTTCACCTTGCTAAGGACACTTGCTAATTACGACATCCAAAGAGCAAATCCATAAACACACAAATGATGTAATGCAATAGTGGGCAGCCCTCTGTGTCAACACCAATCATCAGGCTCGACCTTGGAGGAACATTTTCAGTCTGTAAGTATGTCAGCAACCTTAGATGATTTCAGCCCTCTTTTCCACGCCAATGTCATGCTATTACCTTGTCCCATTTTATACTCACTATGGAGTACTGTTTAAAACGCATGCAATAGCTTCCTTTGCCTAAAGTATGATCAATTACAAAAGATGTGAAAAGTGCTCTGTGCAATACCAAATGAAAGCAGCATGATGTTAAAACTTTAAAATAAACAGATGGTCTTGATTTAGCCTGAAAATGGATTATACATTTAAAATGTGTTATAAACAAAAAAGTCCAGATGTTTCCTTTAAAAGAAAAAAGTAATAGAATTAGAATAACTTTACTTTACATTTTTGAGTTGTTTGTAAATGTAGATACTGAATGCAAAACAATTTGGGCTGCCTTTTTAAATTAAAAAGCTCAGGCCACTGTGTTCTGACAGCCTCGCTGTGAGTCTGGCATCTCACTCTTGTGGGATGCCTGTGTATGGTGCCATTTGGCAACCGCTGGAATATTTAAATGCCCTGATGAATACATAGCCCCTGGGCCTGGCTGCTCAAAGCGAACACTGAGTGTGCTCTGACATGCGCAGCATACTCTAATGGGACTTCTGACAGTCCCGTGCATTCATCCTGCTAAAGCCTGGCCCAAAGCCAACAGAGGCGCGCGACTCTAGAGCTCCAACTCTGGAGCTCTGGCTGAAGACGAAGAAACCATGGGGCCACAGGTCTGACTGGTGCAACATTTGAGTGTCCATCAGGCGCCACTTATCCTGTCACACTGCCCTTGAACAAGACACTGGGTCAGTCCTCCACACTTGTTGCAAATTACAGTACTTTGGATGAGTGCAACAGCTGCAGTAAATTTTCTAAAAGAATAGAATCTCCACCTCATTTCTACTGGGGCTGGGTTAATGGTCAGAGACACCATCCATTTTGTGGAAGCTCAGCAGCTGTGTGTACTTAGCCAACCCTGTGCCTGTGTGTCTGTGCGGCCTGGGAAGAAATAGTGACTAGTGCGAAGCAGCTGTAACCTGTGCACATACAGAAGAGACTCTATAAAAAAGAGCAGAGCTGTCCATGGTGCTGAAATCTTAAAAGCCATTGAAACTGAACTGAAATGCACTTGCTATTGGTTTCAGTGTTTCTAAATGTCTTTATGGCTTAAAATCAAACCCAAAAATGGTCAATACATATGACTAAAACTGGACGCAGCTGTCTCCAACCTCTTCAAAAGGTGCTTATGCTGTGATATACGAAACACAAGAGACATTTCATTGATTATGGTTATTTTGGAAAATGTCAGTAGTGCGGAGTGGTCCAATGATGTTGACCTTTCAAGCGGCGTAACTGTGTCGAACAGCAGCACAGAATGATGGAATCCAAGGAACAATATTGATCGTGATTTGCTGCATATCAGAAATCTGTATGGGCACTTCTCTTAAGAAATATGAGAGGAATTCTTGAGTTATAACTGTTTATTCTTATTTTTTATCAAAAAGAAACTTTTGTGAACTTTCTTAAGACCCCATAAACAAAAATAAAACCTCTAAATATGACTTTATCTTTTAAGGGACTGGACTAACTTTTGTCTGAAACGCGGGCGCTCACTTGACGTCTGGACATGCTGCCTACTTGGACCACCGTTACGCATTGATTAGTCCCTCTCTTGGAGCACGTAGCAGAGGAATTTGTGGGTGCAGAAAGGACAGGACCACTCCTCTATCTATCTCTCTGCCTCTTTCCCGCTCTCCGCATGCGATTTTCTCTCTTTCCCCAGTCGGCGCTGAGGAGGGGGAGGGTGGTCTTGCAGTCGACGAGCGGAATATAGGAGTTTACTGAGGAGTAGCTGCAACGGGAGGGAAAACGTTTGAACGCTGCTGCCTTGCGGTCTCGGAGCTGACAGAGGAGGCTACGCGTGAGCAAAGGACCGCGCTCGGACAAATGACCGCTCCAGTCTGGGAAACTGCCGCCCGAATTGTTTAACTTGTTGATGCGTCGTTATTACACTGTTTTCTCAGTTCAGCTGCAGTGGCACATACATGGGTATCGGGGCTGCAACAGCTTTCCGTGAATAGGTACGCTTTCTCTAAAAAGCCTTATATTTGAGGTAGGTAATTTTGTTTTACTATTTACGTTATAATTGAATGAGCAGCCTGTGCCGTGCGTGTGGGGCTGATGAAATCCAATTGATATTCTGCCGCAAAGTGAGCTTCCACAGTTATACAGTGAATGAGGCTGAGTGATACTCAACAATGCAATGCGCAGTGATAGAAGTAAGCGTGTGTTTTCTTATCATAGTCTCTGCTGTCCTCCTGCAGATGCAATTCATCTGTGAGCCGTAGCACTGTGGAAGTCGGAGGGGTCGTATTAAACACTACAGGTCAGCATGGCAGCAGGTGTAGCGGCATGGCTCCCATTCGCCCGGGCGGCAGCCATAGGATGGATGCCTGTGGCGAGCACCCCGATGCCGATACCTCCCCAAAACCGAAAAAAAACCCAGGAAGGACTGGTGGTGCTCAACGTGAGCGGGACTAAGTTTCAGACCTGGCGAACCACTTTGGAGAGGTATCCGGACACTTTGCTGGGCAGTACAGAGAGAGACTTCTTTTTCCACGAGGAGACAAATGAGTACTTTTTTGATCGCGACCCTGATATTTTTAGACATGTTCTAAATTTTTATCGCACAGGGAAGCTCCACTACCCACGCCAAGAATGCATCTCTGCCTACGACGAGGAACTCGCCTTCTTCGGCATCATTCCTGAGATTATTGGAGACTGCTGCTATGAGGAGTACAAAGACAGGAGGCGCGAAAACGCGGAGAGGCTGCAGGACGACGAGGAAATGGACGCGAGCAATGACGTCACGCCGGTGAACCTGACGTACCGGGAGTATCTGTGGCGGGCTTTTGAAAACCCTCACACCAGCACCTTAGCCCTGGTCTTCTACTATGTCACTGGCTTCTTCATCGCCATCTCTGTGATGGCCAACGTGGTGGAGACGGTACCGTGCGGGACTTTGCCCAACAGGTCCAAAGAGATTTCCTGTGGAGATCGTTACGCACTGGCCTTCTTTTGTTTGGACACGGCGTGCGTCATGATATTCACGGTCGAGTATCTTCTCCGACTAATTGCAGCCCCTAGTCGCTTCAAGTTTGTTAAAAGTGTGATGAGCGTCATCGATGTGGTGGCCATCATGCCTTACTATATCGGACTGGTCATGACTGACAATGACCAGGTGAGCGGGGCTTTTGTCACTCTAAGAGTCTTCAGAGTCTTTCGGATTTTCAAATTCTCCCGGCATTCCGCGGGACTCCGGATCCTGGGCTACACTTTAAAGAGCTGCGCCTCCGAGCTGGGCTTCCTACTATTCTCCCTCACTATGGCCATCATTATCTTTGCCACGGTCATGTTTTATGCAGAGAAAGGCTCCACAGCCAGCAAGTTCACCAGCATCCCCGCTGCGTTTTGGTACACCATCGTCACCATGACAACACTGGGGTAGGTGGCAGCGCTTTCTCTCACGCGCCCAAACTACTGTCCTATCAGGGTCTGTGGGGGGCTCCACAGTGTCACAGGCGCTATTATAATTAGGCTCTTTCCCATGTTTGAATACAGCCTATTTTCATCAGGCAGGTGCTTAATGTTACAGTTCTTGGAGTGTGGGCTCCCCCTCTTTTACACAGAGGGTCATAGATCATTATTTCAAATGTATGATGGCCTATTATATTATACCCCAGGGTCATTATCAAATGTTTAATGAATTGTTGCTGCTCATGCTACAGGTGCGCTTCAGTGGTCTGTGTTGGGTCTCCAGGCGGTAAGGGGGGCTTAGAGCTGTTTGCACCTGAACCAAGAGAAAGTGTTCTTATCTCTTTAAAGCCTTTAATGTAAGCTTGAGCTTGACACTGGCTGTTCAGTTGTTTTTTAAGTACAGTAAATATTGAATTTTTAGGGACAATCTATGGTATGTGCTGGTGTAAATTAATTAAACTCAAACAATGACATCAAATTAATAAATGAAAAAAATATATAATTTTCCACCTTCCCTATGTTGTCTCAATGAGCCAAGTGGCTGTAATTTGGCTTGGATGTGTTGCAAATAGCTTTATAATAAAGTGGATACAGCACTGAGCTGCCTGAGGCAGTCCGTCTCACACTCAGAGAGAAATAATAATCAAGTCGTAGCTAATTTGTGTGTAAAAATATCCCAGCTGCCGTGTAAACACAGGCACTCAAGCAAAGCCTACAGTCCTCATCACCTCCAAATCATCCATGACACACAAATGAAGTCCTGTTGAAACCACGTTGGCCTGTCTTTGCAAAGTCAAATCATCAGAGATTAAACACACTAAATAAATAGCCAAAGGCGCATGTGAGCTTATTCAATGCATTTGAGCACGGCCTATTTAAAACTGCTTTAATGATGTGTTCTTTTGTATTTGATTTCTTTGATGCTGCATTGCTTACATTTGAAATGTTATTTGTTATATTTTAAGACTTGGGTATTCTGTACTGTATGTTGTCCCTATCTGCTGTTATCAGGCTGCTGCAGTGATAGAGAAGCTGCCTGAAGCTTCCCCTGCATTCTTTCAATCTCAGTGGAAGTACCTCTCTGCCTTGGATGACCAATGAGAGCATAATTAGTGATATGCAGCAGCCAGTGATTGAGGCTGCCATCACCAGTGCAGCATCGCTCCAGCTCCTATCAGACTGAGCACAGATTAAACACAAATTGTGTAGGCAATTTTATTATTTATATTTGGACAGCTACAAAGATATTGCTGCATTCAAAGCCTGAATACCTTTTATGCCGCTTAAGATGGGTTCTAAAGAATGTTGTATGAAGTGAACAAAACTCCTTTGCCCTTGATAATAGGAACAATTGTGTCCTTCCTTTGTGAAGTGTGACAGCGGTGTGACTGATGTGCACCTGTACAGAGTCTTGCAGTGGTGCAGACTGCACCAAAGGACCACCGTGGAGAGGCTGAGAGACAAAGTGCACTGCTCCTCAGGATCCATCAGTCTGAGGATGGGATTTTCAGAAATCATCTCTGAAATAACGGGTGAAGGATGGTTGTCATTGTGTAGTGACAACATTGTAAGGAAACGGCCTGTTATATTCTCCTCCAGTAACCTGCAGCTTCTTATCTGCTCTCGGGAACGAGCTCTTCTGACGGTTTGTTTCTGAGCGCAGCGTGAAGAAACATTTAAAGCCATCCAACAAATAGTTATTGGAGTCAGAAATGAATGGGCTTTTGTGCCTCCATTTGGAGTCTCTGAAAGCATCTGATTTCATTCGGGTAGTCATTGATGCTTTATGTTGGCGTGGAATCATGATGCCTTTCCACTACATATATTTTCAATTTCCCTGACTCACGCGCTGTGGAAGTAAAGACAGTGGCGAGCGCTCGCTCCCCTGCTGATGGCCCATTGATTGTGCTTAAGCAGACGTGCAGACATTGGGAGAGCAGGCTCCTGTTCAGAGGCACTTGGCAGTCAGCCTGAATGAGAGCGGAGGAGCCTGGAGACCAGTGGAGAATCAATAGCAGTGTGCAGCTGCGTGTCACGCCTCTGTGTCTGCTGCTGCTGCCTTCTCACCAGGACAAGACCCTCTTATGCTCCATATTCATGCAGCCTAATCTCTGTGTGCAGGAGCATCCTCTGTCAAACACACATCTTCAGATATGCTGTAAATGTGAGATCTCTATCTTCTCCGCCACCGCTTTACTCTATCTCTGAATAGTGCGCTAAGCTTCCAGAGCATCATTTGAGCCTGATTTAATGCAATCCATTTAAGGTGGCAGATTCCAATAGGAAGATAACAACACACTTTATTAAGCTGCAATCCTGCTATATTTGCCTTTTCTCTTCTCACAGATGATCCACACAGTCAGGGAGAATTAGCTGCACAGGGACTTTTGGTGCTTGAGATCTTTTAAGTGATTTAAGGTGTAATGGAGTGCACTGCTGAGGCAGCTGTGAAAACGCTGGAAGTCAAGCGCAACACACAAGGGAAGTGTGAGAGGACAGGCTCTCCCCCCGCCACAGTCATCTGGACACTAGCCTTACCTTTAAGAGGAACGCCCTATTCTCAGTGGACCAGAACTAACGCTAAAAATCACACTCATACGAATGAGCAATGATAACAATATAATACAATTAGTGGACAGCTTTATTGGACATTTTCAACCGGGCTTTTGTTCAAATGTCTAGCGGTACATAGCAAACACAGCTGTACATTGCGGTCATACAACAAATGTATAATTGATTGCTCTTCTATTTTTCCGTGGCACTGCCCCACCCACAAAATACCAGCGACAAGCGAGGCCTATAAAGCTTTCAAGGCTGGATTTATACGACAGAGGAGGCAAGGTTAACAGACACGAGGGTCACCATGGAGCTCGTAAACAGTACAAGTATAACCGTTATCTCCTGCAACTTGGGATGCTGCTGAGAAAAGTTTCAGCTCAGATCACTGTTCAGTTTAGTTAGTGGTGCAGCATCAAGCATCTGTTGCAGTTCTATCAAAATACACTGGTGCGTTTGCTAGTGATTTATATTAATATCTAACCAGCAAATAAACCAGATCGAATTCAGGATTAGACAACAACAAATTATGAATCACTGTTTTGATCTGATCATGATTCATGTACCGTTTTTATATAGTCTAAAGAGGGCAATGAGGCTCTTCTACAGCTTTTGAGAGTCCACACTTCACTATGATTGTGTGGTCTGTATTTGAACACAGAGTTGCATTAGACAAAAGAGCACTGAATAACTATATGAATTAGTCAGATCTTAAAACCTCTAAACTAAATGTAACTGTTAACCAGGACTTATCTTGATCTATTCGTGGACCAGTTTAAAGCTGGAATAAAACAGGAATGATTTAGGACTACTAAAGCTAGCATTTGTTCACACTTCAAATGATTGTCGCTGTCATAACTCCAAAAGTGCTCCTAAACCAAGATAAAAACTCAAGGCCTTGTTCAAAAAACACACAGTACAGTCTGAAAGCCACTAATATAATCATCTTCAATGGTTGGATGAGTTACCAATCCCCTGGCCGTTGCCACACAGAAATCTCACTCCTTTTTCTCAACAGTCAGTGCGAACATTTGGCCTGTTTGATTATGTACTGCAATGGCTGTAATTTCTGCTGTTGACGAGGATACATTAGAGCTCTTGGCATTGTGTATGTAACGCACATTATGCAAAACCAAGCGGCCCATTAGACTGCGCCGTGATACATCAGCGTGTAAAACAACAAGCAGAGGTGGCTGATGGGACGTGTGTAGGTCACCATTAGCCTGGGGCGAGGCTATAGGCACCACCCCCCCTCCAGCTGCTTTATTTGGGACAAGAGGTGATTCTCATATGAGGCTGCTATAATGGGACTGAAGTGACAGGTGACTTAATGAGCAGGACCTGGCAACACAATGTGTTTCATGAGCATCGTGTCGTCCATGCAGATGAGCCTGGGAATGGAGGAAGAGACAGCTTTGGGAACCCTAACCCAGAGCAGAAGATTAGGGATGGGTGATATCTCTTCTAATATTGTAATCAATGAGATCTAAGGGGGTTCCCTGATACAATATTAGTTTGATATTGAAAAAATTACCAATATTTGGCACCAGTGTTTTTTCTAAGTTGCTCCAGTCTCTGTGTGATCACACTGTGTCATACACAGTTTGTCTTTTTTATTTTTTTGATAGTCCAGATAAATGCATTTAGTTTTTTTTTTTTTGTTTTTTTTTAAGGGCCTATATTACGATATTGTTAATGTTGTTAGCATATCACAACATGACATCACAAGGTGGAACATAGCATTTTGAGTTTTGGAGATGAAGACAGACTAATAATAACACAGGATTACTCAAACATGTGTGAATGAAACAAAATACAACTCCAGGTATGTTTTTGATGAGATAACAGCATTATAACATGGCTCACAAGAGTCATTTTTATGTAAAATGACCTTTAATTACAAAAGTGAAATGTTAACATATGAACTTTACTATAACTTAAGTCTCCCCCAAAGAGTATATTGTGAAAGCAGCACCATGGGACAAAACTAGGCCACTGCACATGGTCTGCAGCTAATTTTTTTTTTCTTGTCAACCTGGAAGTAAGTGCCAAAAGTAGCACTTTGATTGGCTTTGCTTAGGTGGTCCATCCCAGTTTCACTTTGCCTTCTGAACAAGCACGCACCCAAAAATGAGCGCATGTGGATGTTTACGATGTGCTAAAGGGTTGTGAGAGCAAGTTGGCTTTACTGCAACTGCAACTTTATTTATAATGTACTTTAAAATTAACACAGGTCGACCAAAGTGCTACAAAACATAATAATTAAACAACATATCTAAAAACAGAATCTAAGAACCAAAAGTGCAGGCCTTACTATTCATTTTAAGAAACTGAATACCAGTATCGGAAAATACTGATCAGCCACAACAGCATGACAAATATAGGATATTGGTATCGGCTCTGAAAAATCCATATCACAGACCATTCCTTAATAAGATCATTATGAAAGAAAGTTTTTTCAGTGAAGATATGCATGTCCTCTTATAATTTGATACCCTTTTTCGCCACACTTCACACTGATGGGAATTTAAGAGGGGAGATGTAGGCTGCATGATTGATTAAGATTTTATAGTCGTTCATATATTATAGATTTATTACTGCTGCTTTACGTATAGGTAGTGGCGTTAAAGTGGGATCGTGAAAATTCTGCAATGTTTTATTAGGGTACACACAGCATCAACCAAATAGTTTCATTGATTAATCTAACTGAAGATGTATTTTGCAATTTGTAATTTCCTCATACCTTGTGTAGAAAGTGGTGTAAATAATGCTTCAAAAATTCCTTCTAAAAGCACTTTCATTTTGTTGCGTACGCATATATATTTATAAAAGGCAAAAACAAGACTCAATCTTCTGATTAATAATTGAACTGTTTTATGCTGTAGAGGTGTACTTTGACGTTCTTGTTTAAAAGTGAGGTTTTTAAAAATCAAAGTTGTAAATAAATAATAATAATGTTGTTTTTACGTGATATATAAATTATGACTTAAGATATCTATTATTTAGCAAATTTTAGGAACAAGCAATATAGCAAAAGCTGGAAGAAAACAGGAGTTACTGTGGATTGTAATGGTGAAGCATTTTGTAATTTAGTGCGTTTCTATTTACAGATCTATTTTTTACGGGTGAACCTTTGTCATGCTCTGAGCGAGTGACACCCAGATTAACCAATCACAGTGGCAGATGATCTATTCCCAGAAAGCTTTAGTTCAAGGCTCTGTACCAGATTTTCCACCATGTATTTGAGCAAAACTGTCCTAGAACAGATATATTGTATAAGCAGCTGTTGAGGTCAAAATAAGTCCACTGCGTGTTGTATGCATTTTATTAAAGGGCGCTCTATTTTCTGATCTATGCTTTACTGTTGTTTCCTCAGCACAAACAAACCTTGAGCTTTGTTTTCTTACATTCGCACACACACAAAGCCCACACTGTTCTTCTCTCAAACAGAAAACACTCTGTTATGTCTTGAAGCTCACAAAAGTCAATTTTGTATAATATAGGACATTTAAAAATCACTCTATTGTCCAAGTATCAAGAGGTGCGATTAGCATGCTATTTGTTGTTATCTTTACGGTGTTAGCAAACTCCGTTCTGGCCACTAAATCTTGTGAAAAGTGCTTGCAAACTCATTGTTGGGAATAATTAGCATACTCAGAATGAACTCTTTTTCATGTTGAATGAACTCTTTTTCATGTTTTCAATACAGAAAAAATCAGGTACATTGGATTTAGACTTGTAAGTTTGAGCAAATATGATAAATAAGATACTGGAATTGTGATCTGGGCTCAAAGAAAATTATTTTTCCCCTATCTCCCGCTCCACCCCTAGCTTACGTCTTGTCAGAGCAGCTCTAAAGAAGACCAATGCGCATTACCTCAAGCCACACATCATTCATCGTCTAACCAGGCTACTTGATAAATACACAGCACTAGATTAGAGCCTCTCCCTGTTTTTGATTTATTTTAGATTGTGTCTAATGCAATAGTCCAAATGAAGATGCATTTGTGGTCAGCTGGCGAGCGGAGAAACAGATTATGGGCAGCTGGTTGGTTAATGTGAGGCTAGTGTGAGTGTGTATGTGAACGGACTCTAGAAGCAGCCTGTGCCACTGCGGCCCCTCAGATTGATAAATAATCTATATGGCAAGGACAAAATGGCTGTCGTTCCTTTCAATTCGATTTCTTTGAGAACTCAGCTTTAAAGGTCCTATATTACATACAATTTACACTGTTGCCATCTCAAAAACAGAGTTGTGTTTTGTTTCATTCACACATGTTTGGGTAATCCTGCTTCATTAGTTTTTCTACATCTCCAAAGCTCAAAATGTTCCACCTTGTGATGTCATGAAGCTGTAGTTTTCAAGTTAACAGCTCCTTTTACCTTTTGTTTAGTAGAGACTGGCATTTCCAAGGCTGTAATCATCCAAATGATTCTAGTGAAGGTGTGTAGAGTTATGTTTTTGATGAGGAAACAACATTAATAACAGCACCTCTAATACCCATGTCGCACGCAGGGTTTCATTAAATTCCTCTGAATATGCAGCATTAAACAATGAAACAGGCTCTCCCACACTCCGCACAAGGGGCTGCTGGGTAACGTAGTGTGAGGACATAAAATACAGGGCTGGTGTTTTTTCCCAGCGCTCAGCATTTTCATCTTCTTCTTTGTATTGCTGAGGAGCACCAAAGATTAATGGAATTTTCCAGAACAAGATTAAACTTACCTCCAACAAATGTGCCTTCACTGCATTAGGAAATAGGGAGAAATGTGAGAAAACACATCACTGAGATTTCACTGTTGTTAGAAAGCATTTGCTCCACTTCCCTCCAGAGCAACAGACCCATGCCTGTCCCAGCGTGAGCCAATGAATCAAATCAGGGAGGGTTTCCAGTTGGGCTCTGTGTAGTTTAGCGAGGCGCAAAATATGTTGTTTTATGTTGTATTGAGAACATTTTTTGCATGGTCAGCAATGGGTCATGGACTAAATTATACACTTTTTTTAATTCAATGCGCACTATGTAACTTTTCTGATGGGAGGTCTGCCATCTGCTTGTTTCCATGGAGATAATTATGGAATCAGAAAAGCTTCATTGTCAAAAACTGAACCAAAATTTGACAACTGTGCTTTGGAGATGAAACCATAAATAATAATTGTAATATAGAAGTGCTTTTATTGTTCAAAAATACCTTGAAACACATGTAAGTAGAGTCACCTGTTCCTGTTTGTCTCCACAGAGATAGATTTAATGCCTTATTGTAGAACATTCTGCAAGAAGCCACAAGTATCATATCAACCAAAGGGCCAATCTGGAGCTGCTGAATGTACTGCCTCGCCCCATACCGCTGGTTTAGCCGGGAGCGGGTGATTCAGTCAAACCTGTTGCTAACACTAGCGGGAGTGACTTTGCAAAGAAGGCGCCTGATTTGTCTGTTATTAATATTTATATCTTGATTTATGGACAAAATAGCTAAGTAAAAACACTGGGATTATGTAAAGTGGGGAACATTTTAAGACCAAAATGACGAGATTCACAGCAGCAGAGAGGGGTGACAATTGTAAAGTGGATTGGAGCCGGCAGCACTCCCATGATCACCCTTTTTGGCAGCTCGCCGTTCCATTCATACAGTATATATTAGTACCTGGCTGCAGGATTAGCCTACTGTGGTGACACTATGGGACTTTAGAGAGTAACGTGCTCACATTTAGAGAGTAACGTGCTCACATTGTGGGATTTGAACCTGAAACCTTCTTGTTATGAGACGATAGAGCTGACTTTTTATGTTTGAGACAGCACGACCAGGTCTGAGTTACAAAATATAACCTATTTTACCAGACCACTTCAGTGTTTATATCTTCTTATTAACTTTTGACTTTTCAACACTGTCCAACGTGCTGAAACTATGATAGGATGTTGAAGCTATTTGGAGCAGTGGATCACACGGAGAGCACATGAAACCAAAGCACCAGCAGCAGCCTTAGCAATCCTCCATAGACTCCTCGCTTATTTACATACTCAGCAGCATTAACATACAGATGAAAATGGTTTGTCTGGTCATGGAAATTGCTGGGCAGACATGCATAATGCCTCCTCATCACTTTGCTGAAATGTTCGGCACAGCTCTAAGTGGTTCCTCTGCTCTGGTTTACCTTGTGCTTACTACTGCATCCACACAATTACTATGTCACCATCTCCCTGATCCCTGTGATCTCCGGAATTTGACTCCACAGTATGAGAGCTCATTCTGTCTGAGTGGGAAAGCCGTGATGGAAAAGTGATACAAATGTACGGTTAATGTCTCACATATAGATCGAGGGGGTAAAATATTACAAACGGTGACAGTTGGAATGGAGAAGACAGATTTTTTTCCTCCAGCGTGGCACCTGTTTGCAGGAGAGAGTTATCAGACAGCAAAGTAGTAGCAGGTATAATCATAAGTCTTTGAGTGAGTTTGACAAGGGCAAAATCGCTTAGACTCAGAGCTAGGGCCAGAATAAATTAATTGATTAAGGGTACTGAGCTGCTTCATTTTAAACAGTTTGCAGTAGTCCAAAGTTATTCCTCACTAGCCTTTCTTCCTTTCTTTTTACCCTTGATGAGTTTATAACCTCTTTTCACATCTTACACAGACCACAGTGAAGTCAAAAGTCAAAGTAAAGCTAACAACAACTAGAACACTAACACGCACTTCCAGATTATTGGTAAATTAAACACTTTACAATTAGAAGCAGACAGCACACACTTATTTTGACATCAAGAGCTGCTTATATCTGTACTGGGGCAGATTAAACTTTAATTGCATCTGACTGATTATTGAAATAATCCACTGTATGTTCACAGACCCTAAATCACCATGTGCGGAGAAAAGACCTAGGACATTAGGACATTATATTGACATAGGGATGAATTAAAAAATCTCCAGTTTAATAGATAAATAGTTTAATGTCAAAATAATCATTCATTGCAGTGCTTCTCAGAACATATCCAGAACAGGCTCATTTTGGAAAGGCTCCAACTGTCCAGAAATAACATTGTTTAAACTGCTATATTATTATCAGTACTATTATTACTACTACTATTTTCATCAGGGCCTGTACTTGCATTTAAGTAGAATATCTTACACAAACTTCTATAAATGATTTATGACACCAGCAGACACCAATATCATAATAATAATAATATTGATTACTACATGATTTGTAGCGCATTAAATGATTGCAGCTCCCAAATCGTATATCTTGCTTCACTAAATAAGTAATTTCCAGACTGCGAACCAAATTTAAACCCAACATGTCTTCTAATTCCCCATATTGCTTTTATTTGATGAAGAAACATAAGCTTCATTTGCAACAGATGGATAATAAATAGATCAGACTCTAGTGAATACAGTTTCTTGACACATTTTATTTGACATTTTGGATAACGCACAAAATTAAGACTGTACACAAATGTAAACATAATAGAAATCAATTCTAAATGGTCTATTAATGAGATACTGGCACATGTTATGGTGAATTTTTGTACCTGCAGTTTCTAAATCTTTTTACCAGCATGAGTAAGTTTATGTATTGTAAGAAAGTGACCCTGAAAATAAGCCACTCTTAGAGTTTAATCCACATTTAATCATCAAATTGATATACATTACATTTCTTAATACTTCTATTATCCGCCCTTTACACATTTCCACGGTTCTCTGACTAAAATGTGGGATTTTCTTTAAGACATCATATACTACTCTCCAACTGATTTAAATGTGCACTATGTAACTTTTCTACAGTAGTGGAGGGTCCACCACCTGCTGGTCTCTTAGATTAAGTAGATTTAAAAGTGGTGTGTGTGAGTGATGGTCGGAGTGATAGTATCTTACCACCTCTGGGTATAGAGTGAATGAAGAATGCTCTGTTAATAATGATCTGTAAAGCGTCTTTGGGGACGTGTCTGTAAAAAACGCGATATAAAATATAAATACATTTTGCGTGGAATGTTCCAATGAATGGCGTGAACTTCTCTATCTTGCATATATTCAGTTGCAAGTGTTTTTATTGCTCGGAAATATCTAGAAAAACATGCATTCTTACTGTGAGCGCGGCCGCCTGTAACTTGGTTGGTTGCATCACCTCCTTTATCCCACGGAGGTAGATACATTTAATCACCATAGAAGGCAAAGCAATAACTTCATGGAGACAAGCAGGAACAGTTGCGGTTATATTTAGCTAACTATACGCAAAAATCAGCATTTCAACTTTAAAATTGCAATATGTTGGTTGTTATATTTAGAGCAACCACTTAGAACCTCATCATAGAATCGTGTTATCCCTGTGAGACTCTAAAGAAGCCTTGTTGGCATATACAGTATAGTGTTATCGCTGAAGTTGCCCGTTACCGTTTATTTTTAGTTGTCTCTAACTTTAGGAAAACAACCAACAAGACCAATCATCCTAAATCTGTTGTCCCTGCCCCAGTTTGACCCCAGAGAACCCAAGTTGGCAGCACAGATGTAAGATTAGACAATTATTCAAGAAGGTGCTGAACATCCCACCCATCAGTGCTTAGAGAGGCCATTATAATGCTCCCCTCACCCATTTCTCATTGGCGGTGTGGGACAGCATACTAACACAATATGCTGACGCCCACCCTGCTCCTGTAATGCCAAAGTGAGAGAGTGGATCCCTCCCCCTTTTGACATTTGTCTCTTTATCAAAAACGCCCCTCAGCCAACAAGCCGCATCTGTGATCAGGCGCCATCCGCAGATTAGAGCTAACAGCAGTCATCTGTCTGCACAAGAAGAAGAAGAAGAAGAAGAAGAAGAAGAAGAAGAAGAAGAAGAAGAAGAAGAAGAAGAAGAAGAAGAAGAAGGAGAAGAAGAAGAAGAGTGATGTAACGCATCTGGCACCTCATTTGAGACGCGGCAGAAATAGTTTGAACATGATCAAGATGAAAGTATTATTCTTTTTGAGAGAGTCTACAAAGAAAAAACATGGCATAGAAATAGTATAGCAGTGAATATAGAAATTAACCTCCATAGTATGTATACATGTTTACTTCAAAAACATACCTGAAGTTGTGTTTTGTTTCATTCACATGTTTAACAAACAAACCCTGCATATTTAGGTTGAGTTCTTCTCTCAAACAGCAAACACTCCACCTTGTGATGTCATGTGGTAATACAGTAATATCTTCACTAGGATCATTTGGATAATTTCAGACCTGGAATTGCCAGTCTCTACTGAACAACAGGAAAAGTGTAGCTGTTAGTGTTAAAACTACCTCAGCATTACTTCACAAGATAGAACAGAGCATTTTGAGCTTTGGACATGTGTAATATAGGACCTTTAAGTCATAGTGTGCAGTGATATAAATAGCCATATATATAATGTAAATATAAATTGTGACTCATCTTACTCTGTGAGTCATTAATGTAACTTTTAGTCCAACCATTGAAACAGTTGCAACAAAATCAGTCTTTCTTGCGATGTCCAAGACAGATCTAGGAATTAACTGTGATTTTAGGTACTTGATGTGTTCATTTTAAACGGTGTGCAGTGGTAAGTTATTCTTCACTTACCTTTTGCACTCTGAGAATCCTAATAATTCACTGAGATGAGTTTATAAGTGTTTTTCACATCTCTCAGAGATGAGAGCAGAGTTTTGCCATGCTGACACTAATGACAACTAGCATGCTAACATGTACTTACTGATACTACTAATACTTTCTAATTATACAATATATCTGTACTGGGGCATGGAAATTGTCACTCAAATACTTGTGAAAAATCAGGCACAGGGCCTTTCAGCCTGCACTAATATGGTTGTATATTGCATTTAGCAGCAGACTGATAAAAATCATGCATTTATCTGAAGGTGCACTCTGTAATTTTTATGTTAAAAGGCCCTCGACCTGCTTGTTTCCATGGATAATTGGTATTGCTTTGCCTCGCCTTTTCCACAGTACAGCATAAAACCTGTCTATTTTGCATTTATTCAGTTTTGCTAATGTGAGTGTAGTCGCCTTTACACAGATCTGACCTGTTACTTGGCATGGAGGTGCCACCTGCTTGTCTCCATGGAGCTAGATAGATAGTGAGTTATTTGAGTGCATCTTTAATCTTTTTTTAATAGCAGCATTTGTATTTACTGTTGACATTTTCCGCAGTCTCCATAGTCTAGTGCTCATCTCTTTGTAGTCGTGCAGGTGTAGATACGTGTCTTGTATTCTGTGTTTGTATCTCCCTATTCGGGCGCAGATGCCATGTGTTTGTTTTACTGACACACTTTGATTGTGTAATGCTGAGTGCTGTTACAGTGTTGTAAGAGGCTTGCTAAAATCAATAGAGTCTTTCATGTCCCTGAGCCCAACATAATCAATTTAAGAGCAAGCACGGAAACTTTGATAGCGACGCATTAATTGAAACTAAAGCCCATTGGTAATACCTAAACGACCTCGCACAGAATCCACAATACTGACTATGATTTAGTCTTAATTTGAAAACCTCAGTTCCAACAGAGAACTTTGTGAAAGAGCCTTTATTATTATTTATTACTATTATTCCTCATCAAAACTTACTTGGAGTTGTGTTTTGTTTCATTCATACGTTTAACAAATCCTGCATATTTAGGCTGAGTTCTTCTCTCAGATGGAAACACACTCTGTTCCATCTTGTAATGTCATGTAGTAATACAGGAAGTGCTCCATTGTGTTTTTAAACTCCACACATCTTCACTAGAATAACTTGGATGATTTCAGTCCTGGAATTGCCCATTTCTACTAAACAAAATGTAAAAGGAGCTGTTAACATGAAAACTACCTCTTCATGACATCACAAGGTGGAACAGAGCGTTTTGAGTTTTGGGAATGAAGCAGGATTACTCAAACATGTGTGAATGAAACAAAATCCAATTCTGGGTATGTTTTTAATGAGGCAACAACATTATAACATGACTTAAAGTTCACAAGAATCCATTTTGTAATATAGTAGTTTACTATTTTCTATTTTCTATTTCTATTTCCATGAGTAAATGTTTTGACTTCCCACTGAGTAGTGACAAAAGCTTTACTTTGATAATATTGAATGGTTTGTGTACACATTTGTTTGCTGCTCATGTTTTTCTCCTTTTTGTGGATCTTTGAAAATAGTAGATTTTTTGACCTTCACATTACAGCAAAAAGGAAATCAGATATTTCATCCAGACAGTTAATCGGTTACTTCATTAGCAGTTTCTCCCAAATACTTTGACTTATTTTTTTATGGGAGTACCATGTTTGGCTATTTTATCCACCAAATATATAGGCCTGTCACAATAAATACTGTCTCAACTTATTGTTCAGTACATGACGCATAATAACAATAATAAACAATACCGTAATTTTGGGGGATCAGAATTTTCGGGGGTACTAAAATTAGATTTGAGCTGTATAATTTTGGATTATGACCTTCTGTGATTCATTAACGATATAAACTAATTACTAAAGTATTTCAACTATATTGTACAGTTAAAATACTTTCTGGGTGATAATTCTGCTTTATGGTTTGGGTTCAGTATTATCGTTTATTGTCTATATTTCAACAATATTGCAACGTGACTAATTATTGCGGCAGGCTTGAAAGTATAAGGCATACAGCAGGTTGTCAAAAGTAGCAGCAGTGGTATATAAAAACTGAGCCTCATAACAGGGAGGCGTATGGTTCAGTTCCTGCTGACGTGCCCTTGACCCATTGACTCATCATGACATGAGGGCATCTGATGTAAAAGACATATTTTGTAACATTTATGAGTTGCAAATATGTGTTTTGTCCAAACACTTACCAAACATTTTTAGTATTTTCAGAGCTGCAGCAGAATCCCACATAAAACCTGGCTATGAGTGATAGTGGATAAAAAGCACATTGTTGAGTCTGAATAGCGATCTCCCTAAAGCGTGGTAGAGAGTGCATCCAGCTACCCACACGGCCACTGCTGCTAACCCACTTTTCATTGTTGATTCTTTGCCACAGGCTCCATGGATTATTAGTCCCTCTATGCACTGTGAATGATAAGAGTCCTCTGTCCTATTTGGGCACAGGTACAAAGCTCCCTGCGCCCGTCTTCTCCTGGCGGGAGGTCCCACCCAGATGAGGGATGTGTCACCGTGTCATCCTGACGCATAGCAGCTGTTTCAAGCCCTGCCCCAGCTTTCTAAAAATAGCCAAATATATCACCTAATGTAGGCCGTTTGGTCAAATCCTGAATCTACAGCGGGCAGGGCGCTCTGGGGGCAGTATTTGTCTCGTTCACCTTCAAACTAATTCCTCATGTACAGGTGTGTGTTGTCACCGCGCTCTCTGTATTTCTGTTCTTCAATACCTGTCTCTACGGGGGCCCAGACAGATGGATGATATTATAAAAGCCAGACCCATAGTGCCATTATTCACCTGAAGACGTCCAATTGATCTCCATAGTTTAAGTTGTGACAGTTAAATTGTTTTTCTCAAAGAATATATAATGACTATTTTGATGCCGTCAATGCCAAGGTCTTCAAAATGTGTTAAGTTAATGGAATTGGTCAAAAAAATGGCAGCAATCTATCAGAGCGTGGGGTAATTATATAAAACTGCAGTCCCTAAATGATCCTAGTGGGTAAATCATGGCTTTATTGTTTGAGATTTATTGCTTAATAAAAAAGACAGTATTAAATCTTCGCAGACAAGTGGAGATGCTTTTATTACGCCGCTCTGCTCTAAATTACATGACAGCTTGAAGGAAGCACAGATCTGTCTGACTTTTATTTCAACATAATTTTCAGACAGTGAACCCAACGCTTTTTGAGGTCAGAAGGACTGGTGCAAAATAACTAAGATTAGGTAAGTTGTATCTTTTTAGCCCAAAACAAAACCAGCAGCCACCTCCAAACTCTAAATAAAAGTGCTGACTCAAAAAGGGAATAACGAGCGTCTATAGGATTGTGGTAGGCGGAAATTAGTGTGAAGCCAAATCTGATAAAAAAAAAAATTATTGTCAAGTGAGATAAATGTGTTTGAACAGACTCCTTGACAAATAAAGAATGAGCAACTCTTGAAATTTCCTTTAGACTGATCATATCGCTCTAATATAATTTAATGATATAATTGTAATAAACAGATAGCCCAGTGAAGACCTCTACATATGCTCTCTTATTAGCTATGAAAATAATTATTTTTATTGTTGCGTGTCAGCATTCAAAAGGTCTCTTTAATATCTTTGGATTTATCTCTGGCAAGGAATACAAAATCTTAATTTACCTAAAAAATGTATTTCTTACAGCACATAAGAGAAGCTTAGCCCAGATAAAGCAAGATCAAAAACTGTAAAACTGCGAGTGTTTTTTAAAGATGAGGTATTAGAATCAGAAAGGTTTTATTGCCATATGAGTGAACAGGTTCACAACATTAGGAAATTGCTGCAGTACTTGGAGCGGAATGTAGACAAACACTAAACATGCAACAAATAAAATAGAATAAAATAAAGTAGAAAAACAATAAACTATAATATAACACAAACATTTACACATTTACAAGAATATAAGAGTATAACAGTGCAGGTAATGATCAGTGCAAAACAGACAGGTGCAAAAACACAGGGTCATGTAACTGAAGTGTGGGGGGTATTTATTATCAACTATAACATATGTCATTATTAATCCCAGTATTGAGCTAAATAAAGGTTGCTAATCCCAATATTGATCTCAATATTGATCTTAATAATAGAAACAGGTTCACTGGCGTCCTGTTAAAACCTGCTGAACTGAGAAGTGGCATTTCACTGTGTCAAGAAGAAGGTTTTCACACATTTTATTGTTGGAAAATGCCATGGAAAGGGACATTTCTGAATCTTTTGAGTAATCACAAGTAAGTACAGAGATGTGGGCGGAGATAGGTGGTAGGTGAAAACTCAAGCCTTGAATACTGAACTTTTTAAACATGGATGATTGACTTGAAATACACTTACTGAGTAGTGTTCATGGGGACGTTTCCGACTCCGCCGACTCTGATTCACTTTACGCTGAATAATTGTCAAAGCTCGTTCTCTAACTGCTGCAGTGAGCCTCATCATTTTGGTTTTAAAATATTCATCTAAAGCCACTCTACATCATCCTGGTGTTTTTATTTTGCTGTTTTGTACATAAATAAATCCCGAGCTTCTTTTGACTGGATCCAAACACGATGGGTGACGTCGCTGAGTGTAATAACAGGGAAGCCGCATCGTAACGTGGTTAAGCTCATAAGAGTTGACTTTATATTATATGTTCCTTTAAGTATTGCCTGAGAATAACTTAATAATAATAAATGACAGTTATGAAAACAATCGTGTGTTATGTAAGTGTAGGAGGTCCACCTGCTGGGCTGGATTCACCGCAGGCCGTGTGCTGTAAACAGTGTGGAGGTCAGGCCAGGCGAGTACAGTGTGTTCATGTCTACCGTAACATAACAGTAATAATGGCAAATCCAATCGCGGCGCTGCTTATTGACGCGGCTCTGATTTGTTGGCACCAGTTTAAAGCTTTAGTGAGCGCAGACAGGTGATCACTATGGGGATGTATGTTGTTTATTCTCCCACGCACAGGATTTCCTATTTGCATTTCAGCTCATCGTCTGAACTGCGAATATTGGATTAGCATGTAAACGTATTCACTTCCACTTCACTACCAACGCACAATGACAAAGCAGACCTGTTGATGATTTTTATTGTTCTATATTTAACTAAATTCTCTGTAATCTCTGGCTGTTATATTTTACACAGCACAAATGTAAGAACTCCACTGTGGGCCTCTGCCAGTACAGCTTTGTGTGACACAGCTCGGGTGTGAATGGAGAAATACTGCAGTTTTTCAAATTATTTATTGATTTATGTATTTATTCATTTGGCTTTATATCTGTGTAATTGTCCGGATGGTGGTCCATGGGCGTATTCTAGTCTATGTGGTCTTACACTGTTCAAACTCATTTTAAAGTTCTTCAGGAAATGTTCATTTTTGTCCTGTGAATGTGACTTTTTTAATATCGATACCTGCTCAAATGAGTTTCAATATTAGTTTTAGTATCAATTAGTATCAGATTTTTAATATTTCTGACAACATTAACTGTGAGGATCATGTTTCGGCAGCCCATACTTCTATAAAAGGATTGTTGTATTGGTTGTATTGAATTAAGTCTTTTTTTTGTATTATTTCTCACTCAGTTTGAACTTGTGGAGGCCTGGTAGAAATTGACAGTGGGCAAAAAACCAAAGTTACATAATCATGTACCAACGCTAAAAGATGATGGAATATATCAAGGTTTGTTTGTACAGGAAATGAGCACAAAGAAGCACAAACAGAGAATAAGGATGAACAAGGACAATCTAATCATGCAACGTTTAACAAACTGAAAATGATGGATTTAAAGCGATCCGTTTAAGATTTAGTTTTTTTCGATTGGACATTGTGTTTTATGATAAAGTATGCAGTTCATTATTTTGGTGAGAGTTTGCAAACAGGCATTGATTCTTTTTAAGTTATACTATTTGAGTGTTATTAAGGAAAGAAAACACAGAGCACAATTGTTCTTGCATGTGCAGCTTATTCTTAGTCAGTGTAATTCTGATAGGACAAAGCACCAAATGTTACAGTTTTTAGTCCAAAAAAAATCTGACAGCAAATGTCTCATATCACGAGCTGTGTGAATGCATTATGAAAACGATCTTGGTTTAAAGATTGCAGAAGTACATGTTAAATTTAATAAAAGATTGATTAGAAAGATTAGGGTTTTATTTTTAATTTGGAAGAAAAACACAAGTTCTCCACGTGAAGTGTAATTTGGGCTCCATGAAAAATGATAGTGAGTCTCAATTCTCAGTGTACAATCAGGTGCATTAAAATTTGCAAGTATATTGAAGTGTAGCAAACCTTTTAATACACATAGGTAAAGTTTCAAAAAGTATATTGATGTTAGCAAGGGACAGTCTATGAGTCCAATAAATAAAGCCTTAGTGCTTTGTTTACGGCCATTTAAATTGCAGTTTCGATTACGATGAACTTCGAAGCCCATATGTATACCTCACACATACCTTACCTAATATCCTCACTGTTCAAAATGAGCCTTAATGTATGCGTGTTGTACAAATGTCCAAAGACAGGCCGGCAAGGAGACCAAAGCCATTCTGGACAGCAGTCTTAATGACAACAGACACAGCAATCAATTCCACATTTTCACACAGGCTTTACCCCATACAAGCGCACACAGAGCCCCGCTCAACATGCACGGGGTGTGTTTTGGCCCACAAACCATTTACATCTGGAATGTATCTGCCGGGAGGACGCTTGGATCCTCTGGAGGTCAGGTCCTGGGAGACTTCTGCAAAGGTTGCCTCTTCTCTGTGACATTCAATTACCTCCAAAGGTGAAGTGGCCCCATTCTGAACCTAAAATCTATTTCGTGTGGACTTTTGACTCCTCGGGTCTTTTGGACGAGCTTTTATGTACGTACTATGTTAAGGGGAAAAACAAGCTTCGCCTCCTTGGTTGCCACACGCATTGTCTTTGCTTTGAAATGACATCCATCAAAGTTAATGGGCTATAATGATCAGCACAAATACACTGTCTCACATCCCACTGCTCACTCCTGAGTATTCAACTCCCAGTCAATGGGACGGAAAGAGTGACAAGCACCAGGAACACTATTTGCCATATCATTAACAACTCACGCTGAGGACTGGAGGAGAATCTGAGGAAGCTTGGCAGGATTTAGAGCATATTTGGGGACTGTAGTGGATAAAATGTATTAGACACACACTCAGTACAAGTGATGGTGATGTCATGCTGCAATCGACACTGGCATATTGAAAAGTTCTTATTAAATTATTCCCTGGCCGTTAGGGTACCTGCTGTTCTCGCATAGATTTGTCTTCTGACTGACTAGATGAAATGTCCTCAGTTGTTTGGAAGGATATAAAATAAATGATATTAACTCTCTAAAATGAACAAAGGAAATCCTAATTACAAATATCAGGCCTGTCGAGAGAATTTGAGGGTCAGGGGCAAAAAGCATCACAGAGGCCCCTCTCTAATATAAATAAATAGGCAGAGTTACCAATTCTGCGCCCCTAAGACCCTGGGTATTTGGGTAATTACCAAGGGATGCACCGATCCAGCTTATTCAGTTCCAATACCGTTATCGACTTTGGCTTCACACATCTGCCGATTTCCGATATTAACCCATGTGAACCAGTGTAGGGACAGTAAATAGCCACAGTTAACTTTTTACACAAGAAATCCAATTTTGTTTTGCATCTGAACAATGGTTCAGTTGAGACACAACTTTGAGTAAACTCTCGCAAGTCGATTTCGCATGTGTTTTACGTTTTCATCGAATTTCAAACTGCATTGTAAATTAGGGCTGCAAGATTAATCACTATTGAAAGCAAATCTTAAACGTTGTAGTTTTTGAAGTGCCATAATACTGTCAAAAGTAACCTGTCGAGGGCAAGATTGAATAAAAAACACATTACAATATCGATTTTCAATTTAATTTGATATATTTGTATTAAAAACCAATAACTTTCAGTAATAATTTTGCAGACTTTTAACACTAAATAGTGACAGAGGACGGCGGCTGTAAACCCCTTGATTAAAATTACCCAAGACAATCATTGGCAATTTCAATTCAATTATGATTTGAGTAAGTTTTTGTTCATGTTTTAAAAGCCATACAGTATATTAAATGCTTGGCTGTGCTCCAGATTTTAAGGTCAGAACAAGCACTGTCCAAATTTTAATCTTTTCATTTCCTAATTTTTGTAATTGATGGAATTTTAGTTGTGATTAAAATGTGTCCTTTTCAACCATCTCTGGCCCCTTGTAATGAATGGTCCAAAAATTAAAAAAAATCACACAAACCTTTATAACTACATCTCTCTCTGTAAGTCCTTGTGAATCTCTTTGGGGGCCGAAAATATTAGTCAATACTACTGATTTTTGTACAAGCAGCCCTTTGCGTTGTCATATACTGTGAGGAGATTCTTATTATAGTATTCCCAGGCCACAGGGAGATTTGCGCTGTGCTGGAGAGTAGATTAATTTTCCGCATATCTGTGTTGAGGGGACACAGTATATGTCTATCTGCTTATCTTCAAGCTGTATTATATGTGATTACCCAAAGCGCACGTTTATAGACTTTCCTATGGCTCCTCTCCAATTTGACTGTCCCTCGCGCATTGTGTTTATGTGTGTGTTGGATTGGATGTTTTAGCAGCCACATCCCCTCAAGACACCAACAGATGGAGAAGTCCAATTAGAAAGGAGGCGTTTGAATGGAGGAAAATGGAGACAAATGTTCTTCTGTTGGTCTGTCTCCCAGGACATTGGGTTATGAGGGACGAGGACAGGTGCATAAAACAGCAGCGGTGGTGTTTAGAGCAGTCAGACTTCTCATATCAAATGGTATAAACAGACTAAAAGCCAAAATAATATGTTTGGAGTTTTAAGAAATATTTGACAACCATTTCCATGAAACACTAGACAAACAAAGACAAACTGACACCACTGCAAAAAGTTAAAATGACTTAAATTAAGAACATTTTACTTTATTTGAGTCGATTCAACTTGACAAATAAAATAAAATACCAATGGAACAAGTGTATTCTTCTTAATTCAAGCAACATTAGATCTTTCTTATTTTCAGTGCAGAGTTGTTTTTTTATAAGTGTAGCAAGATGTATTTTCATATTTTAACTACAAAAAGTCTTGTTCCAGTGGCTAGATTTACCTTTTGCAGTGTCATTTTTTTCTCTTGACCCAGGACTGAACCACGACCTGTTAAAACGGGAATAACGCAGTACTGAGTAGAGGTAGTCCGATATGCCAATATTTGCCCTTTTTAGCGTATCGACGATTGGCCAAAAATCTCCAGTAGAGGTTGATATTTTGTTTGGTTCAACCAGCAGCCTAAATATGCGTGAAAAAAATATATGTATAAAGCTTTATTTGAACACTTTAGTCCAAAGAGGACAATGCAAAATGTGACTACACTTCTCTCTACACAGTTTGTAGTAAAGTTTGTAGATTATCTAAACTGGCTCTATATATCGGCCCAAAAATATTGGCCCAAAAATATCATTGGCCATTGAGTTCTCTGGATTTAAACAACCGTTATCGTCATCGGCCATGAAAAAATGCATATCGTCAATCTTTAGTATTAAATCAGAACTTAAAAACGACTTAAACAGGGATGAACCTGACCTAAATCAGGACTATCATGACTCTACCAGAAACCAGAAAAAAACAGAAATTCAGGTCTACACTAGGCCTGTATTGTTACTGAATCAAAATCGCAATTTGGTGATGGTAATTACAAATAGCAATAGTAAAATAATTTCCTTTGCAAACAAAGAAGTACATAAAAACCTGCATGAATAAAGAGTCAAATCTCTGAAAGATTTTAGGAACTGTGATAGGACGGTCTACCATCCATCCATCCATCCATCTTCTCCCGCTTAATCGCGCTGGGTCGCGGGGGCAGCGTGCTGCCCAATACTCATAGCACCTGACCCCCCCTATGAACCCCTCTGCGGGTGGTGAGCCCACAGGAGGACGGTCTACCCTGCTTCAAAAAACACTTTCGATGTGACAAAGAGTTCGTAAGAGTGTCAGTTACCACTTAAAATCTCCTGCTTTCAGTTTGAAAATCGGCTTTTTCTTTAATTAGGACTAAAGCAAGGTTAGAACTGAATAAGAAATACACACTGAATAAGAAATGCACCTTTGAATTCCTGCTTATAAACCAAAGCATGACCAGACCGTGCTAAATCTTCAGCTAAATTAGAGGAAGCCTGTTTGTGCCAACACTGCCACTGTTTAAAGGGCCCATATTGCTCTATTTTCTGATGTTATAATGTTGTTTCTACATCAAAAACATACCTGAAGTTGTGTTTTGCTTCATTCACACATGTTTAGCACACAAACCCTGCACATTTAGGCTGTGTTCTTTTCTCAAATAGAAAATGCGCTGTTTTTTTCCCGTCCATATACCTTCAGTAGAATCATTTGGATGATTTCAGCCCTGGAAAAGTAGCTGTTATGTTGAACCATTTTGAGCTTTGGAGATGTTGACAGTCTAATAATACAGGATTACTCAAACGTGTGAAAGAAACAAAACACAACTTCAGGTATATTTTTGATCAGACAACAAACACTCTAACGTGGATAGTAAATAGTGCGTAATATAGACTCTTTAAGAATCACTGTTCAGGCATAAATAATAACACACACACGAATGTAATCTGAATTGTTAACAAAATCAAAGCAGAATGTGTTCAATTTGCATCCACTGCCTATATAGTCCATTTAAATATCCCCTTCTGTCTGCTTCTTCAAGGGCAGACTTCCCACCAAGCGATTGCCTCGCCATCAGCCAAGACCGAGAAAAAAGACGAAGAAATGAAAAAGCGCTTAAATATAGCACCAACCCCCCGGGACAGTGGGAGGGAGGGGGGGTGTGCTGTAGTGTGATTAAAATGAATAACCTTCGTTTGTTAAGTGTTAGGTCTGCCGTTCAGCCAAATCAACACACTTTAAACATCATTATTCATTAGGCGTTGAGACAAAAAAAAGTTTAAAATTACATCTTTTGTGTTATTCATTTCGTGAAAATTGTGGCTCGGGGTGGTTTTAATTCCTGATTTGTTCACCTCTGTAGCAGGAGTGCGCTGTAATAACGCTATTGATGAGTGATAGATTGCATGGACGCCGCTCCAGTTTTCAACCGCACGATGACCTTTTAGATTTGTTGGTGTGCAGGCCGTACAGCCCCGCAGTTATTATTTTCGTGTCATTTTTGGACGTGACAGCAGAGGCGCCGTGGAGTGAAATGGAAAAGGTAATGATATCGTGTGTGGGGGAGTTGGGGGTAAAGGGGAGGGAGCAGTGTGTCCACAGCCGTAGGGCCAGGTACTGTTTCCCAGTGCGCCCCACTTAGCTCCTTATCAGTCTCAGTCACTATATAGGTTAGCCCTTTTGTCTAGTAGTTAATAAGCGTATAGATTACGGATGTACCGATCCAGTTTGTTCACTTCCGATACTGATTCCGATACTATAGCTTTAAGATTCTGTCAAAACCCAATATTAACTAACAATAGTGAAGAGACTTAAGCACTTATACAGAAGTAAAACAAGACAAAATTGATCCAAATGCGGTAAGTAACTGTTGTTTATCTCTCAACTAACTACAGAAACACTTTGTATAAATAAAAGTTAAAAAATGAAGACTTTCTGGGCTGATTACACGACCAGGAAATTCTTATTTGCATTTTTAGACCCCGGAATATTGGCTGAATAGATATTTAGGAACTGATATCCGATCCAGCCAATTTTTCTGTATCAGTATTTTTGCTATGTAGTGGTAATGGCCCAAGAAAAGAGCCAAGACACTTTTTCACAGTATAAAGCTGAGGAACACTTTGTTGAAAGTATGAACTTTGTAAAAAGCTTTAAAATGGGAGGCCCTGCAGCTGTTACACAGTTCACCCACTAACCAATAGTTTTGAGGTTCATTCCCCTCTATATCCCCAGCATCAGTGTGTGAGTATGAACATGTGAGAATGTGAGTTTTGCTTTGATGCGCCCAGTGCAATGCAAATACTGCCTGAAACTGTATTAGTACTGTTAGTAGTACTGTAAGTAGTACTGTTTTTATCTGGACGTCTGATTTGATATTATTGGTTTGTGTGTTGTCTGAAAGAGTCAATATGATGTTTGTTTGAACATAGACTGTATATAAGGAATGGACTAAGCAAGTGTGACGTCCCCCATAATGTTCAGCGCCACTCAAATGAGGCTCACGATGCCACAGTTACAGGAGCGAATCTGGAGCCAGGCTCTGTTATGAATAGGATTTTTTTGACAGACAAAAATTGAGGGAAAAAAATTCAGGATCATGTAGAGTGGGTAAATATGAACATTTTTAAGACCAAAATGACGAGGCTCACTGCAGGAGTCACAGAGTGAGCCAATCAAAGTCAATGGGAGCCAGGGTCAGAAGGAGCCAAAAGAGCCTCCTGGAGCACTTCCTATTTGGCACATGGCGGCTAGCGCGCTAGCTCTGTCCACTCATATATATGGTCTATGTGTTTACATAACTGTTAAAGATGAATTTCAGTTTTATCTTGATACGTACAGTTGAAGTGTTACGTTTTTCTAAAGACTAAATAATGCAACTTATCAAAACTGTTAACAGGACTAAACAAAAGAAGTTAAAATTCTCTTCTGTAGTATATTAATAAACACATCATAATAAGAACCTCCATGACAAAAAAGTGATTTAAAAAATCTGTATCTCTCTCTTTTTTCGCAGCGTAGTTCATACAGTAGAAAAGGTGACAGTATTCTCCATTACCAGGCCCCTGTGGCTGTCAGGCTCTGTTGGCGTGCTGTGCCTGCTGCTGTCCACTCCTCACTCTATGTTTGTCTGTTTGAGTGCTCTTTGGGTCTCATCACAGCCTCAGTTTCACACGCTGACATTTTGAAGGGTTTACTTTTTAAATGGTCAGATTTTGTATCTTGATGTGTGTCTCAAAGTTGGGCTCCTGGGGAATGTAGCTGGGGGATCTTTCCCTTTGTAGCAAAAACTCCAAAGGCATTTCTCTAATAGATTTCATGTCAGTATATGCTGTAACCTGTACTTTGCATTATCTGTATTGCAAGGTAAAGTACATTGCTTTGCTTGTACAAGAAAACCGCAGCTGTACACAAAAGCTGATACAGACACTTTAAGTTGGAGCTGCAAGAGTTTTTGTTTGTTATATTTAGCTAAATCGATTATTCACTCCTCAACCCCCCAACTTTATTTCGCTTATTTTTCTTCTTTCTGTCAACTTATTTTCTGCTGGGATAGAGCAAACATTTTACTTTATATTATCTGCAACTTTTTAGACTGGTGGCCTTCTTGACACAACCATTTCCAGTTATTGAGGCTTGGGGCCAACCAAAAGAGGACCATATTAAGTGTACCTTACACTGCTTACAGATGATTACAGCTTTTTGCATTATTTCCATTACAGATTGACCAATAAGGTTTTTTTTCAAGGCCAATGCCAATACCGATTGTATGTAGTATCCAGAGAAAAGCGGGATTTTTGGGCCGATATACTGGGTCGATTGTGATTGTTTTCCCCAAATTGTGCACCTTACTCACCCATGGTCCTTTTTTTACCACAAACCTGTGTAGAGTGAGTGTTACATTAAAGTTTGTGTGTATTTTTTCAGACAGCAGATCAACCTAAACCAATTATCATCCTGTGCCGGAAACTTAAGGCCAGTAATGATACAGTATATCAGTCTATCTTTAATTTCCATTCATTTTAGTCTTCATCTTAGACTGAGTGTGTGGGACCTCCCAACACTTCTCTGTCAAGTTTGTGTCAACAGCCAGACCGACCTTTTCTCTGCTTTTAATCCGCCTGTCAGTCATAGTCATCAGAATTGGATGAGATAGGGCAGGGTAACAAGAGCATGCAGAACTGACCGGCCACAGCAACCTCCTTATCTGTGAACTCTTCGTCTCTAATATAATTCACAAACAGATCATACATTTCTCTGATGGGTTAAACCGCCTGTCAATCACATCCATCAGAACTGGACAAGGACAGACATAGTTGCAGGGAATAGCATCTTCACTGGCCATGCTATTTATACTTTGCAGTGAAATGACGATTCTGTATGTATCTCTATTGATGAAATGTTTAGGAGTTACCATGGTGACATAGTGCACACATTAAACACTATCAAAAAAGTTTTATGATTGTCTGAGAACTTAAAACAACACATTTTCAGGAGCCGGTGATCAATACAGGCATTCACGGTCCTGTTTAGGTGTTTGATTTTCAATGGTGAGTGTGAAAGTGAAAAATACTTGGCAATGCTCTCTAGCTGGTGACTGTAATGTTACGTGGGAGAGACTTGTTTCAGATAAATCATCTTTTTCTGGTCAGATTGTGTTAAAATAAAGCGCAGATTAACGTCTAATAAAGCATCAGACAGAGCAGAGCCTACGGTTAGCTTCACACCCCTTAAGAACGTGGATGACGACAGCTGGAGACCTGTCACGATAACATAAAGAAGCCTGAACTGCAACAGATAATAACAGAATAATAACAGTTATAATTATTCAACCATATTCAATCTTTTACAGCTCATCTACAGTATTACAACATCTCCCCACTTTTTACAAAGAAATACACACGACACACACGATGAATATTGAGCCCCAAACTGTATTTTTAAATGATAAGCCAATATAGCAATTATCATTACCTGTATTCTCCATGTCTATGTCCAGGATTATAGGATATAATAGTTATACCAATGTGGCCTTCTAAATCAATAGTGCTTCAGCTCACTACAGTCTACACTAAAGTTCAAATCATTTGTCTCTGCCACAGCGAACAAAAGCAGTGTGTTTTTAAAAGAGATGGCACTGAGCATCATGACATAAAATCATTAGTACACCACGAGCTATCTAAGGCTGAACAATGGACCAGCTACACCCACGGACATCTAATGAACTAATGAGCCAGGTGAATTGGCTGATATGTCTATTATCCTATTATCACCTTGTCTTATTATTGTATGCAGAACTATAGGGCTGTGCAACAAATCGAAGTTTAATCTAATCGAGATCCAGTAGTTTCAAATCGTCATTGATCAGTTTGGGTCTTGGGTGTGTGGTTTGGAGTGTTTTGTGTTAATCTGCGTGTTCATTAAATTAATATTGAAAGCCGTATTCACTGGCTTTAACAGGAAAAATGTAACTTGTGACTGATCAATACAAGGAAAAATAGTGATCAGTGTTTTTACTATTTGTGCTCTAAAGAGCCCTATTAATATCTACAATCCCAATATACATTATTATTAAAGAGGGGGTATTATGCTGCTTTATTTTGAGTTCTACCATGTTATAATGCTGTTCCCTCATCGAAAGCATACCGGAAGACATTTTCATACATGTTTGAGTGATTTAGCGATCTCTCTCGGGCTCTATTCAAACCCTCTTGTGGTTAGCTGTAAGATTCTGTCCAATGCTCTGCTCACAATCCTGCGTCAACTATGCTCCCACATGACAGTTCTCCATAAATATACAAAAGTATGACACAACTGTACGCAACAACTTCATAAACCTGGCGCGATGTGCAGTTGTGTCATTAGCAGGATGATTGTGTTGTGATTTCACTCTGCAGGGGGGTGATGTAGCGAGGAGAGCGAAACTTATTAAACATATTAAACAAATTTCCCTCTGGGGACAATAAAGTCATATCTATGTCTATCTAATACGTGTTTTTGGCAAATATAGAATTTTCAAAACAGTAAAAGGTAGCATGGTGTCTAAATGTGTGATTTGTTAGAATTTAATACCCCAGAGAAGTAAATTACCCCTTCTTTAAAGATTTAATGAATGTGTTCAACCCAATAGTAAACATCCGAAAATGTTTGTCTTGCGGTCAGTTTATGCGATTGGTGGTTCACAGAAGGCAAGTTTAACTGACGTATAAAACAACATAAAATGTGTGGGGAAAAAGCTGAAAATTAGTATTGTATTAGAAAGTATTTCATTAAATTTTTGGCATGATATCACACGTTTGTATCACAATTGGGCATCTGAGGTAATAACTTGTGACAATTTAATATGAAAATTCCAGCATATTAGGAGAGATAATTTGTAGCAGAAAGGGAAAAGTTAAAAAGGAAGGAAGAGTTTTGGGCTAATGTTTGTTTCTCCTGGAAATAATTCTGTCCTATTTTTGTTAATAGCAACTTCTACCATCCTCATTTAGTTGTTATCGTCTTTTCCAATTTTCTAAAATAGCGCGTATCTCTCTTAGATTGTATCTTAAGTAGCAAAACGAGGAGGTAACTGCTTTTATTTTCTTGCTTTAAATTGATTAAGCCCATTAAAAAGATGAGACATTATCATCTTCATCTTTTTATTTTATTTTTTATTTTATTACCAGACTGCATTAGGGCTGCACGATTTTGAAAAAGAATCTAACTGCATTTTTTTTTTCTGACAGATATTACAGTTGTGATTATTGAAGGGTTTATATCTCTTTTTAAATTTAGATAATAAATAAATGCTCTTTATATCATGCATTGCATCGTAAAAGTTGCAAAATTAAGAACAAAACTGACACTGTTAAAGGTGCACTGAGTAACTTTTCTCTTGGAGGGATCGTCATTTACTTCTTTCCATGGGGATGTTGCCTGGCATGTTTCACAGTACAGAATTACACTTATCTCCACGGAGATAGCAGGTGACACCACATGACTAAGTTATTTGTCACATCTGTGGAGAGGCGAGCCCACTCATGACAAGAATGCAAGTTTTTAGGTCAGTAAAAGTCCACGTTATTGAGTAGATGCAAGATAGATTTGTCTAACGCCCCAGAACATTCCAGACGAAGCAATAACATCTTTTTGGAGACAAGCAGGTGACGGACCCTCTACCAGAAAATCTTACACAGTGCACCTTAAAATACAATAAATTATTTTACATAACATTTTCTCACGTCATAACTATACAGAGGCAACTAACCAACCTATACTAACCTATACAGAGGCCCATCTTTTGCATTCAGTTAGGCACATTGTTGCTAAGAATCATGGGAAACCAACTCCCTGACACTATTCGAGACACTTGTCTGTCATGGTGCATCTTTAAGAGTTACACCAAGAAATCCATCTTCTCCCGCTTAATCCAATACTCATAGCACCTGACCCCCCTATGAACCCCCCTGCAGGTGGTGAGCCCACAGGAGGGTGGACATTATGGTCCTTGATGTTAGTTCATAGGGGTGCGGGCATGTTTTGAGTTGATGGAGGAAACCCATCCAGACACAGCGAGGAACATGCAAACTCCACACAGAAAGGCCTGGGCGACCTGGGGATCGAACCCGCAACCTTCTTGTTGTGAGGCCTGAGTGTTGCCACTCAGCCACCATGCCGCCCCACCAAGAAATGACAGTGTCATATACTATATTTCTCACACCAAGAAATATAGTTGGCAAATGAGAGAATTTTATGGAAACAAGTGCATGACACTGTCTCAGACACTTGATTCTGTGTCATGGTGCAATATCACAGCAGCAGCAAGGTCCAAGTGCGCAGGGCTAAAAGTTCAAACTAAACATGATTTGTACAGACCCTTTAATAAGTAGGATTCTGTTTTAGGGTAAACAACTCAAGGAGCATTAGTGAGAGAAGACTGAAATATGAGCTGACAAACTAATACAAGAATCTCATGCATTTCAGAACATGTTTGTAGAGGTCTGAGCTACAGGTACAACCAGATCTTTCAATAAAATCACATATTTTGTTCTAGTTTGCAGAGCCCTTTCTATAATATAAATAATTGCATAAACTATATTGAAAGATAAGTCAGCATATTTTCTGCAGCCGTATAGACCACATGTAGCATAGACACATGACGCTGCCATAGCTTTGTGTTGTGAAGACTCAGATTTCTTTCAAATAGAGCAGCTTGCAAACGCACACACTGCAGACTCCCAGTTAAGGGGCTATTTGGTGGAGGGGAGCAGATATCCAGCGGCTGCCTGGTGGAATCGCACATCAAAGTTAATCTTGCACCGTCTGCCCTGGTGCTGTGGAGCACTAATCTGCTGTCAGGGTGATGAGGCTCCTGGACCAGTTCCTCCTTTTTTACAACACACACGGAGCAGCTCAGACCTTCCTCCATTTTCCATCCTCTCCATCATCTCCGAGCGCCGCAGAGGTCATGGGGTCACGCTTAAATCTCCGGACCGGTCAATATGCTTTAAGCGTTAGTACAGGCTGTTATGTGGACGGCAGGGGAAGACGCTCTGTTTGCTTTTGTGGAGCGTGACGCATCTCCACAGCTATGTATGCAAGGAAATCTCACTCCTCAGCTCTTTTAGTTATTAATGGCTTCTTACTCTATAACTCTAGTACAAAAAAATGCAACCAGTGTAAAAAATCACTACCACGCCATAATAACTCCATCTTAATTAGCCCTAACAAAGCATGAACAACAACTAAATACATTTTTAAAAGTTTATTAAGAGTGACTCAAACTTAGTAACTATTAAGGGGTTAAAGTTAGTAGTTAGGGCATTAATTAAGTAGTTACTTAGACTGCATCCTTCCTAATGCTATTATAAGTATAGTATAATGTTTAGTATAGCATAACAAAAACTAAAATGTAAATACAAGATGAATTATTGTTCATCAAGTGTATAAAATATGTTTGGGAACAAATATATTACCTGGAGTGAATGAAGAGATTAGGTGCAACAGGTATCGTCCTGGAGCTTCTATCTGATTACCTGCCAGTATTCATGGGTTTAATAATAATAAAAAATAGGACTGTTGCTGTAGAAAATGACAATTTAAACTAAAATCTTGTGAATAGTGAAAAGTCGCCTCTAACTTAAGCTTAAACCCATGGCTTGCAAATTCAAAAATGGTCCACAGAACCTTTTTAAATATTAAATGTTTTTTTTTTTTGGTAGTAAAGTAACATAAAATTTTTCTAATTATTCTTATCATGACTTGTAATTAAAATCTTTCTTTGACCTTAGTGCTGGCCTCTGCAGCTCGAAGGGGGAGGTGACTGGATGCTGAACCAAAACCTTTTGTGTTCAAGCAAATGTCATGGCTCAAGTGCGCAACGATTAACCTATGATGAATATGAAATGAGGTGATTAGCATAAGCTTCTGAGCGCCTGATGATTTCATTTTATTATCACGTTCGTCTCCTATAATCCATAGCACCGCGCCTCGCCATCCTCACAGCTCCTCTTTCATGTTCCTCTGCCCTGCCAATTGAGCCACCAGGCAGTGTAATTGCATTATCAAAGTATTATACCGGCAGAGTGGGAATATATTTTTAGCCCCCAGCTTTCTAAGGTAATGTACGGAGGAGGGGCCACAATGTAAACACAGAATGAGGAATTAGCAACGCTCGATTCCCTTTAGCAACAGCATAGCGTCGCCATCATGGACTGGAACCTTTCATTTCACACACGGATAAGACTAGCAAGAGTAGCTAAAGGTCCAGTATTACGACAGTTTGACTCTTGTGGGCTTTAATGTTATAACATTGTCACCTTCTCAAAAACATACCTGGAGTTGTGCTTTGTCTCATTCACCCAGTGTGAGTTATAATTTAAGCACATGCCCAAAATCATGTGTGTGAAGTTCTTGAGAGCTCTGAATGAGTTAGAGTTAAATACCTCCTCATTTTAAGGATATATTTCCACTTATTTATTCTTTGCAGTGACATCAGGCTGGGGGTGTTCTACATGTAGCTATTTGAGGGAAAGTTCATTAGTTACCATGACACAATGCAAACCTTAGCAAACACTGCCAAAAACAGATTTGACATTTTCAGGAGACTGTGATCTTGTTTAAGAGTTTTTCAACCAAAAGGTGAGAGAGGCTAACTGAAAAGCTGTTGATTTGAGCTCCATTGTAACTGTTATGTCAGGGTTTGGTGTTTGTTATGTGTTCCCCCTCCCTTCTGCGTCTGTCTGCTCCTCTCGGGGGTGTGGCTGGGCTCATGCTGCAGTGTGGATCACCTGCTCGGTGGTTCACCTGCAGCTAATTGTCTAATCAGCCCCACTACTTAGTTCTGTCCTTATCCTTTGTTCTTTGTCAGTTCATTCCTCCTCTATCCCTTGTCTACGTCCTTGTCCTGCTTGTCCACGTCCTTGTCCACGTCCTCATCCTGCTTGTCCACGTCCTCATCCTGCTTGTCCACGTCCTCATCCTGCTTGTCCATGTCCTCATCCTGCTTGTCCACGTCCTCATCCTGCTTGTCCATGTCCTCATCCTGCTTGTCCACATCCTCATCCTGCTTGTCCACGTCGTCCTGCCTGCCCTTGTCGTCCAGTCTGTCTATTTGTGAGTCTACCCCAGTATCTTCCCTCTGTCTATGTCTCCAGCCAGTTTCCATCACCACATCCTTCAGTCCCGGCAATAAACCTGTTTAACATCTACCTGCGCCTATGTCTCTGCTTTGGGGTCCTCAACCACACTCAAACCATGACATGTTCTTTGCGAGAAGCTTGTTTAACAGCACAAATCATCTTACCTGTGGCAGTTCCAGCTAAATCAGCTCTTTCTTGTGTTAAAACAAAGCTCAGATTAAAGTCTGACCTGGTTAACAGAGCTGCAGACAGAGCAGTGCCTCCAGTTAGCATCACACCCCCGGGAAATGTGGATGACATCAGCTTCAAAGTGTCAAAAAGTGTTTCTCAGATTCTATAACGTGATGATCTCTCAGATGGGGAACAAGAGCCCGTCTGAGAGTATGACACCATCACATCAAGAGAGAAGCAAGACGTTTCTATTTTCATTTTTAAAAATCCAAATAAAAATATCCAAATGTTTAATTTTGCCCATCTGCATTAATATTGACCTAAAATGTTGAGTTGTCACCTGAAACCAACCATAAAGCATTATTCCAACATTAAAACACACAGATGAGTTTGCATAGTAGCTATATACACCTATAATAATAATAATAATAATAATAATAATAATAATAATAATAATAATAATAATAATAATAATAATAATAATAATAATACCAGTGCTAATTACATTTTAGCAAACACTTTAATCCAGCCTTGGAAATCACATGTGAGCATAATGTTCTTCCCAATCTCAAATGGAGAGCCTTATGTTAGGTAGAACTTTGCCAAATCAGCACAAAGTATATAGGGCAATTTACAGTGACAGACTGAATGAAAAAAAGATATATTCATAAATGCTTTACTGCTGCTTAATAGCATTGCGTTATTCTAAAATGTTCTCACACACATTTGCATGTCTTCCAGGGTTATAGCATGTAATTTTACCAGCCCATGTGAACACTTAACCCTCATAAAACTTCTATTAATACTGAAAAGCCATTTGCGTGGTAATTAAAAGGCATCGCCACAAGGAATTGGTTGTAATCACAAGGAGGAAGCACTGAAGTGGAGGTGACTTGGCACATAATAGCGACAAAAAGGTGTTCTTTTTGCATAGGACAGCAGTTGTTTCTCAAGTGTCAGCAGGTGCGGGCTGAGGAGCAGAAGAAAAGAAAAAATGTCACGCAGGCTGCTCGAAGTACGCCACATGATAATAGAACAGGCGCGTAAAGAGAAAAGGGAATGATGCGTTTCATCTCCTGCTCATAGTGGAACCCCGAGCAGGTCCACAGAAAAGAAGGGTGAGTCAAAGTCAGGACTGGCAGAGGAGAGTAAAGCCTGTTTTATCATCCCTGACTCTTAAGAAGATCTCCCAAATGAGCGAGGGCGTGCATGCTAATGTCACTCCGATAACTAGCTGTGGCTGCCTTCTCGGGGTGAGGGTTAAGCCTGGATTTGGGACTCACAGGGAATACATGTTTGATATGAGCGGGAGAGAGCCGGCTGAGGTGCCTTTGCCAGAGCTATATATGTGCGGATTATTCTGTATGGTTTATCACTGTCTGCTTGGCTCTAATAGAAGAATTTTTTGCAGGTTCTTTATTGGCTGCATGTAGCTTACGGAGGCTCCAGGGTAAATGTTGAGGTGGGAGATCAAAGCTAGCACTGACACCGCTGCATCACAAAGTCTTCATTTACAATGCATTAGCAGTGACAGGCATGTAGCGACGCATGCAAGCACTAACCTTGACTGCACTCCCTTTTTTTTCACAGACAGACTCAGATGGATTTGAACCACATTTTTTATTTCTGTTTGTAATGAATACTGCAAAAGTTCCCCGTAGCGTTTGCTCTCTCCAAGCTCATATTTCTTGCTGCGTGTACTATATCATCCAGTCCCTTCAACAGATCCATAAAATATTGAAGACAAAGTTAAGCCAAATTTCGATCACATTTAAAAACACCACCTGAATGATGCGGTGACGAAGTGTCTTGCCAAAGGACACAGTGGCACATACATTGGAGATTGAACCAGCAATCTTTGGTTTAAAGGGTTTCTACAGGTCTTTACAAACAGGGATGTCAAGGTCAAGATGAATTTGTTAATTGATAATTGTTATGATACAAGTCAAAAAAAGACGTTTTGTCTCACAATCATTTAACACTAAAATACCACGGGCCTCAAAGCATAAATGCCGAAGTCGTTTTTGGCCAAACTGAGTCTTCTGTCTCATTCGACTCCCCAGACCCTGCTGTATGTCTGTGTCATTATTAGTTTTGTCCTTGGCCAATCAGAAAGATTTTTATAGACAAAACAAAAAACAAAAAAACCCACACAAACCATCCCAATCATCCATTTTCTTTTCTCTGTTTATGTTTCTGAAAACCTTGAAAAAATGACTAAAAAAAAAGACTGACAACTTGCACTGTTTTTGCTTTCTTTATTTTATATATATTTCTTTATTTTATATATATAGTATTTATATTGCAATTCTCTTTGTAAATTTTGTACATATACTTATTCACTTTATATTATTATTTTTATTTCTATTTTTATGATTATTGTTTATCTTGATTGCATCACACTTTTTTTTCTTTTTTGCACTAAACTGTCCTGGAACTACTGTGACTGTTGAATTTCTCCACTGCGAGATCAATAAAGTCCTATCTTATCTTATCTTATCTTTGCCAATTATGATATGCGGATAATTATATGTAAAATCCTTATTCACAAAACAACTTTTTATAAAATCACAATATCCGTGAAAACATGACGTAGACATTTCGATTCTTGTTCACAATGCCCGACAATAACCTTGACTTTGCCTTTCATACGTCTAACTCTATCTCAGCATTGTATATAAAGCGTACTGCATCTTTCCTCCGCGACAATGGAAGTTCCCTGTATTTGTGATGAGCACCTATCTTGAAAGTTCCTCAGAGCTATTGTTCACTTACTCAGTCTCTGACAGTGTTTTTTCCTTGCGCACACATTATCCAGCAGGCTGTGGGCTCCTCCGGCTCCCCTGCTATCTCTGCTTCCCCATCTCCCCATTACGATGTGTCTGTGCACGAGGCCTCTCTTCCCTTCTCCTCGTCTTATCACCTGCAGTGCAAATCCAGCAGGCTAATCCCAGGGCCTGTGGGATCTCCCCTCTATGATGATGTATATCTGAGGGATAGCATCAGAGGCTGTCCTATCGGCCCACACACCCCCTAATCCCCCTGCTCTGCGGATGTCCGAGGCTAGCCTGTGCTTTCCGGTGTTGTGCCCCAGGACCACATCGGAATGCTGGGAACGAGATGTGGCGTTTAGGGATCTTGTTGAAGATCATGTTCATTTATTGTAAGCTGTGATTCTTGGGGCTTGTAGTTCCCACTGGAGAGCTCTGCAGTAGTAAGGCAGCTCTGGCACTTTGCTGGGAAAAATGTGCAGGTTTTTTTTTTCTGTTCTTAGCTGCCAGTCAGTGTAAAAGCTTATTAATATTTTCAGTGAAACGCCATGGGAAAGGAGTTGTGCTATGCTTAAGTTGTGTGGACAGCTCATTTGCTTTAGTGCTTCATACTGATCATTAACCATTAACCAATGAGCCTATTTAAAACTTCATTTTTCCTGCCCTTATTTGCAAATACGTAAATGGAATGGTAATGTTTTCAGCTATACCCTCTGCTCCACTGTGTTTTTAATCTCCATGCACCTTCACTAGAATCATTTGGATCATTTCGGCCCTGGAATTGCCCATCTCTACTGAACAAAACGTAAAAAGTAGCTGTTCCAGAGTAGCCGTGGAGTCTTAAAAGTCTTCAAAAGCTCTTAAATGTCATGTTCCTAAATTAAGGCCTTAAAAAGTCTTACACTCCGCTGTCCAAATCTTATTTTTTTCACAAAGGTCTTAAATTTCATTAGCCTATTTTTTGTATCCTCAACCCGGCTGCAGTGCAATGTGAGACAATGACAAGACAATGTGAGAGCTAAGTTTGTCTTGTTAGAATATTATGAATAATTTTTGACCATTTTACAAGCAATGCATACTGCTATAAATGAGTTCTGAATGAGATTTTATAATAAATGTATTTTTTGTTATTTAAAGCAGTGAGTAATGGTTATTAGGACTGGATCTGGTGTTTTTCACCCGCATAATGAGTGCGATGTTGATCTTAATTTTCATATAAATGGTGTTAAAAAGGTCTTTAAAAAGTCTTAAATTTGGGGTAGTCAAACCTGGGGATACCCTGTATTAACTCAAACACTACCACTTAATGACATAACAAGGTGGAACAGAGCATTTTGAGTTTTGTTGAAGTAGACAGAATAACAATAAAGGGTTACTCAAATGTGTGATTAAAAAAAACACATCTCTAGGTATGTTTTTGATGAGGTTACAACATCCTAACAGGGTTTAAAGCTCACAAGAATCTATTTTGCATCATATAGGACCTCTGAAGCTTTGATACTAGAGACCAGAGTAGTACCAGAGTAGAGTAAACCCTCGCCTGAACCCTCATTCCCTCTTCTCTGTGCTAATAGTCTGCTTACAAGAAACAGCTCTGAGTAGCAGCAATAGGTTCTGATTTTGTCATTGGGCAAAAACTTCACCCACCCTGTTGTTCATGCGGCTGTCTCATTGTGTGATTTAGTTGCCACAGAGATTTAAGATTAGCACATTTCTGTAATGAAGACTTTGGAGGAGAAAGATGCTGGCTCAAATTTTAAAACTTTGCTTTTTCTTTTTTATAGTTGCTAGAGGTCAGAATTGTCTCGATGGCAATATTCAGAAGATACTACAGCAATTCATCAGAAATGTGCTAAAACGTGGCTATAAATATCTTGGTTGAGATTCAAGTACCACACAAAAGTGAGTGTAAAATTTACCACAAAAGTACCACAATGCCACTTAATGCCCTTGTTTACAAGATCACACTGCAAGTCTCTGTTCCTTCCGTTTATCATAGCTTTTTCTTAATAATATACTCAATATTCAAGTTTTGCCTATTTCTGAGGCAATACGAGTAACAATATAACATTTCTGTTATATTTTCCACCTAACTCAGACTTTGGCAGAGCTGTTCAAGTTTAGATTTTTCTTCTTTTTCATTGTGTTTTATTTTTCCACATTTCTCTCTGGAGAGCATTGCAGTGGTTCACACACTGTGGCACTGTGCTGAAAAATCATTGCAGGTTTTTTTGATAGCTCCCAGTAAAAGCCAAGCTAAAACAAAATGTGATTAATATTTTATCACTTGGAGAAAAAAAAACAACATTTGGCTTGCAGTTAACATGGAAAAGTTGAAGGCCGAATAGACAGTTTTTTTATTCCAGTACCATTACCTCTGCAGTATTTCCCCTTCACTGCGTATTTCTTATACTGCATCCAACTTACAATATCTGTTGGCAGGAAAAAGACCGAAAAAGCCATTCTATAGCTTTAACTCGCTTGCCTTTACCAGCTAAATTTTCTATAAAGGCCCTTAAATGACATAACCACCCCCAAGACCTGGTCTGCAGTACCTTATAAATCATCCACTCTTCACAAAAAATAAAATAAAATAAAATAAAACTAAAATATATCTATTTCTTGCCACTCATGTTGCCTTGGTGACACACACATTCGGTACAATCCATTTTGTGGGATGCATAGTTGTATGGGCATGATGGAGTTCAGGAGTGAAATTACATTTTTTGGTACATCTATTATTTAACTGTCAGCTGGGATGAATATGGTCCTCTCTCTGCTGTGAGAAGGTACGGAGCAGCGTGTTGTGCTACAGATATGCTCCATTTGCTCCTTGTCATTGCTCCTTGTAAAAAATGGGGGTTCGCCGTCTTGGTCAGTGTGCCTTTATCACGCTGGTGTTGAGGTTAGATAAGATTTTAATGCTGTGTTCAACATGAGGCTTCTGATGTATGAGCATTGTGTGGGTCTAGTGTGGTTTACATGAGATTTAAACATGGACTATAAATGAAACGGTTTGCCAAACTGAAATGTAAGGTTCGGTGTAAACACCTCTGGCCCTAAAACTAGATTTAAAATTGATGTGTGTATAATTTCAGATTGTACAGAAGATATTTTTTTCTATTTAGCAGAAGAGCCACCACAAATCACCTATGCGCAATGTTGAGGAATAAGTGGTTTGGTTTATGGTTTATTTTGAGCATAGTGCACAAAATTATACGTACAGACATGCAAACTCCAAATACAAGAAACAAAAAGAAAAAAAATGTAAACAAGGACGATCAAATTTGTTTACATGCCCGAAAAGGAGCGGGAAGAAGTAAGAAAACGTATTAAATCCCACCCCTTCTCCAAAATTAGAAATAGTCCTTTTTTACTTCCTGTTCGTCGTTCATTAGGACTTAACCAAGCAACTTTACAGACCTAAGTCATCGTTCACATTTAAATTATACTGTACCAACCACAGCAAACATTAGATAGTTCCTTTCACACCAACCATAACAATAAGTATCTCAAAAAGAAGCTTCTTCATTAGCATAATGCGACAAAGTAATATCTTTAAGTTTTAAATTTGGACATTCCTTGAGCTCCACATTAACTTATTCCACAATCTTACTCCACAAACAGAAATACAGAATCCTTTCCTTCTTGTTTCACCCTTGTAACTTTATAATCAAATTTCCCTCTCAAATGATAATCCACTTCCCTCTCTGTAAACAGTCTTTGAATATTTGCAGATAATAGTCTGTGCTTTGCACAATTTTAATCATTTTGACTAAAAATAATGAATTGGTGTGAATTAATGAATTGGTGTGGTCCCTGTAACGTGCCCCATGAATGATCCTTAAGGCTTTCTTTTGGAGAATAATAATGGATGTATAATTGTTTTGTAAGTGAATACATGTACAGAAATAAGGTATTCTTAATATTACTAGAATCTGAGCCGTGTCTAATTTTAAAGGGCCCATAATACGCTATTTTCTTATCCTTGTCATAATGTTGTTTCCTCATCACAAACATACCTGGTGTTGTGTTTTGTTTCATTTCATTCACACATGTTTAACGCACAAACCCTGCATGTTTAGGCTGAGTTCTTCCTTGTGTTGTTTTTGATGAGCTAACAACATTCTTACATGGCTTAAATCTCTCAAGAGTCAATTTTGCGTAACACAGGACCTTCAAGAACCCCCCCTCTTCTCGACCTTTCCGCTGTCTTATCTCTGTCTCTGTCACACGGTTCTAGACATGTGATTGGTGCAGGCGGTGACCGGATTCTTGTTTGAGGCTCATTGACGGATTTGGCTCGAACAGGTAGACTATTTTTCGTGTGCTCGTGTGCAGCTGCTGGACTGTGAAAAGAGTGTGTGAATTGCCGGCAGAAGCAGTGATACGGAGCATCGCGTCACCGGGCGGTTTGCTGAAGGTCAAACGGAGGAGCACCCATTCTCCCAGTTATCAAACACTAGCCCAGGCATGTCGGCACAGCGCGCACCAATCATATCTGCTTTTGGCCATGATAAAAAATGGTAATCTCAGTCATTTGAAAGTGTCCGACCTTGACAATTTTCCTCAACAAAGTGTCTCCTTTTCGCAAGCGGTTTATGACATCTCAACCTCATACAGTGTAGTAAGCTCTGAAAAAGATTCTCCCACCGATACAAACACGCAGAGGGCTAGTGAAGTTGAACCAATCTCAAAAGGAAAAAAAATGGTGGATTGGAAATTAATTTGGAGAGTTAGATGATGTAATTGCATGCACACCAGTAATTATCAGGATGAGGCGAATGGCAGAGATGGTGCTGGGTTAGGACAAAGGCCTAATTAATCTAGCTTCTAATCAGATGAATAAAAATGCTTGGATTTTAATCAAATTAGTTTCTTTTCATCGCTTTTTACTGAAAATACCGAAGTGCTTTTTGATTAAAACTGAAATTTAATAACTTAACCATGACACAGTTAATATAATAGCCATCCATGACTGTCAGCTACATGTTCTCCATATGATCCTTTTCTTATGCAGAGTTCAGTTCAAAGTCATGCATTACTTTTGTTCATAACGACTTGTGGGCATCCAGAGGTCATCCAGAGGTTATACAGGCACTGAAATCTAAAAATTAAACACATTTTAAAAATGAATTCTTCAGAATATAATCACATACCAGCGCTAATTAGTCACATCCAAATATATGCTGTATATATATTTTTTTATCTTTAAAGGTGCTACCTGCTTGTCTCCATGCCATGTTATTCCTTTGTCTAGAATGTTCCATGGTGTGACATTAAACATATCCATCTAGCATTTATTTATTACAGGTGTTTCTATTGCTGAAAAATACAATCATTTCTTATGTGAATAGTGGCGCCTCTCCACAGATCTGGATAGTAATACAGCGTAGTGCTATAACCTGCATGTCTCCCTTGTGATAAATAGGCTTGATCTATATTGTTTGATGTGTATTATTCTAAACAAAGCAATAACATTTCCATGGAGATAAGCAGGTGGCGGACCCTCCACTAGAAATGTTACGCAGTGCACCTTTAAAATAGTCACGCTTTTATCTGAAGACATTATAGGGTTGACATCATGATATTGTCTGCTGTAAATGATGTGTTCTTTAACCTTAATCAGTACTATTATTATTAAATATGAAATATTATTAAATCACCTTTTCAGTTGCTAACTCTTTAAAGATGCACTGTGTAACTTTTCTGCTGAAAGGTCTACCACCCGCACATGTATATAAAGATGTTATTGCTTTGCTTATAATATTCCACATATAATATTCCATGGCATCCAGGAAGACAAATTGGTGGCAGAGCTCCCAATAGAAAAGTTACATGAAAATGTGAAAACTTTGCTAGAGGTTGGACACCATCACCACAACCTCCTCAGCTTCAGGTCCTTTACAGAGCCTGGTGATCCCAGGAGTCAGCACTGCTAAGCTGCAGGCCGTAATCACAAGAGACAAGTGAGTGAATGAGACAGCGCAGACCTTTGTGATTACATTTAAAACTTCAACCTGTTCCCCTCAAGAGACACATTCAAAGTCTACTGCCAAATGTGGAAAGGCCTTCTGTAATTACTACCTGGAATTACGACTGAAGGTCAGCTTATTACCATTTAAATACATGGGTAAGACTTTATAGTAATTACAGTTTAGTAACTACTTCATTAACACCCTGACCCTAATCCTAACGCTTTTTAAGTAGGTACTAAGTCTAAATTATTCTTAACCAAGTGAATAAAGTGTTACCAATACATGCACTATACACTGTAATGTGTCCGCCAGTTATGCTGTGGCATAACTTTACCAAATTACAGGTCAGATCAGAACTGGCGGACACTGTAATGTGTCCGCCAGTTATGCTGTGGCATAACTTTACCAAATTACAGGTCAGATCTGTGGAGAGGTCACTGGTTTTACTATAAAAATGCCAATGCCACATGTTAATCTCAATCAAACCACCTGTAAACATGGGAAACCATTACCCACCTTCCTTGTGGGTTATAATGTGCTTTGTAAAGGAGGATCACTCAAGTTGATACTTTGCCTCTCCGGGAAATCGACATTCCCTGGGGGTGTGATGCTAACTGAAAGCACTGCTCTGTCAGAAACTCTGTTACTCAAGTTAGACTTAATCTGCCCAGAGCTGATTTGTGTGCTTAAACAAGTCTCACAGTTAAAATGACGGCCTAGCGAGCAGTTTTTCAATTCATCACTCCCACCTTTTAGTTAAAAACCAAACAGGACCCTGAACACTCATGATGATCACAGGTTCTTGAAAATGTGCTATTTAAATTATTGTTGTATTTTTTATTGAGTTTCAAACTTATTGTTAATGTGCGCATTGTGCCACCATGGTAACTGTTTCTGCCAATAGAGATATATGTAGAACCTCCCCAGCGTGATATCTCTGTAAAGAACCAACATCCTTTACAACCAAGATCAGCATCAAGGCCACTATGCAGGTGCACAGTACTATACAGGGTAATCCTAATAAACTTTGATTAATTTGTGCGTCACGCACCCACACACCCTCCTGCCCTCCGACCGGGAACAGAAAAACACATGACGTATGTGTGAAGTCATCCAGATATCTGCGCGGGTTTGTTCCTCTCTCTCTTCACACTTACCAGATGGCAGTCAGATTTCACACACTGCGTTCTGGAAGACAATCAAGGAACAAGATTGCTTTTTCAGGAAGGAGGATTGCTTTAACTAGATGTCAAATTACAGGCTTTTTTTCCTCACTACACACCGGCATCTCTGTCAAAGTGACTGTGTGTTGTTGATCCTGTAGCATTTTGAAATACGGGCCAAAAATACTAACTTCAGAAGCATAGCACTTTTGGTAGATTCTTTGTCATTGTGGGATTGACATTTTTCAACTAAATATAGGATAAGTAAAGAGCAGCATAGGTCTGGGTGATACGGTGATGGATTCGTGGTCTCATCCTTGTGAGGATCTGCTGTTCTGATTAAAGGGCAGGTACTGTATGTACCTGAGTGTCTTCCATGCATTTGATCAAAGTTGTCTCTGTACAGATATATTGTATGGTATTTGTGTATTGTCTGCATCTAGGTATAAAGCATTATTTGGTCCGATAATCAGGAAGGACACTGTTAGCATGCTAGTTGTTAACTTTACCATGACGGCAAAATGCCACTGACACTGCAAACAGTTTGAATTGATCTAGTTCTGTTTAGGACAATACAAACCAAGTGAAACGTTAAATCAAACTAAATTGTGACTAATTACTAATCTTCTCTTGAATGCAGCTCTATAAACCCTTTTAGTGTTAGTAAACAGTGATGACGTACGCACGGTTGCACACTCATTTTGGCAACAGAAGTATGGCAGAACTCAGCAGCTTGTCAAGCTTTGTGAAAGGATTATCATGAAAAGATCGTGAATATTTTCTCAACAAGCCGACTTTGACAAAATGTGTCTGACTGCCAGGTCCTTGTGCAAACAGTGAGTAAAACTTTAAAACTTTAGTCGAAGAATAGCCTGTAAAATATCGATTCTGACAAACACACACATAACAACCAGACATTTTGGTGCTGAAAATGTTTTTATCTCCGTCTTCTTCTGTCCGTGTTCTGTCTGAATGAATTGGAATGAATGGAGAACAAAGCCATTTCCTTTGCCAAACTGCGCATGCAGCTTTTTTTTTTTTTTATCACTTCCGCTCTAAAACGGTCTATATTCAAAAACAGACACTTTTCTACACCCACCTCCTATTGGTCAGCTTCAGCGATACTCTAAGTGACAGGTGGATTTAACCAGTTCCAGTGAAATGTGCACTTTTAAGAGAAGCAGGTGACAAATGACTTCAAGGTAATATAAAATATGTTTACATGAATCATGATCAAATTAAAATGATAATGTACAAGAAAATTGTGATAATAATTTCCTCCCACCCCATCAAAACCTTGGCAGTGGTCTAAAATAATCCAAAGATTTTATACATTAGTGATCTATTTTTCAATATTTCAATGTGTTTTTATATCTTTTCCAGAGCAGAGTGTTTTTGTATATGGCAACAGCCTCATCAGTTCATTTATCAGTCAGTGAACAGCCTGTTTCCACTCATTCCTCTTGACATTTATCATTTTGTAGTAAAATGGCACAGAACAAAAGTTTTTTTTTTTTGTTGTTTTTTTTTGTAGCACAACAACATATCTCTGCCAGTCTCTTCACTTGTTAATTTTACATTCACACCACCTTTTCATCTATTAGATACATTTTATTTTTGTCTGCATTTCATCTAAAGGTTGAGAACTTGTTCTGGCTAATATGATTTTAAATGATAAAAAGGAATTATATAACCAGTTTTAGAAGTCAGAAATTTGGTTATCGGGTGCTGCCATTAAAAATGTACTTCAAGGTCTCAGTGATATTACAATAAAAAGGAACCCTGTGATACACCTTTTTGGTGAAAGCGTTGGCTCATGATTCACTGCTCTTCTGTGTAACGCAGCTCTATAGAAATAATAAGGTCTTAGATTGATAATGCGCTTCACAGGCTCTAACATAATATCTCACATAAGCTCAAACACAGACACTTTTACTCACTCCTTCTGGAGAGTGACAGGTGGATTTAACCAGTCACAGAGAGGCATAAACTCTGAGAAGAAGTCAAGTACTTTAGTCACCTCTTAAAGGCATTATATGGAGGACAAGCAATATACAGCATAAAATAGATCGATTATTAGATAGACAGTTTTAAATGAATACTTTAATTGTAGCAAAAGAAAAAAATAAATTCTGTCAACTGGAAAAAGTTTTTTGAGACAATTGAAGACATTTCAGAGCTCATCCCCTTAGTGCATTGCTGACACTGCCTTTTATCTGCCTGTGTCCTCTATAATCTGGCCAGAACTGAAGAAGCTGCTTGGATGAACATTTTCACTCAAAAACTTTGAGAATTTAATTCTCACTAGAAGTAAATAATAACATCAAAGGTTTTGGCTTTTTACTTCCAGGTAAGAGTAGCACAGACTGGAGGTCACGAGCGCATGCAGTGTCTGTTAAGGTCGACCTCCTGCCGTTGTCCGCGCGTTGACACAGAAACTCATGAATGTTTGATTGCTCTATTATCCCAGAAGGGTGAGGGACATTCAAGTCCTCGCTTCAAGAATTAAAATATTCCCTTTACCATGACATTTCCTCTCCATTGTCTGCTGTGGTGGTCCTGCCTGACTCATCGGTGGTGGGCCGTGCTGCAATGGCGTCATCCATAGCTCCATTTAACTCTCACCACTGTTTGAAGTGAAGGCGCTGGATTGGAGAGAATTGATACTCAGTCATCCCGACATGTCTTTTCCTCCTCCATGGGGTGGATAAAAATCTGGCCATCCATCTTTACGTCTCCCCCATGTCAGGTGGACACACCACAAAACCTGGGTACCTGCTACGCACAGACAACAAGAACAAAGAAAGGCACATTACTTTAATCTGTGCTCCTGCTGTTAATTCCTAGCTCTGGTGCTCATTCAGGGGCCCTGTGTATCTCAGCTTCTCCCTTATGAACAATCCATCACTGTTAGTGCATTTCTCTGGAGCACGCTTTGCTCTGGTCTTTTTTTCATCTGCGCTTTGAGAAGACGCTGCAGCCATGTGAGAACCCAAATACATTTTTTTTGCTACTTTGCGGACTGTGGCTTCCATATAACATTGTTTTACTTTCTTTAGAGATTTTGTTTAAAAAGAAGCTGCCCCAGGAAAGCTCAATATTATTTCTTATCTTTGTTTTTCTGATGCAATTTATATAATTTTGATTCAGGTTTGAGGCACAAATATTTGCCGTGTTGGTTCAGATTAGTTAATAAAAATGGCATTGCCAATGCCACCAGCTCATATATAATCCAATTTATTATTATTGCAATATCAACTGCAGGGTGTGTGTTTTAATATATGTGACAAACACTCACTCATAAAGTTGTGGGGTAATGAAATAAAATGTGTCTCTTAAGAAGGCGAAGTCCCAAAGGGGCCCGTCTCTCGGATCAGATTCCCAACGGGTCTCCTCTCATAGTAATTGCATCACGTTTTTATTTCAAATATTAGTCTTGTTTGTTCAGATCTGTTTGTTGGAATGGCTGGTTTAAGTTATCAAAGGCTTTTATTTTACTTTAATGAATGCTATACCTTTATGTATCTTTATCACCATTTCAAATTTATTATAGTCAATGTTTTCTCAGTATTGTTAATACAGTATTTATGAGGTAACTCATACAATGGGCTGTTTCTAAAACTTTACCCTTGACTGTGATTGGCTGAATCCACCTGTCATTCACTCAGAGCGTTAAACAAAAATTAAACAAAAAACAAAAACAAAAACAGGGAAACATGATATGGGGATTTTACCAGAAGAGCAAATCATTGCAGGGAGATCAGGATTAGATTTTTATCATCATATGGCCCAGGTTTACCTCAATGTAGCTTGATCATTCACTGAAAAAAAAAAAAAAGTCTAGTTTTGGAGAGGCTTATGAAATTGCTAATTTGGTGCAAATCTAACATTTCTTCCCTGGTTAACAGAGTAAATGATTTTCAGATGTTTTCAGACTTACTGTGTACAAAAGTAAAATATGCAAAGTTTTTCATAGGGCATTAATATTGCACATTTCTGTGAACCTAAGGTAGATACATATTTGATATGGCATATTGGCTCGAAGATGACACATGGTCCAATCATTTTCCCACACTTTCCTTATGCATTTCTTAATAGGCTTTCAGCATTACTTCCTGGATCTATAAGTGACACCTGATGTCAGGCCTTGCTGGTGATTACATAGGAAAATGACCTGACCTGTAATGAACTGTGAAACTAATGACATCACTGTGAGATCACTCTGGTTGAAAGCAAACTGTTGTACACGAAGGCTCATCAGGCGTGATATTAAAATGTCCACTTTTACATCTTTGAGTCCAGGCCAGTGTTAGACCCAATGTGACGGAAACCTGCAGCTAATGACTCAAGCAGACGGCCGTGGGCATTAGACAACTTCATTTATGAAATAGTCAGCCTCCTGTGTAGCCATACATTCACATTACGCTGGCTGAGCTGAGAGACGCGCCGCTGTCACAGCCACTGAGCAGTGTTGATGTCCCCCTCTCCCTGCATTCATCTTCCTCTCCAGTGCTAATGGTCTTCTCAGGTCATTTACGCATTAAGGTCCTGATCATCCATCTCCCACCTGCAGCCTGCGGTCTGCTGCTGTATGTGCCTCTGTATGTGCTGCTGTATGTTCTGTATCTGCTGCTGTATGTGCCTCTGTATGTGCTGCTGTATGTGCTTTATGTGCTGCTGTATGTGCTGCTGTATGTTCTGTATGTGCCGCTGTATGTTCTGCTGTATGTTCTGTATGTGCCGCTGTATGTTCTGCTGTATGTTCTGTATGTGCTACTGTATGTGCTGCTGTATGTTCTGTATGTGCCGCTGTATGTTCTGCTGTATGTTCTGTATGTGCTGCTGTATGTTCTGTATGTGCTGCTGTATGTTCTGTATGTGCTGCTGTATGTTCTGTATGTGCTGCTGTATGTGCTGCTGTATGTGCCGCTTTATGTGCTGCTATATGTGCTGCTGTATGTGCTGCTGTACACAACACTCATTTCTCACTTATTTCTGTTTCACAAACCATCTCCAAACACACAAACATACTCTTGTGTATCCTTGTGCCCGGGCTTCTAATTGCCTTAGAGGAGCGCTAATGCTAATTATATCTTAATGTAAAATGATAATTGCCACTTGTTGTGGCAGTAAAATGTCAGTGCTTTACTGTGGTGTGTTTCCTCTGTTAGAGCGGCTCTGTGGAGAGCAGAGCAGTTGACTGGTGTGTTCTCAAAGACAGACACATCTATCGCTTTAATGGGCATGATTCAGCCCCACCTGACACTGATATGTACCACTATTAATTAGTCTGTGCTTTTTTACATAGTGAAGTGTTTACATTGTGTTTAACTACTCTCCCATGGTGCATTGCAGTGCAGTCCTTTTCTGTTAGGGGGTTCTCATGTAGGTTAGTTGTACATTCAATATTCAGTGTCTGTTTGGATGGAGCACTGAGAGAACAAAACACAGAAGTGGCAGAGTAGCACAGTCTTCAAGCTGTCTCTGGAGTGAGGATCATACTGCTCCCCTTTTGCTTTTAGCCATCGTGCCTCTCCTCCTGGATCTCTCACGGACTGTTTGCCTCTGAGGTCATGGGGGAAATGTAGTGTTCACTGTTACGACGTGAACGCATGAACCCATACCAGCAGGTGTGTAATTATATATGAAAGCATTTTAAAGGAGCATCATGATGACATGTTGAAAGTAGGCCAGAGCCACAGACTTCAGTCTTCTGTTAGTTCTCACCCACTTCAAATGTGCCATTTGAAGTTGTAAAATAATCCAAGGTCATGATGCAGCTATTTTAAGACATTAGAAATAGTTTTAATACTCCAAAGTGTTTTCATGGAGGTCTTGTGTATGCATGTCACGTTTTGTTGTGTTTATGTGGTACTAAGGAACTAAGGGCCATTTGTTTGTTTCAGGTATGGCGACATGGTTCCAAAGACCATCGTGGGGAAGGTGTTTGGCTCCATCTGCTCTCTGAGTGGGGTGCTGGTCATTGCCCTGCCCGTCCCTGTCATTGTGTCCAACTTCAGCCGGATTTACCACCAGAGCCAGCGGGCCGAGAAGCGCCGTGCCCAGAGGGTACTGTCCCAAGTCTGCCTTTTATTCTTCTCTGGGCCTGTTTTGTGCTTTTATCTGCCTTTCCTTCTTGGTGCTGTCTTATCCGCTGGTAACAGAATGACAGGCCAAACACTATCTCTCAGAATATTAATCTTGTATTGTGTTTCTGTCTGTGCGGGTGGGCTATACTTGCTTGAGTGTATTTCAGTGGGAGAGAAATAAGAGCGGGAATGACAATGACTTAACAAATGATCTTCAGACTTTAGTGTCAGCAGCTTTTCAATGGAAATATGTGCATTTATTTCTAAAAGTGTTTGCTGTAGCAAAATTTCTTAATCATAGATTTAGCATGGTCGCTTGCAGCTAAATAGTGTGGCTGCCAGAGGGAGACAGAGCCAATTAGAGAGACAGACAAACCGTCATACTCTAAACCAGAGATCTGTTTGTTCAAACAGAAAACTCGGCTTGCTAGAATCCGCGCTGCGAAGACTCGGGGCACTAATGCCTATATGCGCTACAAACAAAATGGGCTGCTGTTCGACTCACTGGAGGAGGTAACGGGGTGTGGCAGCGCTGGGGCTGGCTGAGCGGGACGCGCTGACGCTTGCATGCCGCTGTGCTCGGGGACCATGCCATCACACCGGGCGCAGGGGGCTTCCCATGCTGTAACCCAGGGGCTGCTCTCATCTGTGTGGTACATCACCTCTCTCACATGTCGACTCTCTCGGACCATAGGGCAGGACAGGGGCCTTCTGGAGACTCATCAGCATGTCTATCCAACAGGGTTTGGAGGGGAAGGAGCTGCCAAAGGCTTACAGGACTCTGAGCTCAGCCTGCGTCTCCTCTAAACTCTGTTTTTGATGTGATTTGAATGTTTTTTTAGAGCATCCAGGTTTAGGTCAAACTAACACTACATCCTTCACCCAGAGCAGAGCCATCAGTGTGTTGTCGTGTTGTTGTGGTCTGAGTCTGTGCAATGTTCCATCTGTGTCCAGGTGTGCCACTGCCGTGCATTGACTTTATGTTCAGTTTTAAACTTAATTTCTGGTCCTTCTCATTAAATGAATGAAAGAATGGCACCTATCCTGTGAGACGTGTTCTGTGTTTAAACATGGTAGGGTTTCAGTAGACTGGCTGCCGTGCTACAGATCTGCATCTCGACTCTTTACGCTTCGCCTCCTCTTCACTACATCACTGAGCTGTTGCCTGAGACTGTGTGTGTTTGATGGCTTGGACCTGCTCATCTACACTTATCTCTCTGTGTTTCCCAAGGCCTGCAAAGAGGCAGCACACTCCCTGGCGACTAAGCCTGCCACCCCGCCTTTCGAGAGCCAACACCATCACTTGCTGCACTGCCTGGAGAAGACCACGGTAATACAATGCTGTTTTTATTTTACAGTCTTTCTAATAGGATTTTAAAGAATGTGGTCTCTGTGAAAGTGCTGCAGCGTGCGCTTTAGCAACAGCACTTTCTATATGACACAGTTACCATTTTCATTCATGCACAAACTCTGTTCCTATTCTTTGCAGCACAGGTTAAAAATAGCTGTAAATGGGGCTATGTTGAGCCTACTCACCAGCAACATGCTAAAGATAACACGATGCTGCCAGCCTGTACCATTAATCCTTCCAAACAAACCAGCTCACTTCATTTAAACTTATCCATAATTTAGACGAGCAGGAGCTAAGAGAGTTAATGTGACAGGACTTTCACACTGGCAGCTCAGATCTCTGCGCTGAGACAGGAGCGTGCCATAAATCAAGAGTGCATTCTCCTCATATCTCATCCCCTCTCCTCAGTAGGAGGCTGGTGCCTTGGGGAAAAGCCCTATTAAGACTTTGTGGGTTCATGCGAGATGCCAGTGTATACATTATGTCCCTTTATATAGCAGAGTTTGCAGCTGGAGTACTAATGTGGTTCAATCAGTGCTGCCCTGCCCCCTGCTGGACAACTACAGGCAGTATTTCTGCCTGACCTTCAAGTCAAGCCCATTTGTCACAGGGATAACAGTGGTGAATGTTTTCGCAGATGGCTCTTAATATGGACATCTGGCCCCATATATTTCAATTCCCCTTGATGATTCATTTAGCAATTATTAAACAATTTTGCTGGAGCCTCTGTTTAGTCGTCACTGTGAAACATCTTTACTCATTAGTTAGCACAGCCTATCATTATTGATGTAACACGGTGATTCATGAGGAGCACTGACAATCTGAGAATAACATGCAATAACACTGTTGAACATTGCGATAACGGGATGTGTATTAGTGTATTACATAGATGTACGACTATAACGTGTAAACTGGCTTAAAATAGTCAACTGTCATTGCCAAAAACCCGAGAATATATTTCAAGTACTAAGCGATGGAGTAGTGGTTTCTCACTGTAGCTCAGCTATGCCATAAATCCTGTGCCCCAAGGACATCTAAAAAAAGAGAGAGAATATATCAGAATTGGAACTGAACTAAATGACAGCTAAAACACTACATTTATTATTTAAAGCTGCACACTGTAACTTTTCTGGTGGGGGGTCCACCCCCATGGATACATATTTTAGTTGCCTGGAATGCTTAACAGTACAGCTTTAAATGTAGTTTATTTTGCATTTGTCTTTTTGTTTTGTGGGTGTTTTAATTGCTCCCAAATACCTATTCCAATATTGTATTTCTATGGATGAAGCAGGTGGTGGACCCTCCTCCCGAAAACATACAGACATAGAGCTCCTTTAATTTGAACGTTTATAACAAAGTAAATCATTTAGTTTCTTACAATTTGTATATTACATTATTATAGGACTTGCCATAAACGTATTTGCAGCTTTAGTTGACGTCACATTTGTGCCTTTCCCATTCTGCAGAATCATGAGTTTGTGGACGAGCAGACGTTCCAGGCTAACTGCATGGAGATCAGTATGATGAACAAGTCAGGCTCACGCTCCTCCTCACTCTCCTCATCTCCACATGGCCTGAGCTCCTGCTGCTCCCGAAGGCACCGCAAGAAGAGCAGCTTCAGCCTGCCCAGCACCAACAACCAGGAGCTGAGCACCATCCAGATCAGGGAGAGACCGGTGGTCAACAGGTACACGCATACAGATAATACGATAAAGAAGGGGCTAAAATATGTCTATCCTACACTGAAGTGAAAACAATATACAATTAATTCTTCATGGGGACTGACGAAGCGTGATATCACAGTTCAAACTCTTCCATAGACAAAAACAGGGAGTCTGTCTGAAGTGAACAGAATGCCATTAAAGTGAATGAGACTCCCTGGGCCTGAAAGTGGACATTTTTCCAGGGCAACTTCAAATACGGCTCATATTCAGTTGTTTTCAATTTTTATCATCTAGAATACGAATATGTCACACTCTCACATTCAAAACCACTTTCATTTCTCCTGACCTCCTTTCTAGGCCTGTCACAATAACACATTTTAAAGAATGGTATATTGCTACAGAGATGTGACTGACACAAAGCAGGGTAGTAGACAATATCATTAAAAGGCCTGAGCTGTAGCAAATGAATAGCAGAATGAACCAACAATTAACCATAAAAGTTATTTATTTAACACGCTACAGCTCAAGTCTAATGTTATTACATAAAAGTGGCAACAAACTCCCTCCTATTGCAAAGAAATTGTACACACGATAAATATTGAACAATAATTCTATAGGGTATTTATTGTGACAGGCCTAACCCTGTCTAGTTTAAACAATACAGGTGTTATGCTTTTATGTTATAATTAACCCAACAATGGAGACATTTGTTTACTTCTTGGCTTTAGTTAGAATAAGAAAGTTTTATCAGTCTGTCATTTTCACAAGCTCGTCATTGGCAGCTTATGAAAATCCACAGACATATGTTATTTGTGCAGATGGAATATATTATACACTATAGATAAAGTAAATATAAAAATAGATATAACTACAGTCATATAGAGTCAAGCACTGTGACAACATATTCCCTCATTACTGCTGTGAACTCTGAGCCTTGAAACTGTGAACACGTTGTTGTCAAGGTGAAAATAGCATTGGAAACAGTTGGTGGGAAATAATACATCATAAGTAGATTACACTGTATCTAACCTAATTGCTACTCAGGGACATGTGGCTTGTTCGCTGTGCTCAAAATGTCTGACCAGTGGCTCATCCATAATTTAACACTCCATTGTGGCACACTTAATATGGTTCATACATGCACACGCTCTTTTACCTGAAATAAGGCCAAAGCACTTATGCACAGGCTTATAAAGAAACATGTTTGCATGCATAAATAGAGCAGTATAGAATGTATTTAAAGAGAGTGGAGCCGTGGATGGAAAATGGCTAAGTTTGAGGCAAGCTTCATAAAACAGTACACTTTGTGAAGTACACTGTGTGAAAAACCAACCATAGAGCACATTAGATACACTGCACATGTAGAGGAAAGGTTTCAAATGTCTGACTAAGTGAGAGGAGTTTTTCATTTAGTAAATTAAATGAATGTTGTTCATTTTGTTGAAAAACAAACAAAAACAAAACTTACTACTAAAACTAATATCAAGACTAGATACTCTTAACAATAATAATCATGCCTCACATTTCAGGCTTAATTCACTTTTCAGGCTTACCAAACCCCTCAAAGTGCAGTCATTATTCATTCCACACTCGGTGGTGGTAAACTACTACTGTAGCCACAGTAGCCCAGGAAAAATCATTTACACACTCCACTTTCATACTAGACAATGTGGGTGAAGTGTCTTGCCCAAGGACATAATGACAGAACTTGGTAGAGGCTTTGGGTTGTGGGACCACTGCTCTGACCACTGAGCCACTGTCGTCCCATTTGGACAGGACTAAGTCGAGCATTTCCTGAATAGTTTTTAAATAGTGTTGACCTACTGTATATCAGAGCAATAGAATAACAAATAGTAGATTAAATAACTGTATTATTTGTTGTTGATAATGTATTTCACAGTAAGGCATATTTGGGTTTCTATCTATTGGTTGATTTCTTTTTAAGGGCAATTCTATCATTTTGACCCCTTCTCTGTGACATTTAAACATGATTAGTTTAGTTTATTTAATAAGACAGGGACAGTGCACAATATACATTTACCTTAACAGGACAGATGCTTTGTACCAGGTTGTAGCGCCAGTGCTCATTTCCACCTTCAGACCCCTGGGCAGGTTGATGTTATAGTTTATAAAATCAAACATACAAAGAGTTGCCAGTGTGTAGTTCTGCTTATCCACTGACCACCAGCCCACGCTGGAAGCCCGGCCTTTCAAGTGCCCACTCTCTGGCATTACTCAAACTGATAAATCGTAGTATTATGTGGCGGTGGAGAAAGCAATTAGCACAACAGCAAAAAAGTTAAGTATGACAAGTTGAGCGTATCAGTGAGCTTTGTTTGTTGATAATTGCATTGTGATTAAAGTCTGTGTTGGTCTATATGTTAAACTCAGTGACAGGGCCAAATTAAAAGTTATCCTGCACAGAGCAAAGCACAGCATTAGTTTCCTAAATGGGCTGACCTTATGACACACTTTCTCCATATACAGTACTGAGCAAATGTGTAGCAGGCTGTGAAAAAGGCTATTAACTAAGAGTGCGGCGGGCTGTGGTTTTGTTTGTGTTTATTTTTTTGTGGCATCAGCAATGAACCAATGACATAATAGTTCACTTTGGAGTAGATATAAATCGCTGTTAAGATCCAGCGGTGATTTTCAGTAAGATTCTACTGATCAAGACATCACTCACGAAAAGGACATAATTGCTTTTATTATATCGTGGCCTTGTCGAATACAAAATGTTCATGGCTCGTTTGAAATCCATACACTCACTCTGTTCAGGTCAGAGTGCCGTTTTATCATTACGAGATAGGACCAGTGCCCTGACAGAGGTCTGACATACACAAGACAGATGCTTTCCTCCATATATACAATATTATTACTGTGCCCGGAATGTTCCACAGTATGGCATTGCACATCTACCTCATTATCATCATTTCTACCTGCTTGATATAACCATAATCAGATCACTATTGAGATAAGTGGCGCACCCTGAGAAAAGTTACTTGAATATACAGATTTGTGTTGTTGTATGGCAAGGTCTGCATCTGTGCACTTTATGCTAACTACTTTAATTAGAACACAGAATTTATTTTTAAAAAAAAATCAGGCTTACTTAATACACTCATGATTTAATTAGATATTTAATCCTGAATCATTCTTGAAGGTCCCATATTAGGCAAAATTGACTCTTGTGAGCTTTAAGCCATATTATAATTATAGGCATCCCAAAACATGTACTGTAGGTATAAAAGTGGTGAGTGAGTGGTGGTGGTGCTTACTACCATCGAGTATGGAGTGAATGAACAATGCTTTGTTAATAATGCTCTGTAAAGCGTCTTTGAAGACATGTGTCTGTGAAAAAGTGCTATAGCTGTTGTTGTAAGGTGACCTTGGGTGTCCAGAAAGGCGCCAAATAAATAAAATGCATTATTATTATTATTATTATTATTATTATTATTATTATTATTATTATTATTATTATTATTATTATAGTTTTTGTTTCATTCAAACACTTTTGAGTAACCCTATTATTAGTCTGTCTCCAAAAGCTCAAAATGCTCTGTTGCACCTTGTGATGTCATGAAGTGGTAGTTTTCAGTTACCTTTTTGTTTTTGTTCAGTAAAGATTGGGAATTCCAGGTCTGAAATCATCCATATAGTTTTAGAGAAGAGTTTAAAAACACAGTGGAGCACTTCCTGTTTTACCACATGACATCACAAGGTGGAACAGAGTATTTGAGAGAAAAACTCAGCCAAAATATGCAGGATTAGTGTATTAAACAAAACACAGCTCACAGGTATAGTACAACACGTATGTATTTGATGAGGTCATTACAATATAGATCAGAAAATAGTGTAAAATGGGCCCTTTAAAGAACTAAAACATGACTTGTTCATTATGAGTTAAATCTGGTGTGATATAGACCTTTGCTCTTTTCTTTCAATCAGAAAAATCCTATTGTAACAACAACTATATCCTCTTGAGCCCGAAGAAAAAAGTGTATTGCAATATAGATATTTGTTATTTTCTATCTATTTGAAGGTAAATGAACACCTTAGCATTTAGATTTTAATTTTGTTAGACACAAACATTAAAATTATTAAACTAACTGCTACTTTTAATTTTACAGGGTTAAGAAATACAAATAAATGTGAAAATGTAGTTTAAAATGGTATAAATAAAGGATATTTGATTGTCTTTTCCCTGTACCATAAAATATACCATACCAAACAAATCATGTATCAGCACAAAGACCTGGGCGCTGCTCTACAAAGTACAACAAGAATTAAGCGTCTACCTCAAAACACTTAAAAGATCGACTGCTTAACTCAGTGTCCACTATAAAGGACACAAATGAATGGGCTGGATCTCAGGAGGATAGGTGTGTTTTTTTTTGTTCAAATAAACCAAGGAAAAGGAACATTTTTATCGACTTTGCCAATGAGGGAGAGAGGTGTGATGATGTGATATTGCAAGGTCTTACGCTTTTGTCCCTGTCTCCCCACAGCCGCTCCAGCCTGAATGCCAAACTGGACGGGACAGTGCCCTTGAAATGTGATGACCCGTACATCTCGCCCTCCATGGTCAGCCTGCAAGCCCCCGTGGTGACGTCGTCGGACGGGGACGGCTTCACCAGCTCCACCGCCGCCGTCTACTCTCAAAGCAACATAGTTCGAGTATCTGCCTTGTAGGTGTCATTTTGTTAGCCTATCTGCCGATCAGCTAACTGGTCTTTGTAGTAGAAGTACCAAAACTGCTGAAAGGAGAGGGGACCACACACAAGCATCAACCTGCCATACTCCAGAGACAGATTATACCAGATTATAATCTAAGACGACTCTTCATCTGATGTCAAATCTCTGCATGGTAACTACTTGATGTATGGACTTTGGGGAAGGAAACGTAACCAGCAGCTCCTTTAAAGCACAGCGGAAAGAATTTTTTTGGGATTGTCTAAATATCGGTGTTGCCTAAAATACTGAGAAAAACTTTATTTTTTTGAATATGTAATGTTTTTGTCATCATAGGAGGAGGGGCGGATGTTTTGGGGTCACTTACAATGGCCTGTATCGACAAAGCACACTCATTCTCATCTTATTGTGAATATTGTGTCCATATTTAGGAGTTTGCTACATACATTTTCAAAGAGCCCCGATGAAGAGGTTTCCCCGTTCTTGTAAATTCAGAAATTCATCACATTAGCTGGAATGAATTGCCGTTTTGTGACTCCTCATTACTGATCCATGGACTGCTCGCTGAGTAAAAATACTACCACGCATCCTGACATGTTTGTGAACTGTGCAATGTGAAAGTTATGAAATTAAATTCTCTGTGTTAGCTTCTTGACATCCTGGGTCAACGCTGTTTCCATTAATTACCAATTGAGAAATATACAGGGTATTTGCAGTCATAGTTGGCTAGAGAAGTAATACAAAAGTGGACATAATGTTGGAAAAAATTCTATTAAATCAATGCATTCTCCCGTGAGATTTAATGGTACACTGTGTTAAAAGCGTCATTTTGTACATTTTTCATTGCTGTAAATATCTCTGTTCGGAAAGACGATCATCTGCATTTGAAAGTTGACTATACTTTCCTTTTTAGATTTAGTTGACATACTGCTTTTGTGTGTTAACTGGTTGAATTAAGGATTTGCATGCTGTCATTATGGAATTCAGTTTTTTCTTCTTAAAGTTTGTCTCTCTCTCTGCTTCCTGTTTTGAGCTTTATCCTTTAAAAATGATGAAAAATGATCGAGGAATGACAAGTAATCAAGACTGGGATGTTATGGTGTAAATTGAGCAGCACTTTTAATGATTTTAATGAAATCTTGTAATGAAGTACAAATTAAAAAGGTAAAGAAAGGGTTAAAATATATCACATTGTGCATTTGGTGCAGTGGATAGAATAAATACTGTAGCTCAAATGAACATCCAACTTTTGAGCCATGTCTTTCTTTACGGGATATTGGGTTTACAGTCAGAGGTGGTACAGTAACATAAAGGGCCTAAATTACGCTATTTTCTGATCTATGTTATAATGTTAAATAATGTTATAAGACCTTTAAAACTGTGTTCAGACAAAGTACTCTGAATATTTCATCTAGTAGAGATAAAAAGCAGTCAATTACTATTATTTTAGTATTTAGTATTTTAGTAAATAGAGAAATGATCAGCTCATATTCAGCTAAATCACAATTATATAAACATATAATAAATTAAAAATGTATTTAAAGGTGCACCATGTCACTTTTCTGGAAGGAGGTTCATCTTGTCATCTTACTTGTCTCTGTGCAGATGTTATTTTTCTTGCACTGAGCCTGGAAAGTTCTAGAGTAAGATCTTAATGGAGACATACAGTATGTTTTGTGGGTATTGAGTATTAGATCATAGATTATGATTTCACAGTGGTATTTCACTGTAACAAGCAGTGCATTTTTATTAATGGGAGTCTGAAGTTTTTTAATAATAATGTGAATAATTAAGAAGAAGGTGTGGGTGGAGATAGGGGGTGGGCAAAAACAGCAATTTTCTGAGCTCTCAAGCATCATTCATTTAGGTAATTACAGGATTACTCAAACATCCATAACCCACTTGGAATACAACTTTGAGTAAGCTAATGATGAGGGAACACCATAACATCATAACTTTATTAGACTGATATTATTACTGATCACATTAGTCTGTCTTGCAAGTGCGGTCAGGTCTCCACAGATCATAACTGTAATTTGGCTTGGAGATAGATATGTTTATGCCAAACTCTGATTCCAGGCAAAGCAATATCCTCTCCATGGAGCCTTCCACCAGAAAAGTTGCTTAAGGCAGCTTTAAAAAACACAAGAAACAAACCTCACGATTGAGTTACAAAAAAAATTAAATAAAATTTAAACTTCAGTTCTGTCAAGTGAATTTTAAACTACAAAAAATACAAATATCCTTCAACCACATCTCCAGTACCAAGCAAGAAAATGTGTATTATTAGAAGTTTATTTTCATTCATAACAGTTACTCAAGTAGAGTTTACGAAAGTGTCCATAACCATTACTTCAAACAGGCGTATCCTTCTGGGGAGAGTAAAAAAAAAGTCTGCAATATGAATTTTTCATTAGATTTGTACCCAGGGCCCAAAATTTGATGCTACATCCTGCCCCAGAACGATAAGAAGTACAAAGTATTACTCAAAGAAAGCAGTAAGCTAAAAAAAATGAATGAAAGAAGGACAAAGGCAAGAAAAAAGTGTTACTCATAGCAGACTGGTGTCTCCTCATACTGGCTGTGACTTGCAGGACGTGTGTGGACCTGACTGTCCCGGTGGTGGGCCCTGTGATATGGAGTCTCAGGGGGCAAATGTGCACTTGTTTGGGCTGTGGATAGCGTAACTCCCTCCGTTGGGCTCATTGTTCCAGCAGCATGTGGTGCCTCGGCTCTGCAGGTGATAGGCACTGCTGAAGACAGCTACTCTTTATCACAGAAATACCCAAGAATAGTTACTCACATGGAGTATTTTGAACAGTTTGAGTACTTTTATTATGATAATAGATACTTCATTGATCCCAAAGGAAAGTCAATGTTGGGCAGCAGCAACATAGAAACAAACACATAAACAGAGAAAATTTTTTTAATTAATTTATTGTTCTAATATGAGGTAAATTTTATCTTTTGGCAACACTTTTTCTGTTGCATTACTTACCCATTCATTCATTTGTTTTTCAATATAGAACCAAAAATAAGAAAATGGAAAAACAAGTCTTTTCTTTTTGCTTTTGTTTCTAAAACCAAAATGAAAAAAAACAAAACAAAAAAAAAACAGATAACTTATTTTTTCATTTTCAATTCATATATAGGATTCATATATTTGGTCTATGGGCTGTCAGTGGGAAAAATGTAATATAGAAGTCGTTCCTGAGTACAAGTCACAGTACAACCCAAACTCTGAAAAAAAAACGGTATACATGGGGTACCAAGAACCGATTAATACTCATACACCGTGTCTCATGAGCAGCTCCTGTTCTGCAATCGTAGGTCGCAAGAATATCAAACCCTTCAAATCCAGCCTCTCGGGAGGGTTGAAGTCGTTTGTATAGTGTGTGAACATGAATCATAAGCTGTGAACTTTTAAACTCTGTGATTCGGTCGTACAGTTTGAGCTGGGGCTGTGTGAAAAGACTGAAAATATCCCACAGTGCACGCCTGTCTGCTATTTCCCGTCTACAATAAAATGACTCGCAATGAGACTCTTAAGTGTTTAAAAGATCAGAGTACTGCACTTCTAGTTTAGATACAAGTCAAAACTATGTTATTATTATTTGTGAAATGTGGTAGTTCAGATAGAGGATTTTTAATGCACAGAAGTCTGGAGATAAAGTCCACAGAAAGTAGAGCCACTATCGCTAATCTGCAGCTTCACCTTGATCTGTGCGCTGTGTGGATGTAAACAGACACACGTGAGGAACTATCTCATCTTTTTACTTTTAAAGAACACCTCAAACTGGATTAACAGCGCTGTTTTGTGGACTGGGTGTCATTATTTGTGGATGACAATTTCTGTGGATAATGTGGATGAGATGCTGCACTTTAAACTTTATGAGAGGTGAGTAATAATATTTATTTTTGCAATTTCCTGCCCCTAATGCTCTGTTTTACTGGCTATTGCTGTAGCATTGCTTATGTTTAGTGGTTACGATCTGACAGAGCAGTTCAGAGTCACACACCATCGGGTCACGCTTCCCCAAACTCGAGGAGAAGCAAATCGCTGCTTAAATCGGACAAATTCTCCTGTAGAGTGTGGCGGCCTTTAGGCAGTTATGGCAACCATTTCTTGATGACTTATATTATAAGTAGTAGTTAGGGAATATTAAAAAAATACTCGTCATCATAAAGAGGGTTTTGTAGATTGTAGATTTTTAAGCATATAACATACAAACCCTGAAAGTGCAAAGTTATGATTCAGTGTGATTTAAGTTTATTTCTGAGTCGGTAAAACTCCGTTCTAAACTGTGGGTTGACAGCGGCGTAGATGATGGGGTTACTGAGGGAGGTAACACAGGCCACGGACACTGACAGCACCTCCAAGTCATCGACCACAGCAATCTGCAAGGAAAAATGATGGTGTAGTTTAATAAATTAAGAATAAATTAGCTATTTTGTTATCTTTTCCTCAAATGTCAGTTAGAAAATATATAATTTTTGTGTATTCATTAGTAAGTATAATTACGCTTGGTTGAATCCAGATATTACTGAATACTTTATTGTGCTAGGTGTATTATGTAACTTTTCTGGTGGAGGATACAGCTCCTACTTCATATCCACAGAGATGTCATTACTTTGCCTGGAAAGAACCACAATAAAGCATTAAACTAATCTCATAGAAACAAGAAGGGGAAACCAACAGGCCAAGTTGAAAATGAATAAAATAATTATTTAAATGCAAGCTACATATGTTTAATGCCATACTGTGGAACATTCATTAAATCTCCATAAAGACAAGCAGATACTAGAAAGGTTACATAGTCCACAAAAAAGGAAAAGAAAGAAATAATGTGTTCTTCTGTAAAGAGAAAACCACGGCTACTTGTTAACGGGAGAATAGTTTAGACTCAGCATAATAGAGTCTTTTTGTTGTCACATCACCCGCACACGTATAAAAGTCCTAAGCACACTAATAAATCTCTCTCTGAAATGTAAAGCAATACATTATTCCAACATTTTTTCATGACTTACTTGAATATACTTATTTCTGTGGAGTGCAAAGTTGAGGATGATGGTGGTGATGATGGGCAGCCAGAAGAGCAGAAAGGTGACGATGATGTAGCCAGCACGTTTGGCCATCGTACTCTCCTTCTTTTTGTTGGCCCTTTCTCTGTTTGACCTTGAAGGCATCATGCACACTGCCCCCTCTATGTTCTCCACCTCTGTTTTTGTAACTGGAGATACTGTATTCACTGTTGCACTATCTCCAGCTTTTATCTTTACATCTGAAACCGGCTCTTTGCTGGGTGTTTGTGCAGCGGTTTGAACGTCAAGGTTATTTTCCAAGACCGGTTTGTCATTTTGTGCTTTTTCTTTTTGATTTTCTGAGTTCAGATTGTGTGACATTTGCTGCAAGTTGGTGACTGAGCTTTTAACCCCATCCCTTACATCTCCATCTGTTCCTGCAGTCTCTGGCTTCACACTTTCACCAGGGCTCACTCCATCCTGCATGGCTTTCTTACAAGGCTGTTCCAATTCAATTACCTCCAATGCGTTTTCCTTTTCATTCCCGGCGCCTGGAGAGATGCATTGTGGGAGGTTGGAGGTCAACAAAGCTGACACTGTATCTTTGTTGGGTGAGTTCTGTGCGGCTTCAGTCCCCATCAGTTCCATTTGGATAATATTGTGTTCTGTTTTCTTGCTCTCCTCTTTCTTTTTCTTTACAGGAATGATGCCTTTATCGAAAATCTTCCTGTTGTGTGATCTGAGCAGGAAGAAGATACGAGTGTAGAAAGCGATAATGATGCTAAAACAAGCTGCCCATAAAGGAAGAACCATATAGAGACCATATGTGTCATAAGATACTTGAAGTGTTCCTTGCCTAACTCCATGGCATCTGACGTAAACAGGGGAGTCCTTCAGGAAAATCAAGCAAAATAGGGCAACCACAATGGCGATTATCCATGTTAGCGGGATCCACACCATAATGCGTTTTCTTCTTTGGGCAGTTTTGAAGGGTTGTGAAATGGCCTGGTATCTCTCCGCACTTATACAAGCTAGAGTTAGTAACTGAATACAACAGCTGAAGGAAAAAGAAAAGACTTGCATATCACAAATGATACCTTCCACGTGACCTTTCTGATTTAAAGATGAAATGATTGTTAGCAAAACTGGACAGTCGATGACGCATCTGAGAAAATCGATGACCGCCAAGTTCACCACCAGGGCGTTGTTGGAGTTCTGAAGACTCTTTTGCTTGTACACAGCTAGAATGACGAAAACATTAGCAGCAATACCAACAAAAAAGGTTGCCAGAAGAATTAAGAAGTTTGCCGCGACAAATCCAAGTTCAAGGTAAGTTTTCGAAGTGGTTTTGTTCTTCGTTTCCGGTGCGTCAAAGTTGTATCCTATCATATCTAATCACAGCATGCTGAAATCTGGGTCCAGACCACTTCAAGCTCCTTCTACGAATGGGAGACTTGCAAACTTCCTGGAGATTATGTATGGTTAAAACAAGAAGCTCGGACATGTTATGCCACAAGACACGCCCTTTTCATTAGCACATCACAGCACAAGAAGGTCATGGGGGAGACATAATGGTTCACAGTCATTAAAAGCTGTGCAGGGCGAGCTCACAGGAGGTGAGAGGAAAAATGGCCGCTGGGTAATTGAAAGCATGTGTAGTTCGTTAAGGCCCAAATGACTTATGCCAGAGATTACGGGTGGCCATAACCACAAGATTATATGAAATCATAAAGTGGACATCTGGAGAGATTTCTGTATTATGAGTTAGTGTTTTATGGTTAATGCAGCTGCACACCCGCTCATATTTGTCAATCTTTGTCACAAGTGAAACAGTATTAAATTGTTGGCAAAAGCATTAAATCAAGATTTGTAATAAGCTTCATATTCTTTTGTTTTGTCTCATCGCTTCTCCTTGACGGCACCAGGTATTTTTGATTAAGAAGAAAATGTGACAAAATCTTGAACCAAATAATGATGCTATATTGTATAACAGGTCATACATTTTGACAAAAGAACTGAGAGTGACTATCTTCTATCTCAGTGGTGATAAGAGTACTAAAGTACATGAAGTACAGTACAGTTACATAGCTAAAAATGTACTAATTTACAAATATAAGCACTACTTCAAAAATAGTTCTTTATTAGTTACTTTTTAAACACATGTTAGCAGCATTTTAGATAGATACAGCCCTTGTACGGTACTCTGAACTTTATGATTTTCACTGTAACTCACTACAATCATTACAATTACATGGTTAGAATTGTACTTTGTTGGAAATATAAGTGCAGATTTTAAACCTGTACTAATCTACTAAAAAATACAAGTCTTCAAACAAATCACGGTACAATTACAATTACAGTAATGTGAGTATTTGTGCCCCAGCTGTCTGGTAAAGAGAATATGAATATACGGTTTATTGGACTGGTTGAATACCGCTATTGCATCAAAACTAAAATATACCGATTATAATTTTCCCTACAACTGTTAAGAGAAATGGTGGTTGAGGCTGAATGAATGAAAAAGAAGAAGAGCTATAAAAAAGAAGAGAAAAACGGCGACATTTTGGAAATCTGATGAACATTGTGCCCTTCCCAGGCCTGGACAGATTAAGAATATCAGGTCAGGAGCTGAATACTGCACCATATTTATTACTATGGCTGAACGATTTTGGAAAAAAAAAATGTAATTCCGATTTTTCTGACACGCATCCCAATTACAATTAGATCTGAAATATGAAAACTAATACAGGAATCCCATGTTTGAGAATAAGACCATTTTGTCATTGCAAAAGACTTAAATAAGACTTCACGATTTGCTAATTGCGACAATTCAAATAGCAATTTCTGACTAATCTTGCATCCCTAACTTTTACACGTTTTTACACAAAAGAATGCACCCAACGGATCAGATAATTTGCCGTCGTAAATCCAGAACGGACAAAAATAAAATAAATGAACTATTCCGGGGAGTGTACAGATTTAACCAAAAGCCACTGTTACGCACTACTGGGTTAAGTGCACAGCTGTCCCCATGGTCCAAAAGATCACATCACAAGAGTTGGCACTAACAAGGCCAGATGGATGATGAGAAACTTCTGCATTTGTCAAAGGGAAATGAGGGGCGACCATGCTGTGGGATTATACCATGACATTATGTAATCCTGTTTAGAGATATAGTGTGAAATGCTCTTTGCCTCAAATGTGAAAAAGATTACGGACGACGCCAAATCTGGATTAGATCAACACAATGCCTTTTTCACTGCACACAAACATATTAGGCTGATCAAATGCCTCGTGCTGTTTTACAATGAAGGGACTAAAATACAGAAGAGAACAAGAGCATAAGGGGAAATAAAAGGAACTTTATTTAGTGTCAGGTCCTATTTGAACTATTTACAACAAGACAGTCAACAAGGCCCATGTTACACTTGAACCAAAGCCAATTGCTTGTATCCATGGAGATTTTGTGTCTTTGCTTGGACTGTTTCTCAGTATGGCATTAAATCACCCTTCTTGTTTTTATTCAGGAGGTGTTTTTATCGCCAACATTACAATACAACAATGAAAAACATGCATCTCTTTTTCTGTGACTCTCCTCTCTAATTTGGGCTGATTTCACCACCTACTCTTATCCATCGAGATTAGTTTAAAGCCGCATTCACTGCCAAGGACCAAGCCAACAAGACATGTGCGAAGTGAAAAGTGTTTATTGCATTGAGACGAGGCAGGTCGGCTGGGTTGAGACTTGGGGTGGGGGTACAGTCTCAATCTTCACATGGCCCAGCAGGACGGGACCTCCCCCCTCTTAGGCGTCATATGTCTAGAAGAGAACAGATGGGGGTTGGGAGGGTGGGGTCGAGTTATTCGGAACGAACTGGGTTGCCGGGTTAGGCTGCTATAAATAGGCTTCTGGGAAATTGAGGCATGACAGAAGTGAGCTGTGATTCGCTGTAGAGGAGCCGAGGGCGGTTAAGTTAATCATATTAACTACATTTATTGAACATTCTAGGCAAAGCCATAACATCTCCATGGAGACTTTGCACCAGAAAAGTTGCAGTTGTGAAAAGCGCATCTCTAAGCAGATCAGCGGGCAAAAACAAGACATTTTGGCTCTCTAGTCTTCATGACAATACACAGAGAGCCAAAACATTATAACCACCTGATCGTGACATCTTATTTAATCCATACACGCTACAACAAACATTGGAGCACTTTTGAGAGGATTTAGACCTCTGTTCATTCTGCTCATACTGGGGACACAACGCATGAGCTGAAGAAATGAGAATCCTTTTTTTTTTAGTAATTTTTCCATTACTCAGAGGACAAAATGTTCTACTGCCTGATATCAAATTCACAAATCTGATATCAGGCTGTCTGTCTCTTAACTCATTAGCAGTCATAATTTTAATGAAAGAGCCATCCAGACAAACGCAATTAACATAATTATCAAGTATGATCTTTGATATTCATTACAATATTCCGATCACGCGACACTCTCTTCAAATTTGATTTTTTAAAAGGCGCTGTGCCCGATTTTTATTTAAAAGTTGAAAAGCAGATCTAGTTCATTTTACAGTTTGCAGTTAGTAAAACCTCACTTACCTTATGCATTCTGAGCATCTTAATTATTCCCCATGATGAGTTTATAAACCCTTTTCCACAGCTTTCAGAGACCAGAGTGGAATTTTGAGAAAAGCTGATGACATCTAGCATGCTAATGTGTACTTCCTGATTATCAAACCATAAAGATTATTTCTAATTAGATGCAAACAGCACCCAGTTGACGTATTTTGACCTCAGGAGCTGCGTATATAATATATCTGTATTGGGATGAGACAAATTTAATACAAAAATGAAATGAAATAAAAAAGTACAGGCCCTTTAATAAACTCCAATCTCATTTCACACTACTGGGACCAAATAGAGAGAATACATTTCCTCTTTGACTTTTGTGAGCTTAAACAGAGTACAGGAAAACTGGAAACGCTGCCAAATTTGTCTTGTTTTAATTATGCGCTTTTGTGGCTAATGCAGAACTGATTCAAACAAATGACTTCCTCCTTTGTGTTAGCAGCTCTATCACAGACAGAGGCAGAGAGAGAAAGAGAGGAGAGAAAGAGAGGAGAGAAAGAGAGGATTTGTTGTATTTGGCCTCCCCTCCTCCACTTGTGTAATTGCATTGAGGAAAGCTAGTATCCACACAGGTACTTGTGAAAGAAATTATTCCTATACCGTCCACACTGCGGCAAAATCAAATCATGTGTTTTTCAAAATGTGCTAGTTGGAAAAAGGGCATGACCTGTGAATCGCATCATCCATATAAAATTTAATCTGGCCACAGCGATAAAGTAATAACACAAAAGGCTATACGTGCATTTTACATAGATATTTACATATGTGGTGTGGGAGAAGTCACAGAAGCAACTTAACAGGGAATATATGGAAGGGTCTGCACAATGTAATTTATGTAAAATCAATTTTCTCAGTGGAGGAATGCACTGTCCAGCACTATCTCTGCAGAAAGTCTATAAATAAAATAGGGGGTCAACTAATTTACTTTCCACATGGTTTAAGTGTTAAATTATTAAAATGCACAGTTCTGTTTTTTTTTTTTGTTTTTTTTTACATAAATGGTTTACAAATACACAAAGGACACTGCCCCGGTTCTTGGTCTGCTTGGCTACTTTCCAGCATTCACACACATTGTCGTAGAAACATTAAAACAACAAGAAGTTCAACTAAAACAAACTACTGCCTAAAAGGGGGCATGAGTGATGAGTAAACATAACTGGGACTTTAAAATGGGTTATCTAGTCTTCCCTCTTCTGTCTCTGTTACTTACCCCATGACTGAGACTGAGTCAACAATGAGACAAAGATGAGTAGTACTCAACTACATTTACTCAGGTTCACTTGTGTAATACAGTCTTGGAGTAGTTGCAGATGCAATACTTTTACTCATACCTGAGTAAAAATGTATGTGTAACAGTACTCTTACTTGAGTAAAAGATTTGGATATGTTTCCTATTGCCATTTGCTATACAAGTTACTTTGACAATATTAAATGATTTATTATGGTTTGATTTATCTTTTGTAAATACCAGATTTTGTCCATTATTTACAATGACTCTCACTCATAGTAGTTATAAATATGTTGAAATAACTGTGCTCTCCCTTTAGTACGGCTCTGGCTACTCCACCCACCTCTGGTTAAAGTACTTTTAATTTTAGTTTTTAAAAATAATATTCCTTCAAATAAAAGTCGATCAACTCTAATAACTACGCCATATAGAAATGATCAACTACACATATTATAAATAACCAGATCTCTAGAAAACCCCAGGCCTTCTGGTGTTCTTGAAAACACATTTCCCTGCACCACTCTCAGTGCAGCACAAGTATCCTGGATGGATAACACAGGCCAGTCCCACCTGCTCTTTAGTGGAACTCCATTCACAGTCTGTACATCTCTGTTGCATCTATATTGTGCTTCTTTGTCACAGAGGCAGCACCTTGCTGTGAACAGTGCGTGTGAGAGGGAACCGGGTTTCCCTGTTGTTGAGCGGCTGCATGATGATGTTGGAAGAGGCAGGACCGTGGGGGATGTACTTTCCACAAGACAGCACTTCCAGAGTGGCATCACGAAACTAGGACACAACAAAATCAGCAGCAGCAAGAAATCAGTGTCATGAGTAGGGATGTACCGATCCGATATTGGTATCGGACATCAGCGCTGATAATGAACAATTTGCTAGATCTGTGCATCTCTAGTTATTAGCCCCATTTGAAAGTCCTTACTTGTTTGTTGGACAGGAAGTAGATGATTGGGTTATACACTGGGCTGGTCTTGGCAAAGTACATAGGCATGGTGGCGACTAGAGGGTGAATATAGAGCTCTGGATCTGCCACCACAACCACAGATAAGACCGTGTAGGGCAGCCAGCATATGAAGAAGGCTACGATCATACACAGGACCATAGTGATGGCATGTTCATTTTCCTCTTGACTAGAGCGACCACCCTGGAGCTCCACGCTTCGGTTCAGCTAGAAGAGAAAAAAATATAATACAGTACAACTGCACCTTAATAATGTGAAGAGGGCCTTTGGGAGACCAAACGAGCTGTTAAACAGGTCATTGTTGAAGAGCCAAACTAAGCAAAGGACTAGCTATGATCTATGACTACGAGGTAGAGGTTACTTCACAGTTAGGTCTTTACTGAGGAGGCAAAGGCAGTACATCTGTGACAAGGTCCCCGAGGACGAGAGCTGCTCTGTTAAGGGCCGTGGATGACTCTACCTTCTTTTAATAACCCTTGGCTATGTCAATTTATGAAGCAAATCACTACATTCAAGAGAAGACATGAATTTTGGATTTATTCGCTCTTCATATAATCATTTAGATAAAGGAAACAAAAATACAATAACATTGTATTTTTGTATTGTATTGTATATATAATGTGTCAAATAATAATATCACAATGTTCTTTTGATTTTGATTTGATCAAAATTCATGTAAACTCAGTATCATTATATTGCCTGGAAGAGGTAGCTAAAGTCATCTGCTTCTTTTGATTGGTTAAATCCATTGTTTCTGAGGCTGACCAATAGGAGATTTGGGCAGAAAAAATGTCTTTATTTGAGCATAGAGCTGCATTCAAGAGAAAAAGGTGATATGGTGATTTTCTGTCACAGGAATGAGTTTACAACTGTGAGTTTATAACCATATTGCGCAGCTCTAATAACACAGTACTAGTACTACTATGCACAAAAGAGGCACCTTGTTCATGTGTGTGAGGACGTTGTAGTAGCAGTAGATGATGATGGCCACTGGGATGAGGAAGCAGAGCAGAGTGTAGAGGATGAGGTAGCTGTAGTTGCTCCACGACCTCTCCTCCCAGGCCAAAGAGCAGGAAGTCTGGACCCCCTCTGGTCCATATCCACTCCAGCCGAACAGAGGGGTAACGGCCCAGAAGAGGCAGAAGACCCAGACAAAGAGCAGACCCATCATGCTCCTCTTCATACTCAGCTTAAGCCCTGCCCGGGGCTTACACACCACATGATAACGCTCATAGGCCAACAGGGTCAGAGTGCACAGGGACACCAGACCTGCACGACAGCAGAGGAGCAGTGAGCGAAGGGTCACAACAAGAGATCTTTATAAGAGGGTTGTAAGGGCAATGAGTTCAGGAGAAAATAATCTTCTAAGAGAAATAAGAAATGTCTGAAATAAATTGTGCTTCCAAGTCCAAGCTGAGATATCATGATCTTATGACCCCTTACAGCCATATATGAAAAGAAAGGAGATAGTATGGAGATTATTATGTGTGATAAAACATATGGTGGTTGTAATCTATCACAATACACAATATAAATTTGTACCATAAAGCTTAGTACATTTATTTTGAGAGTAGTCTTTGAAAGTAATTCCAGTGTAGCCAACTTTTATTGCTTACAGGTCAATACAGTTCTAAGTGTTACATCCTTTCTTTTACATTTAAACTATGTTTTGGACTTAATGACTTAATGGAAAGCGCATTTAGTACATTTCATTATAAGCTTTAGACTAGACTTAATAGTCTATTAACGCTTGAGAGACTCTGTTTGTAGATTTGTCCATTTGCTTGGTTGATGAATGGAGCACTGAAACTGCACTCTCACAAATAACTTACATTTTTATAATGATAGATAGAGTAACACAATAACCAAACAATGTATTTCTAAAATACTTGGCCTATGGCAAAATTTCAAGAAGTTGTTGAAATGGACAGGCTATCTAAGGAATAAAAAGTCATCTCAACCACTGTGGGATAAAACAGCCTGTGTGTGGAGGAAAACAATATCCTGCCAACTTTTGTGCTTTAACCTTTTGGCCCAGAGAAAACAGTCTTAGCCCCGAGACACTGCACCTAAATAAAATAAACTTTCATCTCCCAACTCACCGAAATAATTGACGGCAAATCCCTGGAAGACACAGGCGGCGTGCCCGATGAAGAAGTAGCCTCTGTAGTTGGTGATGGTCACGACCAGCGAACCGCACAGGCCGATCATGAGGTCAGACACTGCCAGGCTCAGGATCAGCACGTTCATGGGCTGCAGCAGAGAGTTCCTCACCATCACCAAGATCACCAGCCCATTATTGAACACGGTTAACACGGTGGTGATGAACATAAGAAAAGAGAGGATACTGTAGCCAAAGCGAGGAAAGATGGTCGGGACCACAGTTACCAGCGGCGTCTCCTCGTCTCCTCCAGAGACCCACGGCGTACTGCTGTTGTCCATGGCGCATAAGGTTCAAAGTGTGACCCCACGGAAAGTGCAGCTGCAGAAACCGTGCTCAGATCACGAGTGGACGAGCTTATCATGTTTGATCCGTGGTGAACCTCACTTAGAGACAATATGGGATATCTGACTTTAAGAGGGTGCACCTGGCTTCACAGAAAAAAGCTCCCAATGCAATATGCCAAATGAGGCCGAACAAGATTTAGCAGGATTATGCTAAACTACCCTCTGCTATAAGGGAAATTGCAAAGCAGATATTAACAAATTATTTCATGAACTAATGTCAGTTTTATAGAACAGAATTTTGGTTATGGGGATTATGCATAAAAGGAAAACAAAGATGGGTATTACAGAGAGTCAGGTGAAGAAGAAAACCAAGGTTAACTGTTAATCTCTTAATAAAAGAAAATATCCTACAGCAACAATCCCAGTGTCGTAGAACTGAAAAGGTTGTCGATTTCAAAGACTCCTTTGTCCTGTGCATTGTGATGTTGTGTCCTTGGGCCTTGCCGACATTTCACATTCACTCACTATGCCTTATAGTGTGTAGTGTCTATTAAGTATATTACATTAATAATGATCCCTTTCTATACCTTGCAGAGCAGTTACATTGTTCCAATAACGTTCTCATGCTTGTGAAAAGAAGGGAAGTTAAATAAGTAACATAGAGACTTTTAATAAATAATGAATAAAAATACACTACACCCAAATAAACATCACAGAAAGTCAGTCCCTGTTCAGAATAATTTAAAACATTAATTCTTCTTCTTCTAAATATAACCTTTCATTTTCTGCAAAAATAAAAGCAGCAAACCTGTGAAGACCGTACCACTCATCACCGACTTCACAGATCAAATAAACTATTGCTAAAAATACCAGAAACACTCAGGTCTCACCTCCTCACTCATACAACACATTTCATCGTTTTGTGCACATCTTCCATCTATTTGAATGCAAAATGGCATATTTTAAAGCTTATGATAAAAAAGAGGCTAGTGTGAAATATCTTCTGAGTTGAGGCAAATGACAACTGAAATGTAACACCCCTTCATTTACAGTCTGACAGATGCACAAAAAGAAGGGCTCACCACTGCTAAAATATTATTACTACTGCAAGTACTGCGTGATCGCCCTCTAGTGGCAGTTCCATAAAGCAACATGTGCAAATACTTTGTTAAAGTGTCATTTCCAGACGTATTGTTGCATACATTTAAAGCTATATTACTACGTTACATTCCAATAAAAAGATTGCTAACCTTTGTATAACTGATCTAAAAGCTGAGAGTCAAGTTGAACGTTTAATTTTGTTGGACTTGGCTGTCGGCAGTATTGCTGATGGACCGTTGCTGAGGCCAGAAGGTGGACTCGTGCTGCAGAGGGGTACGGCGAGGGAAGAACGTGTGCTTGAAGTCATAGTTGAGGAGGCAGCTGATGGACGCCATGTACATGTCGGCGAAACGGGAAAGGCGGCGGGAGAAGTAGGTGGGGTTGTGGTACGTCCGGAACAGGCTCCCAAACTGAGCGTTGAAGATGTCCTTTGTCTGTGGCCTATCAAAGCACAAAAGTGACTATGTTGATCGGTCTTACAGAAGAATTTGTTGTATAGCTAATTATAAGAAAGATTTATTTAAGTTTTAACACCCCAAAATTATGCAAAATTAGATATTTTTTTTAATGCCAAGATGTAGTTGATAAAATAAAACCCATTTGTATTTTTTTATAATTAAAATGTATTTAAATGAAATTTAAATCTAGCTCAATCCGTTATTTCAGTTCTTTGTTGCAATTGTAGTAATTCAAACATGTCCTTACCTCATGGCTTCCCTCTCTTTGATCCACTCCTGAACAACTGCTTGAGATACTGGATCACGGTGTACCTGTTCAGGAGTGCAAATGGATAAACGTATAAAAAAAAACCAAATCAGTGCCTTTTGGTACTCTTTCACAGACCTGCATCTGCTCTATGAGGCCGGTGAGAGCCTGTAACCAGGTCGTCATGTGCACAAACTCTTCTGTGTTCATAATTTTAATCTCTTTCCGCAGCTCAGGGATAATGGCGCCTGTCCTCCAGCCGTGCTTCAGTGTCAAATCCTGCACAATAATGGAGGATTCATTAAGTAAACATACACTTACCATGTGCTATTGTAACAATTTGTCCATTCATTCATTTCAAATAATGAATAAATTAATGTTTTTTCATTGTAACTATTCTTGTGGAGGGTCACTGCGCAAAATTACAGATCTGTGGAGAGGCAAGCCACAGTGAGAATGTATTGTATGTTTTCAAGGTATTTTCTCGCAGTAAAAATACCTGTAATTCATTAATGGGAGATAAGTTTAATGCCATACCGTGGAACATTCCAGGGAAAGCAATAACATCTTCATGGATGCTCAAATCCAAAACAACATATCAAATTAATTTACTGTGTGCTGCAGTAATGACTCACACAGGGTCTGCCTGTGTGCACTGCTTAACTTGTCCAATCTTGCCACTAATACATTAGTGGGGAAGGCTTTACACATGGCTGCCCAGTGTTGCGTTTTAAACCCAAGATGTCAAGTCTTTTATTAACACCAAGTAAATGCTTCCTGAGTTTGGTGCAGTGGAAAAAATCTATTTGCTCAGAACAGATAGATTTGCATAAAAAACAATTAGGCAGATTGCTGTGATAAAAAAAAAAATCTAAAGGTAAAATGTTTTAATTTTGTTTTAATGAATTAAAAGTCTACCAGATGCGTGATGAGTAGGTGTGAAATAACTTTTAATGAACAAAAACAATTTCAACTCGATTCTAATCATCTTCGTCGCTGCTTTAAGACTTCCTCTGTGCCTAACCTTAAGACTGAAGAGGGCTTAGAAGATATATATATATATATATAGCCAGAGTAAAGATTAGGGAAAGTGTCTCTATCTAAAATGAAATCTTTAAATGCTTCGGTTTTTCATACTTCTGGGTTTTGTGTGATGTATGAAGAGCAGTGCTTCTTACCGCTAAGTCGCTGTAAATGTGATCACCAAAGTAGAGTACTTTGGAACCTCTCCAGCCTGTGAGCCGCAGGAACTCATAAAGATTTCCCTGATGAAAAACAAGTGGTATTTTTTAAGTTAGAGGTCATACGTATATCCAACTGACCCAAAATGTATTACAGATACAGGGTAATGGTAACACTGGCTACATAATAATGATTTAAGACCTAAATAATATATAAATATAAGTTTTATCCATAGTTTCATCATAATGCATCCAAACTACTACTAATGCACTACAACAGTACACCACTTGTGGTACTGTTATGCACATTCACTGTCTTCCATGTTATGCTTAAGATATTAAGATAATATTGACTACTTAATGCCCACATCAGGTCTATAAGGTAATTACGGTGTATTTTAACTGTTTTGACAGTGATAAGATCTTGTATAATTAGTTTCAGGTGAGGTTGTTGTTTGTGCCCTAGAGGGAGCTCCATCAGCAATGTTGTCAAAGAATTAAATTAAGGCAGTATTTATTACTTTATAATTGAAGTGAGCCATCAAGATAAACAGACCGATAAGGTAACCATTAATAAAGAGCTATCACAGATGAAAAAGCATCTGAACTGCAAGTTTCTAGATTACAGAAAGTAATTACCTCAATATAAAATGAATTAGAACCAGCCACGTTTTGTACATGGCAAATATCAGTTAAAAGTTTTGACTAGAGTTTTGTGTGGTGCATTCAAAGCAACTGAGATGTGATGTAATACTGGCACATGCAGTGTGGAAAAAGGTGTGAAGTCTGCACATCCAACTGTTCATCTGTGCATAATAAATTAGGGAACAAATGAAATGAATGAAAATGAAAGGTGCTATATAAATGCAAAGATTAATAAATAACGATGCAAACTATGTTGAAAGTCTAAGAGGCGTTACCTGTTTGTAAATTTGTCCCTTTTCCAACTTGTGAATCCTATCCCACAGCAGTGCCCCTTTATCCGTCACCCGCCGGAATGGTCTGCAACAAAATACATTATTCAGGACAAATAGAAATCTATATTTTAAAACAATCACACGGCCTGAACATCCAGGCATAACAAACTGATTTACAGGTGAGAAATGTATTGCTGTTTGTTGCTGCCCATGAATAAAAAATGTGTGTGAGACCTCAGGTGGATAACTAGCAAGTACATAGCATCTACAGGTACTCACTTTCTTCTGTCATTGAAGAAGCTGGGTTTGTCAGCCTGCACTATGACAATATCAAACAGATCTCTCCAGTCCTTCCCCACAATGTAGCTCATTCCTCGATTCCTGAAAGTGGCAAGTTACATGTATTTTAATAAACCTGAGTGCGGTCAACTGTATTTGTCTTATGCAAGCGGTTAATTAAAAATCAGATGTGTGTAACAGTCTCTTGTATCCAGGAAAACTTGTATTTGTACATAATGTGCAACCAAGTGTTCTCAACAAGCTGCTTCTAGTCACTGACAAATGTAAAGGCTTGGATGTTTGCCCTCTGAATTAGTTGGGACTGAATGCAGCAGCTCTCTGATATATTAGAGCATCCACACATGACACCTTTAATTAATGAAACCAACAAACACTAACAGTGTGTTTTCCTGCACTTACACAAAGTCAAAAGGGCTGTTGGTAATGAGGAACATCTTTTTTCCATGCTCTGACAGCTTCTTGAGCACGGCGTGGCTTTCCTCCCCATAGCAAATATATTTGTCTATGTGAGAAAGAATGTTGATGAATCCAGATTTATGAACAAAATTAAACAATAATTGAGCATTTGTAGTTTTTAATTAAATAGATGATTAAATAAATCATAATAAAAAAGATAATTACTTACCAATATCTGCTTCTACAGCTCTGTACATAATGCCCTTAACATGAACATCTCGGATAGCTTCCTGTTAGGGGAACGTAAACAACACAAGTCAGGCTGTCGGGACTTCAGTAGTTCAACATTAGTATTCCACTGGAGTAGCAACGCTTTGTACATAAACAGTTCCCTTAAAAGCACAAAAGGAGTGCATGACTGCATACAAATGAAAAATGAAAAACGGGCCCTGAAGTTAGTTACTAAGGTGATTTAAAGCCAAACTTTCCACCACTATTTTCACAACGTGTGACCTGGAGCAAGTGAGTTCGTAAATAGACTTTAGGGGGGTGCATTTTAAAACAGCGATTTACTATTCAAACATCTGTGTGATAAACAGGATTCTGTTTAAGACTGACAGACAGCGTTGATAATTGATGTTAACTCAGGCTTGTCAGTGTCCTTGGAATGAAATAAGCGGTGCCTGTGGGTCCCAGTATGTGTCTAAGTGTTTAATGACAGCTATCCTTCAAAACTCTACAGTGTCCGATACAACAGAAAGGCCCTCAGAGGGACACAGCACTGCCCCTCTCTGTGAAGCAACAGAGCAGAGAAGAGACGCAGATGGCTGGAGGCGGGTTTCAACACTAAAATTAGACACTTGCTTTTGGAGCTAAAATAAGATTGGACAGACTGACTTGTCTGGACTATCACTGCCCAGCACAGTAGATAGAGTAAAGATATATATATATATCAAAAGAAGAGGGTACATTTAATTGCTGTAGCGTAAGCTGTATCTGTACACTTATAATAAAGTGCTAAAATCTGCTGTGAAATGACTGAAATATAATTATGAAACAAAATTCACCTTCACATCCTTGTACAGATGCACTGGCTCATAGTCAATATTGTGCTTCATGAAAAAGTCATTGACACAGGACAGCAGCGTCATCTCAGGGAGAGAAAATATGTCCATAAACTGCTTCATGGTGTGGCCATGGATGCTCTGAAATATTAGGTTATTAGATCAACATTTGTAATTTATGTTTTAAATTTTGTCTTGTACAAGCAATTACCTTCCCATAGAAGTCACTCATGATGTCCAGAGGAACATGACATCCTTCGTACATGGCGATTACTTCCTGGTCGGGCACAGGATTAAGACCCCTGAAAAAGAAAAAGGGAAATTCAATCTAGAGGCATTCATTCTTACAGATACACTTTTTATACACTTAGTTAAGCAGTAATACAGTTACAGAGCCTACATACCTGTATACAGTTCCCAATTGTATGTAGTGGAAAGCATCTATTTTCATAAGAAGAGCCTGTCATATTGAAAATACAATTTGCATAAAAATTATGTTGTTTAGAGATATTAAAAATAAAAAACAGAACTACCTTTTGAACATCATAGTGCAGTCCTCTTACAGCAAAATCAGGAATATATTCATAGTCACGCAGTCCTTCAGGATACTAATAACAAAGGGAAATAAAAAGAGAATACTATAATATGTAATCTAATATTAATAATATTTACACAGGTGTGAAAACACAACAAAAGGCACAAAGCAAAAGAAGAATTTAATTCTGTCAATTGGATAAAAAGTTTGAGTGTTGAGATGGTTTGAGAGGGGAGGTCATTTTTGTTAAGAAAGACAATTCATCTTTAAACAGAAATGAGTTAGACATGATTTAAAACTCCACCTTCAGTCCAAAATCAAAACAAGAAAAACAATAGCAAAAGCCAGTATGCTAACAGATGTGGGAGCACCTAATAGGTCCAGAACAATAAAATATGACTCAGGCACAGTTCAAAGTTGGTGAAGTTTAACAGTTCTCGCTAACAGAAACTGAACAAATAGGTGTGTTAGTTTCAGTGTAGTTATGTCCTTCCTTCAGGCAGATATAAGGCAATGTTCACCAGCCAGAACTGAAGAAGTAGCTTGGATGAGTGTTGAAACAGTTGACAGAATTGAAATTTTCTTTTGCTATGCATCATGCAGGATTACACAGACAACAGGCATGAAGACTATTTCTAATGCAAGCAAATAAATTATTATCTTAATGACATATAATAATAATTTATTTAATAAATAACTATAACACTATAAAAAGCACTATCCCAGGCATGTCCAAACTATGGCCCGGGGCCAAATGTGGCCCTCAGACCAATTGTTTTGGCCCTCGGGCTTACAGGTGAATTGGCCCATACTATCCGATACTTTTTACTGCATGTTTTTGAAATCTACCTTGATCAAGCAAATTTAGTGTGTCCTTTTGAGGGTCTAAGCATGAACAAAGGTCTGGTGGGTCATTCAAACCTGTTATAAATGCACATATTTGAATTACTCACTGTTTTGACCACCAGTCTATGACCCTCGATCGGCCCTCACACTGGTCTGTGTTTTAATATGTGGCTCTTGATGAAAAAAGTTTGGACACCCCTGCGCTATCGCATTAAGATTATGCATGCATATTACACATGATCAAAGTACAGTACTTCCTATGTGGTGTGCACA